>VWPW01006804.1:67268-276490 GCA_013389825.1 Crypturellus undulatus | reverse complement strand
AGTGAGGAGGATGGGGCCGGCCTCTTTTCAGTAGTGGCCAGTGGCAGAACAAGAGGAAATGGCCACAAACTGAAACACCAAAAGTTCCACAGGAACTTAAGGAAAAATTTTTTGACAGTGAGGGTGACAGAGCACTGGAACAGGCTGCCCAGAGAGGTTGTGGAGTCTCCTTCTCTGGAGATCTTCAAGACCCGCTTGGATGCAGTCCTGTGCCACGTGCTCTAGGTGGCCCTGCGTGTGCAGGGGGGTTGGACTAGATGATCTCTAGAGGTCCCTTCCAACCTTAGGCATTCTATGATTCTATGATATGATTTTTTTTAAGCTTTAAAAGATGTGCGTAGTTATCCCATCTGAATCCCATTCCTATTGGAAACCAATAACATCTGGAAAGAGACTAGGCAGAGAGCTGGAAGTTCTTCCGTCTCCAGATGGACTTGATCAGCCTGGAGGTCTCATCATTTACTTCAGCTCGTGGGATCTTGCGATGCTTCCCCTCTTACATTAGCATGACACCCATGTATCTCAGCAGGGTTACCTGAATTCACAAGTAGGGCTCTTCCCTTAGTGATCAATGGTCCAGGGACGGATATCAAATTCCAGCATTTCCACAAGAGTACAGCAATTTTTGAAATAAAAAGATTTCTCAGGCAATAGGTACTGTTTATATGTATGACTTACCTGTGTCCAACCATCCCTTTGAGGATTTTAGAAGAGCCAGTTGCTTTTGCCTTCACAGGAACTTGCAGTGTTTTACTGTCCCTTTTAGGCCATGCCTCTATGGTCACGTTTTTCCTCTTTTCAGTCACTTTAAAATCTTTCAAATCACTGTGAATTTGTTTTTGTTTTTGTTTTTTGCTTCTTTTTGAAAAAAAAAGCCTACATGCCAATAATGTGGTACTTCTATGGATGCATGGAAAAAGAATTTTCATGTTTTTTTTTTTCCATTTCCATGTTTCTATAGATAATTTAGGTAAACAGAGGCCAGTTTTGCCTCTGAGAGCTTCCTATTTGCCCTGCGAAGCGGCATCCTCGGACCCTAAGAATCCAGTTAGGCAGTACAGAGTGATCTCAATATCCAGGTCACATACAGTGCTCATAAATAATTGCAGATGAGCCCTACATCCTTCATGGACATAATCTCTTCTTTTTTTATGTATTTCTTTCTTTTTAATTGCCACTTTTCTATCAAAACTATGTCCAAAGGTCTTCTGAGAAGGACCAGTTAATGTTTTGGTGCTTATTCACCGTATGTTACTGCAATTCTATCTGTTTTTAACAGCTAAGTTGTTTTCTAGTGCTGGAATGACTTGATGTGCTGTACTAAATGCTCATTGTATCTGTCACACGCTTATCCCATTTCAGCAGCGCGAAATCAATAGGAATTGATTTGAGAATGTCCAATCTTATCAAGTATCGAGTGGGGTGCTGGGACAAATGCTGTGCTGCGAGTGTAACATATAGATTTTAACAAGACATGTAGCCCCAAGTATGACAACCGTGTTTAAAAAGGCTGGTTGGACATCAAGGTGTTAAATGTGTTTGTTCCTCACTGTGCCCTCGGCTCTCAGATGGTGCCAATTTCCGTACCAGCTCTCTCGGCTAAACACAGAGTGTAAGTCCTGGTAGAAGATTAGGTAGGGATGAGAGAAAGCATTGCATTTAGACATATAAACGCTGCCAGCAAATGCTATTTCAGCAATTACCTATGTTTAGTAATTATGCTAATGTTGATTCTCAAAAGGCTGTTATTTGCTCGGCGTGTTCGTCGTACTTTATCTCCCTACCTGCCGAACCCTTTATTTTCACTCCAGCTATTACTGGTTGTTTGTCAAGTTAAGTGATGTTTGCAGTGCCAAGTGTTGTCAAGGTACTGTTGCCTTAGCTGAATTCCCATTTTTCCAACTCCGGCTGCTGTTGTTTTCAGTTCATCACAAGTACGGCGCTTTGGGGATTGGATTTCAGGGCTTTCGGGAGGCCTTGGGTGCTGCAGGTGTTATTGGTGCTTCGGGCTGCAGATGAACGAGCGGCTCCTGGGCTCTAACGTTTGACAAGGTGAGAGGCAGCAGTTTGTAACTGTTGAAGTGACATACACAGGGACCCTGCATCCTCCCGTGCTGCTGGAGCAGCACTCTGCCTTGTGCCAATGTGCTGGCAGATGGCGATTAACCATTTAAACACCCACAGATCAGGATTCCATGAGTACAGCCATGTAAGAGGCTGACAGTTGAAATGACAGGAAAGGCATAACTAGAATGACCTCATTAGTTCTGAGGTCTAGAACCACTTTTTAGATGCAATGACAGATGAGAGAGATGAGTGTCCTGCCTGGAACAGGGAAAGAAAAGCACAGATGGAAAGACCAGCCCCATAAAGCCAGCCCGCATGCACGTGGAATCACTTCAAAAAGCACCTGTTTAAGAGGCTGGTTGTGTCTGTGCTTTCCAATGCAACACCTGGGGTTGAGCCTGGGAACCCCACGGATGCACCGATGTTCAGTTCCTCCTGCTGAGGAACCTGGACCGCATCCCTGCTGGCTCTGCACCGGGAGTTCCCGCTGCCTCCTCACCTCCCTTCTCTGCTCTGTTAGCAGCTGCCTCCTCAATAGAAATTATTTCAGCAATTTCCTGGCTTGGTCCAGGCCAGCAAACACAATTCCAGACAATTTCCAGGCAAAATTTGGGAATTTAACAGCTTAGGAGACATTTTAACATGCATCTGGCAGACAGCAGACTATGCTAAAGGGCAGGAGAGTCACAGAGTATGGACCTGAGCCTGTAAGTGTCAGTGTCAGGTAGTAATACCAGGTATATTTAATATGCTTAGACATGGCTTTTGAAAACTTGACTCTGCGTTTCAGCCTCACCATAGCCTACAGAGGCTTAAAGACAGAGCCCGCCAATATACACCTTACCAAGCTAATTTGCTATGCAAGTAGATGCAGGCATTAAGTAATTGTTCTACCTTGCTTGCACCTCGCGGACTCCAACTTCGTTTTTTTTTATTGATTTTTTTTTCTCGTAATTTCCCGACATGTTCCTGCTGCTCAGGGAACAGAGCAGGAGCCCTCCTGTGGCTAATTTAGCATCTATTAGCTCTTTATCAACTTATTTGTAAAGTAATTGTTAAGACTTCTGTAGAAGGCAGAAATTAGCTGTGATCCTCAGCTCTCTGCTGCAAGGAGAGGCAGCCTAGGAAAAGGACCACCGATCCCACGCGGGGATGTGCAATCGCTATAGACAGCAGCGTTAGCAAAGAGCCGGCTTGTTTAAGTGGTCAAGATAAGCAAGGTACAAATAGGGCTGACTTGGCATATGTGTTCATTAACTTAGATGTGGGAGCTTTGAACTGAAGAGACAAGCGATTAAACTCTAATTGTGTCTTCTTTAAGGGGGCATTTTGAACAGCTAACCCCTTTGTAAGGTGGCTCTTCTCACACACATCACGTCCTCCTATGGATAAACAGCCCTTTATCTCACTTGACTCTTCTGTTTCCTTTTCCTTGTGAAATACTGGATCTGATTTAAGTTCTAAAGTAGCACCCAGCTTAAAGTGACTCAAAATTCAATAGATATTTTCTGTTATCTCTTTCTTTTTGGAAAACCTTCATCAATGAAAGCTTTGACGATGTTTTAAATGACCAATATAGAATCCTGCTCTTTAGTTGTGTAATCAGAGATGATTTACTGAATGCATTTCAGAATGATTGTAGCATCTGTTAAGGGATGCTTCAAGAAACAGAGTAGAAAGTCGCTAAGGCTTATTTAACCTGCTTAAAGGGAAATGCAAAGCTATAGGAACACTAGCTCCATATATCACTATTATTCTGGAATAAGCAGTATACACTAAAAAACAAAAACAAACAAATAAACAAACAGAACCAAACAACAACAAAAAAACACTATATGTGAAGTATTTGGAAACTTTTCACTTGCTGTAAGTGGAAAGACCAGCATAAACCACAAGCATAGTGACAGATCACAGTGACTTGTTTCCTGGTTTGGACACTGCATCATATATGATATTTGCACACCCACTATCTTTTTTACACCAAATGCATCCTCAGAGGCTGTTTTCTGCTATGCACAGTCAGTGGAAGCTCATTTTAGATGCTGAAATTTATATCTATCTTGTATTAAAAGCAGGTTCTTCTCACAACATATGTTTTGGGTTTTTTTTTTTTTTGGTCTCACAGCAAACTGTCACAATATAAACTTGTAGAATATATTTGGGAAAACAAGAATGAACAGCAAAATATACTGATCAGGGCAGATATCTGGAAGACTTCACATTTGCTCCATTGACTTTGGCTCGGTAGAACTGTGCCAGTTTACGCCAACCAGGGAAGTTTAAAGCATCCTTCTCCCATCTCGTGAGAGCATCCTGGGTCCCCTGTATTAGAGTCTGCAGCACTCAGACCCAGGAGATCATTGTATTCACTTTCTCTCTGCCATTTCTTGGCTTTGAGTGTTTAAATCAACCCTGAAACATTATTTGATTGAACCTTCTTTTAGCTTAATCAGGTTCAAATGTTTATTTGTCTTTCTACTCCAAAAGTCTTTCTATGCTTATTTACCACCTGAACTGAAGCACAGAGCTGGTTCTCAGCAGTAAGTATCTCACAGATGAGCTTGTGTGAAGAGAAAAAATGAGAATTTCGGTGCTCTGCATGAAGATTAGAGTTTACTATAATAGCATTGAGCTTACAGCAGCTAGAAAATGTAGAGGAGATCTGATTCAGAGAAGAAATATGATGATTTGTGGCCAGAGGGAGTCATGGAAGGCTTTAGCCAAATTGGAAATTACCTTCTGGTGCTCTTTTACTATGATTCCGGCAACTCTAATTATAGTAATACACTAGGTTGTTTAACTCTGTCTTACAACCCCATGCCTTGTGCATGACAATCCATCCAGGGCTTCTTAATGAACTCATCATTCTTATGATGTCTAATTATGCAGAGGCTTTTGCTCTAGTTTAAGGGGAAGTGTTGAACTAACATATATTTAGGAGGTAAAGGAAGACTTTGGGGATAAGCTAATGCAATCCTTTGGGGGATCTGTGTGGCAATGCCTAGCTCAGCAGGAGGATGTTATGCACAGACTGAGATTGGGGTTACAGACTGATCTGGGAGATCTTGGTGCCAGGCAAAGCTGAGAGCTCTGTTTGACCCCAGCAGATCTGCAGACCCTTGGAGTGCCTTAGCCTGACACATGCTATATTAATCTCTTTGGGATTCCCTAATATTTGTCTGAGCTGGAGTTATTATAGGCAATAAAGCTGATCAGAAAATGCTTTTTCTCCTGTGGTGATTTTCTTTTTTTTCTTTTTCATTCTGGAGTACTTAAGCCATGGGATCCTATGAGAACGTCCCAAAGAAGATAACTGCTTCATGCTCCTAAGTTGCCTTACTGGCAGGGCTGGGTGTCCAAGCAGCAGCTGCTGGTCCAATCCATGTGAATATTGCACAGTATCTCTCCATGTACTCTCTAACTCTGAGAGGAGGCTCATTTTTTAAAACTGACCTTTTTTTTTTTTTCTACAGAAATCTGATTCCTTTCTCAAAAAAACCTTCACATAGTCATTAAGAATAATTCAACAGAAAATTGGTAATCACCCTGAAAGTTTGACTAGGAACCCCACTTGAGGACAGAGGATAGAAGTTTGCAACCAGTGAGAACATGGCAGTTGTCTGGGTCAAGGATTTGATTTTGCATTCGTTATATATTTATGCTTTCCTCCTCAAAGTATTAAAAACTACTAAATAAATACAAGGATATCCTCACATTGACATATAGGGCAAACCACAGTTCAGTGCATATGAAAAATGAGCTGTGCTTCAGTGAGGTCCATGAGCCAACTGCATAAATCAGAGGATTTCTAATCTTTACTGGGTATATTGGTAAGTGGGAGAAAATGCAGTACTTTATATATTTTAGTGTGGTATTTTAAAGAACAAGTAATAAAATGTTAGATCTAGAGGGACAGATAGGCTAAATAAGCAAAGAAAATATCCTGCATTTTCTCAGGATGTTGACAACTTGATCGAATAGGTGAGAAGTGTGAACTCCCCTACTTCCACCCTGTGTGGTCACTCAAGAGAGCAGGAATTCTCTGTGTCCAGAAGAAAAAATTGTAGAAAACCATATGACAGCTAGTGAAAGCAGTGTATTTTCTTTCAACAAAAGAGGTTTTATGATCGATTTATTGCAAAAGTGGTCTGACTGCAAGGAAGATTCTCTACAGCAGAAGACAGACATGGAAACAGCTTTCCATATGGGAATTAAATGCAGACAGAGGAATTTCTGTATTGAATTAGACCTTATAACCTTAAATTCAGCAAACTCAGATTGACGAGTATCTAGGGTTACAGAGGAGACCATGTAGTTCCAGGATATTGTTTGCATTTTGCAAGGACAGCCTCTGACCTTGGAGACTGTCTCCAGACCTATATTGTTTTGAGTCATTTCCACTGTTGGGAGAAGTGAGATCTATTCCAGAAGCACGAGACCCATCTTGCTCTTTGCACTCAGAAATGGCCTCAAGCCCTGGGGTTTTCTTATGCTTCCTTTCTTCTCCTTTAACTTATTCCTGTAAAACATGGATTTTTCTCTTTATGAACAGATTTTGTATTAAGTCTCTAAATGTACAGCATTTCTCCATGAACTGGAACCCCATTTGAGTCATTTATTTTCAGTTTCCAAAACTAAAAATTTTATACCACTCAAAAATGACATCTTTGATCTTTCCACACTTGGATTCCTAGGAGATATTCTCACAAGTCTCCTGCCTACCAGCAACATTAGATTCCCCAAACAGTTCAAAACAGAAAAACAAAACAAAACAAACACCCCTTTTGTCCCTTTGTCCATAGTTTTTAAAGAGGTCGTTTCAGAAGGTCTCTTCCACCCTTGATAAGCAGCAACCACAGGCCTTGCCACAGGATCTGCTGTCTGGAAGCTGTGTGCAAGGAGCTGCCTCCTCTGCCTCTCCCAGTGCTCTGATTTCAAACAATTCAGCTTTGGTTTTGCTTTTTAAAAAAGCTTATTATTTGTCTTGCTACAGGAAGCAAAATAGACCCTGCAGAACTGTTTCAAACCCTTCTTCTATCCCAGGCAAAACTCAATATTCAGGGGCACGGTTGGGTCAGAATTATTTCTTCATGGCCTTTAGTTATTCGTTAAATACCTACAGCTCTGGTGCATTATCCCTTTCCAGCTATGCTACATTTCTTTTAATAAATAACTACAATTTAGAAAGTGCACATAAGCTGAAGTAAAAACATATAATAAAAACTTATAGCTAAACTACAACTCAATGAATTCAAGGCATAAAAAAGGCAAATACTAGGGAGTTTCAGAATACAGGGCCTAGTTCCGGCAAGCACTCAGCCCACAGAAGTTCATATCCATTCCTAACCCATCCCTAGGAATATTTTTTAACTGTATACTCTTTTTTTCTTGTTGAAATTGATTAACTTCTACACATTTATAAACACGTGCTTAAACTTTGTGCACGATAAGGACGATCAGGTTATTTCCACCTGAAATGACCAAAGTTTCCAGACAGTCACAAGTCTAGAAGTGCAGAAATAAAAAACTGATATTACTAAAGCATTCAAAATGTCCAATGCTGTTTTTCTCAAAATCAATAGCATTTTGAAGCAGTGAAATTTGATGTAAACTCTTCTTGTGCTGAAATTCTGAATTTCTCATTCTAGATTGGGTGTCTAGACACCCCTATGATTAATACTTTCATGACTACCCAGCCAGATGGATGACTGAGCGAAGACAGAAGCATAATAACGATCTAAATAAAAATGTTCTAACTAAAATGCCTGCCAAGGCAGTGAAATTTCCTATCCTGGAAAGAAAATTAGCAAACTTTACTGGGGAAGAGAAGGAATGGCTCATACAAGCATCCCTAGAGATGAAATTCAATGAAAAATCGGAACATCCAGGCTTTGCTACGTATCAACACTGTTGTTTGGCATTAACTAAAAGCAGCACTAATTATATGGGAGCAGTCTGTGAAATAAAATATTCTGGTCACCTGGACAGGTGCGATGAGACACCAAATAAAATATTCCTTAATATTACTTAAACCAAATGCACCAATTTGCTGATGTTGTCATTTATCGTTAATTCCTTTCAGGCCTGCTTTTCTGTCTGGCATCGGCTTAGTGCTGTTTAGCTCTGTGACACCTGGCTGAGCTGTTTTCACTGGACTCAGGAGGCTGCAGAGCAGGGCTGTCATACTTAAAAGTTCACTTCATTAATCTCTAAACAGCCACGAGGATCAATCCTGGTCGCGTTGCTCATAAACAGACAGGACAGAATTAAGCATGCGATCCAGCAAGCAATCAGGGAGCAGAAACGTCGCAACGAGATGCAGGGGTTTATCCCGTGGGCTGAACTACCTGCCACTACTGTGTGTAAACCTGATTTTGCAAGCCAACATCTAGGCTAAAATGTGTGCAGGAGAGTACAGATGGGCTGCAGCACCTGAATAGGCAACCACGAGACACAAGCAGCTCGACAACAAGCTCAACCTGTTTGCAGATAGCCTAAAAATATCAAGGCCACCTTCTGCCCTGTCAATAATGCCAGCTCTTATTGCCCAGCACTTATATTTTCAAAAAGTATTTTTTTTTCTTGCCTGTTACTGTGCTGCCCATAGGAGGAATGCGAAAACCTATCATTCTCATTAAAAGCAGCTCATTAAAATTAACCTTTGCAAAGATGCCTGCAAAATACTTGTCAGTACTTGCAAGGCAAGTTGTGCTGTGCCAGTAACTTGCCACACCAGTGATAACTGCTTCAGTCACCACGTGCTGCCTGTCTCTGTCGTCCCTGTCTGATACCTTATCCCTGACTAAACACATTGTGTTAGTGCAGTTATGTGCAAAGCTTAACGCAGTAAGAGCCCCAATCCACAAGGAGTTATTAGAGGCTACGGCAATATAAAGAATACATAAATAATTCATAATAATCAATAGCGATATTCTGCAAATGCTTTTTTTCCAATGAATAATTCCATCAGTTCAAGGTGTAAAGCACAGCAAAAAAGCTGCAAACAGCTCTGAAATCTTCTTAAATTACAGCCTCCTGCAGACCAGGAGGAGTCAGGAATGGCACGAATAATGGGGAAACAAGTTGGAAAAGATAAAAAGATTTCCCCAAAATCAAAGAAAATGAGATATACACATGAGGGAAAAGGATAGACTGCAGGGGAGTTACTCAGCCAGGGCACGCACGTATCTCCTCATGTTTACATAAGGAAATACTGAGATTATTAGAGCAGATGCGTTTTTTCAAAGTCCTACAGTCTGATACTACAGGAGGACCTGTAGTTTGAGGACAAGCTCTAGTCAACATGCAGGGGTGTGTCAAGGTCTGTCCTTCCCTGAAGATGTCCCATGGGAGTCCACTCCAGAGGGACAGGGGAGGCTGGGCCTCTGAGGGCTGCCGAAGGCCACAGCAAGCTCATCCACGTTATGGAAAGGCTTCAGCCTTGGAGGGGTTGCCATCGTTAGAGTTGTTTGCCTGCTCACGATCTAGTGCACTTGACAACATCTTCCCTTTTCTGCTGTCAGCTGCAGAGCAGGCACCTTGGCTCTTGGACAGTCTCATTTTGTATGAACTTTGATAACTCAAGGACCTGCTATGCGCTGAAAAAGCTTTTGTATTTCGNTTTCTGCTGTCAGCTGCAGAGCAGGCACCTTGGCTCTTGGACAGTCTCATTTTGTATGAACTTTGACAAGAACCTGCTACGCGCTGAAAAAGCTTCTGTATTTCGATTACAAAAAACAGCAGCCTGCAATGCTATCTCCTCTGGAAGCCTTTCATTTGGTAGTCTCAGAAAGCAGTAAATTGTACAGTAATTTAATCAGAATAAACTCTTGCTCTTACATGGGGGTCATTTTTTTGATGTTGCCATTACCCAGATGTTTCCTAAACACTGATTGATTAAATACTGCAGCTCCCTTGAATGGTGGGAAAACAACTGCATGCATGTTTTTTGTCCAGGGTAGCCCAGGACACTCAGAATTTCAACAAGTTAGTTGAGATCACACCGGGAAGCTGAGGCAAACGCAAGTGCAGCATCCCCTGCTTTCAGTGCCTACAAGTTTTGATATATCCCTATAAAGGTATTATGGTGCAGTGAGCTTCCCAACTCATCCCTGTTTGTTTCTAAGGCCACTCATGCCTAGTCAGAAATGCCTGTTTTTAGCAGATTTGGTTCTCTGGTTTTGCTGGCCACAGTGATTGGTTTCTGGACACAGGAGGTAGCATAATAGCTTTTTGCGAGCAGCAGAAGTGCTTGCTGCTGCTCCATATTCTGGCCACAACCTTATTAGTAAAATTGCTAATGTTTTGGCAAACTGCATTTTGTTTCAAAGCCTTTCATTTATCTGTCTCTGCCGCCAACCAGTGACACTTAATCAGTTTGGGGAGCGCCCGACACCTCGTATCGACTAACCTCCGCGGTCGGGCTGCCGTCGTGCAGACACCGGTAACGCGCGTCCTTTAGTCACACATGGACCACAGGAGCCACATTGGTCTCTCTTTTGCAACGCTGAACAAGTTCATCTAATGATTTCTACATTCAGCACTCACACAAGGAATCTCCTCCGTGGCCAAGACGTTGTTTGTGGTGCAAGCAGAGCAGTATTTCTATAAGCAGCACTAGCAGCCTGCTCTGGCGTAACCGTAGGTAAATTAAGTCTAGTTGTTGGCCTCCAACACTGGCTCAACCCCACATATGTTAATGCTGATGCCTCCCCCATGTGCCCTGCTGTTTATTCCTGCACGTTCTGGGGAAACCCAGGCAGCCGCTCCATAGCAGATCCTTGTCTTATTGCAATGTGTAGGCTAGAAGTCAAACAAGTCTAGAAGTGACCGAAGTCTCGAAGTTCTCCTCCTCATTGACCGCAGAGGGAACTCAGACAATACGCGTCGATGTAGATGTCTGAAATTAGCTGAGCTGATTGCCTGAGCGCAGAGACCCTCGTGTAGACCCTCATGGGCAGACCCTCACCCTATGTCTCAGTTACCACCTACTGAGCACGTGTGCACTGTGCTCTGTCCACAGCAATACAGCGGTTTTTCTCAGAGAATATGTTAATTTGTCCAGTTAAAGCAACAACCGTACAAATCTTTCAGTATCCAACAGGAGCGGAAATCCACTGGGGTCCAAATAGAGCCAAAAGCAGAAAAATATTCAGTTCAGGATCACAACACAAAAACCCTGCAGCATCCCAGCCAGAGCTCCTGAGTTCCACTCACCAATTTTAACCACTAACCACATTCCCCATGTCGCTGTGTCACAGTAATAGCCTTCTGTCAAGTTTCTGCCATGCATCCATCACACGTTAACCATCCATTCAGACGTCTAAGGTACATTTAATCTTCCCTGACACCTGTAATTTTCACGTTACCCCTTTATTGAGGCAATTAATTCTGCTTCCAATCTATAGTTTTAGCATTTACCTTTACATTTTTACTACTAGTTTTTGAACTTCCCTGGTTCCTTTGCATTTACAGAGTTTAATTCCTGTTTGTGTTCAGCTTACGAGGCACTCTCAGAACGTGGAGTAGCTGTGACTCTCTGCAGACATGAAGGTCTCGTTCATTTTGTATTTACTCCAAAAGAAATCTGAAATGGGATGTTTCCTTCTAACTTTGACAATTTGTTCCTGCCCTATTATATTTTCACATGAAGATTAAAAAAAAAAAAAAACTATCATGATTGAGGTTGTTCTTATTTTAATGCATGTAAATGAATAATCCAGCGAGTGTGAAAAACATGCAGACAGGGAGGGAGAGAGAAAAATCCTAATGAAAAACTCAATAGAGCATACAATACATCTGTCTAATGTTTTAAAAGGTTGTCCATCTTCATGGTCTTCATGACCACTCATACGTTATAGCAGAACAGGTCAGTGAATGCTTTTTCTTTCATGATTTACATAATAGAAAAAGTTATGAGGTTTTTATTTTGCTGAAAAGCCTAAGTACCAGAGTTTGGATCTCAGCAGCAAGAGGCAGCCTTGTCTGGCTACTCATCTTTCCCATAACAGCACTGAGAGTACAGGACATTGGCACGGACCTCCCAAACATGCTGGATGGTGCAGGGAAGCGCCAAAGAAACTCCTTTATTATCCCACAGTTTCCATATCCAGACTGGAAAAGCCGCCCAGCCGGCTGCCCCCTGCCCGTCGCGCTCGCTAGCGGGAGCGCTGCCAGCTGCAGCTCCCAACCCAACCATCCATCAGCCTGATACTGCCACCGCAAACACCACATTCATCAATAGCTAATGTTTGTCACAATCAGGGTGTGACAGATTACTCTTCATTCAATATGAAGGGTCACACTTCATCAGGATTAGATCAGAAGGTGCTGAAGGTCCTATGGGTGCTGCCAGGGCATGATGAAGTCCCAATGCACTAGTTATTTCCCCAGCTGTAGGACAGTGACCAACACTAGGGAAATGGGTTTGGAAGCACTTTTAAGCCTGAGTGTGAAGAATGTTATAAAATTGGGACTATTTGACATTTATGCCCCTCTTTTACCTTGTGTTTGATCAGGAGCTGGTTTCCTCTGACAGCATCCTCCAGCACTGTTGGTCTGCTCTGGTCTCTGGCAAAGAGAGGCTTCTTTCCCATCTGAATCCATCTGAAATCCAGAGCTTAGTGACCGAAGAGGCCTTGCCTTTCATTGAAGCTCCTCATGTTGCACGTCCATTTCAATGACGTTTTGTTGAAGAAAGCCAAGATTGCTATATGCATCCCCTAGTGATGCCAGCAGACTGCAGCCCATGGCTCTGTAGATCTCGCTCTGGCCTGGGTAGAGTTTATGAACCTCTCAGTTATTCCATGAACTGGAACAGATATTCTGCAGAGAGACAAATCTACTAATAAACTTATTGTGGTTTTATGCTCATTCTTTTTGGGGGAAAGCTTGAGGAGACTCCCAAGAAAGCCATGGGAGTCTTAGTAAGCTTTCATTTCTAACTCAAAGGAAACACGCAAGCTCAGTGAACCAAATCTGTCTTTCTCACAGCACATTTCAGCTGTCCTCTGCTTTGATTTTATTTACAGAGTTCTTCTGGCACAATCACTTAGGTCTCACATTCTGCTTCCTCAAGTGGCAGCTTAGCAGATTTGTTACCCAAACTGCCTATGACCAGTGACTCCCCTGCTTTCCTCCCCATATTTTATTTACCCTCCTCCCTTCCTGATAACTCTGTGTGCCTTCTTAAGCTACTAACAGAGCTACCGCTGGGGAATACTCCACTAAAGGAATGCACACTAATATACTTCAAATAAAAAGAAAAAAGGAGAATAAAAAACCTTTGGGAGCCCCCATCCCTTTTAGTGTGCAACACGTGTGGGTAGGTTTTCCTCACTGCCACACACCCCGCGTAGTGGTACTATAGCATTCATCCCCGTATCCCGCATAGGGATGACAGTCAAAGTGGACTTCTTAATCATTTTCCACAATTAGCAAGAACATTTTGTGAGGTATTAGGTGGCACTGACGCACGCTTTGTTAAATTGGACTGGTGTTATTTAGCAGCCGGTTGTTATTTAGCGACAGGGCCTGTTATACGAGTATTGTCATCTTGCCATCAAGTAGTTTTTAATTAACGTGAATTTAATCTTTCTCTCCCAGTTGCAAAAGGAAAAAAAAGGGAACAAGGGAAGGGAAGGGAAGGGAAGGGAAGGGAAGGGAAGGGAAGGGAAGGGAAGGGAAGGGAAGGGAAGGAAAGGGAAGGGAAGGGAAGAGGAGAGAAGAGAAGAGAAGAGAAGAGAAGAGAAGAGAAGAGAAGAGAAGAGAAGAGAAGAGAAGAGAAGAGAAGAGAAGAGAAGAGAAAAGAAAAGAAAAGAAAAGAAAAGAAAAGAAAAGAAAAGAAAAGAAAAGAAAAGAAAAGAAAAGAAAAGAAAAGAAAAGAAAAGAAAAGAAAAGAAAAGAAAAGAAAAGAAAAGAAAAGGGAGAACAGGAAAGGAAAAGTAGTCAACAGTAGGTGTATGCAATGTATCTTGCAAAGTATCTGCAAAATTTCCCCAAGCAATCCATTAGCCACTAGACACTGAGGGTACTTTCTAATGTGCACTTTAACCATTACGAACATGATGAGCTACATTAAGTTCTAGCAGCCCCTTCACATCTTTGACCCAGAGCCACCCCTTTCAGGCAGGATCCACTCACTCCCACCAGCCATGGGGCAGTGGTGTTTGTGCAGTTGGTTTCTAAGGCTGCAAAACTCTACATTTCCTGAACTTTTGGTGTTTTCTACTTTTTCTTTTGCACCAGAGATAATCCAGAAAAGGGAAAGCTGCCCTAAAGTGGGGCAAAATAACAGTAAAAGGAACAGAAATTAAACATGTTATTATCTTCCCTCTCAGGGGGCAATTAAACTTCTGCCGTGGATTTCCTCCTGAACAAAGCTCTTAGCATCTCAGAGAGTCACACAGATTTGGGGCTCTGTTTATGAAGAAAAAATCCCACTGAGAGTGGAAGTGAAAACTGACAGATTCTGCAGAGTTTGAGCTCCCTGACTCAACGCAGGCCGATGATGGCAAAGCAACAGCAGTGGGAACCAGCCTGGAGCACCAAGCAGCCCATGAGACTGCTCTTGGAGTTTGGGGGAGGTCTGTTAGAGGGGACACACTAACACAGAGACACTGCTTCTTCCAAGCAAAACAGTCACTATGTTTCTAGCTTTAAATACTATTTCAAGGGGAAGGAATTAGATGGAAGGATCAAAAACATGCATAACTCTTGGTTTAAACTCTTGGTTTAAAGGCTTATGATGCTTGCAAACTTAGATAAAAGTGGTTGAGAAAGTTCACTGGTCATCAAGTAGTTACAAACAGAAAGCCACGTATTATTCATCTGTTTGTTATACGGCCTTACGTACCAAAGTCTTTATCCTCAGAGCAATGCTGAGTCTACCTCTGCTTAAGTTATTTTGTCCCTGGAGTTTCTTTGCAGGACTGGCCCACAGTTGCTGCCTATCTTTGCACTGCTCACCCTATGGAAGCTCCATATCATCCCTTGCCCAGGGCAGCATTTCCCACCAGCAAATTTGATTCAACTCCTGATAAAAGGCATAATTTAGGTTGGTCACACTTAGAATTAAATAAGAAATCAAGTCTCCCTATCCCACCCCATCTCTTTCCTTTGCCTCTCTAAATTATCTTCCAGTTCAGTCCCAGACTGAGTAATTCAAGTCTTATGAGAAATGAAAGTCATGGTCCATGGAGAGATAATGGCTAACTAAAAGCAGCAAAAAAAAAAAAAAGAAAAAAAAAAGTTGGGAGAAGAGGGAAGATTTATCCTCCCCCCCAATGCTAAATCCACCTGAGTGGAGAGGGGTTATAAATCAATAGGTCTGATGATAGTTTGGTTTCTTGTGCAAGCTTATCATCCCATTTTATCCGGCTCATCATCTTGTGGACCTACAGACTGGCGATAAATAGGCAGCTCCAGAATGACTCAAGATGACATTAAGGAGAAAAATGCCTCCCATCGCCCTGTTTGTTTATGCACACTGCTTCCACTCCACAGTCATTTGTACAGCATTCACTTCTTGCCACCATTCTAAAATAAAATAGAAACTAAATAAATCACGGAAACCTGAAGTTAGGAGAGGTTCAGCAGTCTTGAGCAATGACACCAGACGGTCTCGGGGGGGTGACCTGGGAACCTATGCAGAAATATTTATTTCAATGAGCCCCAGAAGAAATCACCCCCTGCGCTCCTCCCTCTCAGGGATAATACTCATCCTCCCTTTTCCCCATGTTGTTTGGGAAGATGAAGGATGAGGAGAAGAGGATGTTTCCTTCCTTTTGGCCTCTATTTTTCCCTCTTTGGCCTCTGATTTCACTGTAGCTCTCCAGCACACCCACAAACATCTCTCAGTAAGGAAAAGCAGTCACAGAGATTTGGACCAAACAACCATCCAGCCCTGCATGCTGCCTCCAGTGCCCTCTTCAACCTCATCCTCCTCTCTGCTGAGGGACTTCTTCCAAACTGATGTGGTTCATGTATTTGATAACCGTGTCCTCCTGCCGTGTCCCATACATTTTGGTGAAAGACTGCAGATCAGAAACTGGCTGAGTGAGGGGCCTTGCTCTCACTTGAGTACTGCTCCCACTACAAGAGCACACACTGAAGGACGTGCATAGATCAACAAGGTCCAGGCTCCAGTTTACTGCTGGTGGAGGCATAAGCATATAAAACTTTGACCTTGGTCCAACTTTTGCTCTCAGTATCCACTACAGAGCAAAACTTATCTCTGTCCAAGCCCAGGCCTGCAGCTCTCAAGCTGGTCCCACTTCTGGCTCTTTCATCCCTGTTAGGAACTACTATCAGCAAGGTTCAAAGCACGGCACTTCTTTCCTGGTTTATAACGTATTTGAAGCTGTAGCCTCAACTTATAGCTTGCTGCACCTGCAGGCCTGTGACTCCTCCTCAGTTACTGCTGTTTCCATTAACGAGCACTCAGGCGCTAATGAGCATCTCCAACAAACAGCCTCGCTAGCTGGAAACGCGCCATGGAACCTGCTTTACAGGTGGGAAGGTGAGGAGCAAGGAGAGGCTCACTATTCTACCAAGGCTACACAAGAAATGCAGAGCACAACTTCAGTTTGAACTTAAGTAAGTCATCAAAGAAAATCCAAACCCATCATTTGGAAATGCACTCGTAAAGAAACATTCAAAATCTTTCTATACAGAGATCTTCCTATGAAGAGTTCCTGTTCCCTGAGCTAGAGAGTTAGTGGAGGCACTTCCCTCTTATGCAAGTGGATCTTATGCACGAAGCAATTTCTGCACGCAAAACACCAGGCTATTTCAGCTTGTTTATTTTCCTCTCCTTCCCCCTCCTGCTTGGCTCAAGCCGCTTGTACCTTTTTGGGCTTTGATGTAGCATTGCCATGAGGAGCCGCGTTGCCTCCTTTGCCACGAGAAGTGTGAACTTTTTTGTCCTCGCTGCAACAGTGCAGTAAATCAGACCAGGCTGACAGCTTTGTCTCGCAGCCTGTTATCCAGAGGCGAGAGGATGCCTCCCCCGAGATCCCATTAGGTGTACTGTCTCCACCACTAAACTTTCAACGAGCACGTTCGCTGAGACCTGCATGTCAAAGAGAGTCCGCCAGCTAATGATCACTGGGAATTCTCTTCCTCTTGCTCTTTCTCTCCTGCGCCCACCTCTCGTTCCTTTCTTGCTCACACTTTATTATCAAGTTTATTAAAAATAGGCTCCATTTAGTGAAGTTAGATCACTTAGAGCCTTTGTAAAGGCTCCTGCTAAAGTGACGCTGTGCGAGGTGTTGAATGCAGGAGCAAAGCGTCCGGCTGAATGGGCAGGGATTGGAAGTGGTGAGAAGCTACAATGCATCTGCCTGTGCTTTGCTAACATCGACAAAAAGAAAACGAGATGGAGTGACAGAGTGAAAGAGCTGGATGTAGCAAACCCTCATTATGTCTAATATGGTGCTCGCCTCCCGGGTACAATGAACCCCGTCATTCACAGGCACAGGGGAAGGCACACCCGGAGGCTGCGTGATGCTCCTCTCCCCCTTCAAAAATCATGAGCATATTCCTGAACTGAAGCCATTAACGGGTACGTGCAGCGGGTGGAGCGAGGGAGCTGCAGAGTGAAAACAACACCAGCCACATTGTGTACCTGGAAGGCAGGTTTCTGGCATTGATAATATATCTCTTGGACAGAACTTTCCAAGGCCTCATCAATATAGGATGTGTATGTGGAGCATCAGCAGAAACTGTTGAAATAACTTATCCTGGCTTTAGTGAAAAGCTGTCAGCCCAGCTTCAAAGGCCTCTTCTTCCCTTCCATACTAGACAACAGTAAATAAGATTTGAAAATTTCCCCACAAACCTGAGGAGCTGCCATGGAGGTCTAGTGGGTCTTGCAGTGTCCCAGCCACAGCGTCACATCTCAGTCCCAGCCTCTCTGCTGCAAGAGAAGGGATGAAGACTTTTCATCAGAGAGAGGCTTTAAGAACATTGTCGAAGACAACAGATCCCATTTACAGACATGTGTATGTGATGAGCATGCTGGAAGTGCTCTCGCTCCCCAGGAGGTGAGCAGACCTTTGGTAAATGCACAGCAAGGCCCCTAAAAACCCCAGGCTACTCATGGTAAATGCACTAGCCTTTCCCACCAGTTGGTCTGGCTTAGGACTTGCATTGCAAACAGTAGGAAACATAGTGAATTTCTGCCATAGTTCAATAGGTCAGACACAACCCTAGACTAGAAAAGAAGGACATGATGCATTTGATAAGGAAAAAGCTAAAAAAGTGGAAGTCCTTAGCAAGGCCAAGCAAGGGTACCATGAGCAGGCCTGTGGCAGGGAAATAAAAAAGGGAAGAAGAGGGGAGAAAAGAGAGGGAGGAGCTTACAAAGCATTTCCTGCTGCAAGAAGGCCTTGAGGAGCATGTGGGAAGAACTTTTCAGCACTGCCTCTGCTTCTACAAATAGTTTTCTAAAAATACCAGAACCCAGAAATTATTGCTAGAAGTATTTGATAATGATTGTCATTCAAAAGCTGACATAGACAAAAGGCATATACTAGATGTCAGCCAGACCGCAGAACAGTTCTCCCCTGTTTATATGTTCTGATTCTTATCTGAGGAGGTAGAGCGGCAGTCACTGGTTTTGGTTATAGAGCTTCTCTGATTAGGCTCAGTGGGTGCAAGGCAAACTCCACAGCACACGCACTCCAAATTCTAGTCTCTACTGATGAGTTCAGTCTGATGTAACTCAAAAACTCATAGAATAATTTTGATCCTACATGCACAGCATCATTACAAGCTACTAAAAATATGTTATCATTCCTCATGAAGATTTATATGGAAATGCTATCCAAGACCAAATTTATGACATTCCTGCTTCCTTGCATCAGGAAGGATCTGATCTTAAACTGTATATTGGTGTTTTGATGGAGTCTCTGGAGCTACAGAAAGAGTGAGCTAGAAGCCTCTTCTCATGCTCCCTCCCAAAAACATCTCTTGATGCTCAGAGCCAGCCAGAGGCATCACACAGAAAAGAGCACAGGTTGGGCTATCACTAGCCCAAAGGGGTGAAAAATTGTTTCCCACATCCTCTGATTTAATCCAAGGGTTTGCATCTGGCCGTGGTTTCCAGCCACTTTCCTGTCCCTTTGTGCTGAGGTGAAAGGGAACACGGTAGAAACACACTCAGATGTGTCCTGAGAAACAAAACAACTTCAAGCCCATTTTTCTCAAGTTTAATGGAGTGGGGAAATGATTTTCACCTAACTTGCAATGAGTTTACAAGACAATCAGTCATTGCCTCTGCTGGAGAG
Organism: Crypturellus undulatus; assembly: GCA_013389825.1. NCBI lineage: Eukaryota > Metazoa > Chordata > Aves > Tinamiformes > Tinamidae > Crypturellus > Crypturellus undulatus. The sequence goes on along the minus strand of VWPW01006804.1, from coordinate 257,135 downwards.
ATCTTGCAGCCAAAGCAGACCCCAAGGCAGAAGGCTCAGCGGGAGGGAGATTAAGCACAAGCTGGCACAAGGCAGCGCAGCAGCACGAGCTGCTGCACAGCAAATACGGGTGTAAGCTGCGACCTCTTAGCACGAGAAACCAAGTCTCTGCAGGTGCAACTCTGCTCTCCGACTCCTTTGCAACCTGAAGAACCCCCAGGACACACCAGGGAGAGCAGGGAGATACAGAGCCACTGCAAGGAAGGGAGATTTGGACTTGTGAGAACTACTGTTCTCTCTTTCTCTGATGCAGTGGCTTGTATGACTTGTGTTAGTTTAATAAAATACCCTTTTTCCCCTCTGCAACATCTCTCCAACATATCAAAAGCAGGGGTTTATACATCCTCAGCCCATGACAAAGTCCCCCACCAACACACGCATGGCCCAAGAGACATCCAGATGCTCATAACCTTCTTGGTTAGCTACAAAGGAAGGCTGCCTGCTTCTCACCCAGTCCATTCAAGGCAGACTAATACTGTCTTCTCTTCGAGGCTTCCTAACATGAGCCTGTCTCATCAAGGTATGAAAGCAGGTCCAACTCTTCCAGCAGAAAGACCGGTCCCCATTCCTGGAGTGTGGAGGCTATTTGGCATTGACAGGGGTTTGACCACCAGAGATGTCCAAGACGCAGCAGGGTGATGCGAGGGTTGTGGGGTGCAGGAAGGCACATCAAAACGCAGATAGGAGGAGAGACTCAAAGGTAGAAGGAGGGACAGTAAACACCCTGTGGACCCCTCTGGGAGAGTTGATTATTCCACAGCTGTCTGCAGGAACTATAAAGAAGCTGGGGTTCTTCAAGTGCTATTTTACATCCAAAAAACTCACATGTCAGGTGGCAGAGGTGAATTGCTGACCTTGGTTCAACCTTTTCTGAAGGTAAGAGGCAGAGTAAGAACCACATTTGTAAAACTCCTAAGTGTCTGGGATCCGTATGGAGATTTGGGTCTTGGAGGTGAGGTTCGCATTCATCACCACAAGAGCTAGAAACATAAAAAAAATGCAATTTAATCTGTCTTCTATCTTGTGTTTTGCTGGCAGCACTATGGGGGACCTCAGGACGAGAGTAGCAGAGATATTGCAGGTACAGCTGTGAGTGTAATGGATTTTTCAGTTCATTTGGAAAACAAAACAAAGCTGTTCTGTGTTGACCTGAAACAGTTTTTTTTTTCCACTATAAGGAGAGAAAAGGCACAAAAAATCACTCACAATCAAGGTAAATACCCTGTTTGACCAAAATGAAAACTTTAATTTTCTTTTCATGGCATTCAACCATTTCTTAATTCATGGTAAATTAAAAAAAAATACTATCAAGAAAAATGTTTTGGCTTTACCCAAATCATTTTATTTTCCATCTTTGGGAACTCTGCACCAAACAATTTCAGTTTGTTTTTGGACTATTTGGAAAAGTGAAGGAAAATCTTATTGCAAGCAGAACGTGCCCTGTCCCTTCAGCCTCTTTTGAAGCTAGACTAGAGCATTAACATAGCTGCAAGCAATCAGTTGCACAGGGCCCTTCTTCCCTTTGCATGGTTGTAACAACAGGACTAGCTCCCTCAAATTAGCAGTTTGAAACTCCTTTCCTGCCCTATCCAAATATCTATAATAAAGGTAATTCACAGCTCCAAAAAGGGGCGCCCTCCTTCCCCAGTGATGGCTACCTGTTAATGAAGTGCAGAAGTGCCCCCCGCTCTACGTGCTGAAGTGTGTTATTAATGGGCTGGCATCCCTCGGAGAGCAGCAGGAGGACGGAAAGTAAACTGTCAGGAGATGTCAGGATTTGAGGCACAGAGCAGGTCTAATTGAAATCTTCTCTGTCATTTACTCATCAGGAATGTAGAGCTCCTCCTTTGAATGAAACATTAGACACTGGCCTGACAGCTCCAGGTGGAAGATTATTCGGCAGCTTAATCGCTTCCTGACAGCCCCAGTTACTCCCACATCAGCATCTATTAACCTTCGTTTTATTCAGGTCCTTTTATGTGTTTTTAATCTGTGGCTCTGGGGACTCTGGAACAAGAGCTGGTCAGATCTCAGACAGGATGGCAGAGCTGTATTTTGCCATAGCAAGGTTAAAATCTTTAACTGGGTGAGTGTTGCCTAATGGGTCACCTACTTTTGGATGGAAGTCTTAAGAGAAGAGGTTGCCTTGTGGAACTAAACTATTAATCTGGTTGAGAATGAGATAACTGTTTTGCCCAAAGTTGAGATGTTATCAGAAGAGTCACGTTATTGGGGCATACTTTTTAAAGCCCCAAGTCATAGATGCAAAAGACACCGTGAAAAAATCAGTTTTCATTTAATTTATATTTTTTTCAGAAGTTAGCTTTGAGCCTCTGTATTTGCAGAGAAAAGCTCAAAACAAGATGCGAGTTTGCCCTCAAGGTTCAGACATTATAAGACAGATAAAAAGGACCCAAAGTTTATCCTCTCTAAATCAAGACTGGATGTCTTTTGAAAATTGATGCTATAACTCAAACAGAAGTTATGGGCTTGATGTAAAAATTATTAGTTGAGGTTCCCTGAGCTGTATTATGCAGGAAGTCAGACTAGATGATGATAATAGTCCCTTTCTGCCCTTAAATCTATGAATCCTCCTCCTGAGTGTTTTGCAGTTGTCCCCTAATTGTCCTTTCCTGTACTATATGCTTGGGTCCAGACTCTCAGTGGTGTTCAGATGTCTAGTATGAATTTTCACGGGGAAATCTAGCACATCAATAAATATATCACCCACCTGCTCCAGTTCTTTGTTCAGTATAGAGAGTTCAGTTCCAGTCCCATTGCCCAGAGCCTGGATGCCAGAAAATTCGTAGCAATGAGTAAACCAAGGGACTGTGGTCTTCGATTGCCCAGCCTGGTGACACAGGACAGGTGCTTGTCACTGTTATATGTTGGGCTCAGCACCCTCTTCATTTGTCTTCAAGCAAAACAGATATAATGATCTGAAAGCAGAGGAAGAGATGAAAAAAATCAAAAGGAAAATTCTTCTCTTATACAGACAAGGTGTGATCTTGTGGCTCATGAACTTTTCATACACACTGGAAACAGAGGGAAAGGATGGATGGATGTTAGCAAAGTTCTTGCATGGTAAGTTTCAATTTAAATATGTATGTATCTATGTGTGTATGTATGTGTATATATGTATGTATGTATGTCCTGGTAGACAGATAGATACGCTACTGCTAAAACAAAAGGATAAAACCATCCCAGAAAGCAGTTCCTGACCTGTTCTTTGCAGATCAGTTCCAGCAGGATAAGGAACAGTCACAGTCCATTCTGGCCAGTAAGACAATTGTACTGCTTGATATGTCAGGATCAGGTGATTGGCAAGAGAAGGGTCATAAGATGAGACTGCAACATACCTGCAATCAGCAAAGTTGACCTTAAATTTACAAAATGGTCTTAAAGATTCTTTGCTTTCCAGGCTTTGATTTAACAGGCACTGAAGGGCACCATGTAACACAACCACGACAGACAGCAGGAATGCTGCTGCATGGATCTCAGGTATTCCTCCTGATTCCCTGTTGACGCTGCCCCTTTCAACTCCCATTTCTCTAAAGGGAAGAAGCTATAATCAGGGAAGAGTTAAACTTCCTTTTTGCACACCACTATATAAGATACTTGCATGTCAGATGTTTCATGGGAAGTATCAAGACTTCGCTCTGTTAAGGAGTCTCAGTAAGTTCATGCATTGTAATTTCTGGGTTCTCTCTTTTTTTTTATTAACAGTCTGTGAATCTACTAAAATGAATCTCTCAGCATGTAACAAACCAGAAAGAATCTTGTGACTTCTCATTCTCTAAGTATCGATAGCCCGAAGTTTGGAAATGTTGTTTTGTATTCCAAGACAAAGCCTGCTTTTGGCTATGCTGTTAGTAACAGCATGATGTACACATGCTCAACAGGGATCCTCCGCTTTATCAAGCAGGGGACAAGTCCTCACATTCCCATAGGGATCCAAACGTTCCCGAAGGTCAGTGGTGCCCGTATGCTTGGATTTGATTCAACCTACTCCTAAAATGAAAGAAAGAGGCTATTAAAGGAACGCCCTTGGATTTAGATGGGGACAGTAAAATCCTCTCTTTGGAGGAGGATGGAGACATTTCTGACACCTGCTAGAGGTCAAGCACACATACGAGGCAATGCGGATTGCTGAAGATAATTTACTTGTGTCTCATGATGACGATCCCAGCTCTGCTCCCTGTATAGGTTTAGAGGAAGGAGGTATATGCTTGCAGGTAGTAGATTCTGAATACTGAATTATGGGAATTTGACACACTATGACCCTCCTGCTGAACAGCAGACCTAGAAGCAGGGTCAGGAGTGCTTAACCATGATGTGCGACTTCAACACTGCCAAGCATTAAGACTGTAATCTTTATTTATAACCTGCACAATGCAGCTCACCTGAGGAATGCAAGAGAAGAAAAGGCTTTGAGAGAGACGATTGCAGCTTATTTACAATAGCTCCATTGGATCGCAGCACTCTCCAGGCACATGTTAAAGCAGCACTAAAGGAAGCAAAAGCATTTTTAAAATCAGCCTTTAGAGCTTAACAGTGGTGACATGTATTTAAATCATCTGCATGCCATGAAACTTGGGTTCCAATTTAAATGTCACCGTGGAAGCTCTTTCGTTCATCTGTTCACAAAGCCATTTGTCACCTTCCAGTTCATGGCAATGAACAGAAGCAAAGAGAAAATAAGACAAACAAATGAAGATCTATATTTTTAATGTAAAATGTAACCCTTGAAATTTCTTACTGTATTTTTTAAATATAATCATTCAGGAAAAGGGAAAAATAAAAATAAAAACAAAACAAAGCTACTGTGAAAGGAAACAGTAGACAAAAGAAAGCTTTCTCTTTGTTTAAATACTAGAACTAACAATCAAATGAAATAACCATTATGGCTGATCATCTGGCTGCCAAAATCGATATTTACCTTTCCATTTATTACCATTGTTATGATCAACTTGAAGAAGCATAGGAAAAAAAAATTAAGTGCAGGAGCTTTTTCATAGCCTTTAAATCTAACCTCATGAAAAACAGCCTCATTTTCCAGAATACTGAAATGTATGGCATTTTGAGGGAGCAATCTGAGAAAGTGTCTTATATTTACTATTTTTTTTCTAAGAATACAGTTTATGCTACATCAGATTACAATATTCTTCTACATATGGAAACATTTGACATGCTAAAATGCTTTTGACCAGTAACTTTTATTTTAAAGCTTAGACAGAATATTAAAAGCATAATCCATGAAAAATATAATATAGTATCTATATCTGAAGTCATTATTAAACTGTTATTTCAATTTTATTTCAAAGGCAGCTATAGAACAGCCGCACAAACAAATATTATATGCTAGCAATGATAAAGAAGGTCACCAGCAAGCACAGGGCCCAAAGTACTAGTCCTAATGATGCAACTTTGCTCCTGATGTCCTGATGTCAGGGTATAATCTAGTGGCTGGATTTTTTACCTTATGGGGGAAAATATTTCAAAACAAAATCATTTTAAGAAGGTTTCTGATGGACAAGAGACTCAATTCCATATTGTCAAACATGTGCATTTTAGTTTTCCTTATCAGAGTGAGAGCTTTGATTTGCTTCCTGAAAGGCCCAGTTTCTGCAGTCGTGTGGCTGAAGGAAGAATCACTGCTCTTGTATAAAAATAATCAAGACTGTAACCCGGACCCATATGTAAGAGAAAATGCTTTAAAAATGTAAATTTCATAGGTTGAAATACCAAAATATGCAAAGAAAAAATCTCAGACTGTTCCTTAAAGGAGTCCCATCATTAGATGTGAAAGGGAGTCTTGAATCGCGGTTGTGCTCACAAAGCCTATTCACTTTAGTAAAATTACTTATGAGCTTGAATTCAAAACCCATTCAAATTAGATTTTTCTTTGGATGTTAGGAGGCTTTGGGTCAAGATTACCCTGTGCACACAACGAAGCATGCAGTTTCAATACCAGAAGTTTCAAAATCAAGAGCAGTTGTGAAAAGAGGCAGGGGTCCCTTGCAATACAAAGCCCTAAGTCATACTGCAGACCTAGTTCTGCTGTGGGTGCTGTGTCTACAACTAAACTGACCTCAAGCTGAGCTGATCATCTGCACTTACCATCTCCAGTGCTTGCCCGAACACCCTGAGCACCTGCACCCTCTGATTCCAGCCCTGCCGTCACACTCCCCGTCACAGCACCAGCTGCAGCTCCTCCTTCACTTCGCTTCTGGAAGAGATGGGTAGAAGAGGTACTGTGTGTTGTCCCCAAAATTTCTGCAGAAATTTGCTGAATCAATTTTTAAAGTTTTGTTTTAATTTTCAGTGTATCTCTTGGGCTTTATACACTTAACATTATACACTTAAATTAAGAAAACAGTTGCTTAATTTATAATCACCTACTTGGCACATCTATCTTGTTACCATTTTTGCACCAGTTAAAGCTTATTACCATGGAGGAGGAAACAGCACTGACTGTTACAATATATTTTTCCAGGGTCCATGAACTAAAAAGTTTCACGACTAAACTGAATGTGCATATTAATACATTGGTTAGCTTAAGAACACAGTTCTGTTTCTGTGCAATCTTTCAGGGGGCTTAAGAGTGAATTTTGCATTCATGGAAGCAAAAGATTAGCTGGTTTAAATGAAAGAAGAGCACGAGCGGGTCCCAATCAGCATTCCCAACAGAGCTGGATGAATAATCTGCTCCGTGAATTTGGCCTCTTGTTCTGTTCTCCAATTATCTGCAGGCAGATGGTGATTTTGTTTTATTTATTCACTATATAAATTATTTGCTGAACAACTTTAGCAAACAATCCTTACTTGATAGATTGCCAGCAAGCAGTTCACCGAGGTTGCTCGGCACTTCTCCTTCAAGAAGGTGCTAGGATCACCCAGGATCATTGCCGTCTGCAGGGGCTCTGCTCATCCCAGCAAACACACTCCTGGAGCACATCACTGCGATATCAATTTCAACATTCTCTTTCTAGCAATATTTTTCCCACGAGCATGCCGATGTGTTATCCCAGTTCAGTAGTATCCTAGACAAACTAAAGAAGAGAGATGCCCAAGTGCTCTAATTTCCATTACAGCTGCCGGTCACACGGGCAGTTTCCTACCAATGTCTAAGGCTTTAGGCTCTCCCTTCATGTGGAAGGCAGTTGCCACCAAGCCATGACTGCACTTTCTCTCCTGGCTAAGCAGTCACCTCACAGTATTTCCTCTGAAAAGCATTTATGTTATGATTTACAAATTATATAAATTACCTTAAAAACAATGAGGCTCCTGTTCAGCATGGCTTACCTTCAGCCTTTCTTTTGGTGGTCCATCTCCCCATAGGTCTTCTGGCACCTTCTCCTTTGCCTCAAGAGGTTTATTGATACTGAGTGTTCCCCTGACCTCCAGGTTCCCCACTCCAGCAAAAACACTTTCTCCTTATCACTTAGCAGTGTTTAAAGACAGATACAGGTCCTTAAGAAGGTTATCTGTTTTCTGTCAAGCATATGGGTTAAAAGACAATATCTGAGAAGCTGCTTAGCTTCATACTTGAATTCCACCAAATCAGAGCATCAGGGAAATATTACAAATATTCTACTTTGCTAAGAGAAACTAAATCAATAAAGCTATAAAGGAATTGCTGTGGCGCATCACTGCTCATATAATAATTGTAACTCTCTAACCGGGCCAACTACCAAATTCATAAAATTACTATCTTTCTATATTCTTGGCTTACTTACCTCAAAGACAGTACAGATCACAGGAATTCTTTAAAAATGTGCACATCTATTTATGGGAAACATTTTCCAGTTGGATGCTGTATGAAATAAATTCCCTAAGGCCTGTCAATGAATTGTGGACCCACCTTCCTTACCTATACATGGGTTTCCAGCAGAGAGAAAAAAAACATGCAGTAGAATTAGTGTAGATTTTTCTTATTTTATGCTTCATAAAAAAACCCACTGATCTCAGGACTTAAATGCTGACCAGCAAATGACCATTCAAAGGCGAGTAATAGAAGCATAAGAAATTGCCAGTAAATCATACATTAATAGTGAAAGCACATGGAGACTTACTAATCATAGCAGAGAGCAAATCAACATTTCTAACATTAAGATCCTAAACAATCCTAGCATCATCATTTCTGAGGAAATACGTTTTCCAGTGACTCTGAAAGGGACATTGGGATTTTTGAATGAATAGCCTGCAAAATCATCATATGTACATGAATGTAAAAATACGTGATAAAGCCAGGAGCTCAAGCAGATGAAATGCTTGCTCAGCTCCAATGTAGGTACATGCTGAGCTAGCAGCCTCCAGCATAGGCTAGGGCAGAAATTGAATGCAGACCTATAGCTAATTACCAAAAATTCAGGGGGTTGCAACTCACTATTGCCTAAGACTAAATGTTGGAATGTGAAAGATCAAGTTACTTCTCTACTTGGAAGGCTGGGCTTGGAACTGCACGGGTCTGGACAACCACGGAGACCCACCAGCGCGGTTGGAGCTATGCAATGGCTTTTTAGAAGAAATTTTACTGTTAAGCAAAGGCTTTCCACAATTCTCACAGGATTAATGACCTAGCAAGCCGTAGAAGACTCTAGCATGTATTTGCAGAAGGAGGATGTAACAATTGCAATCTTTTCTCATTTGGATACTACAGGTCAAGTATACAAAGGTAGCGATTCACACCACCTAGTTTGAAGTGACTAACTAGTCTAATTTGACTCTCTAATTAAAAGAGAAATTCAGACAGCTCTGAAGGAGCCTTTCAAAGCAGGAACCTAATTTAGCTGCTCTAAGTCACACCCCAGAGGAGCTGCCTCTGCCCCCCATTGATTGCAGAAGGAACTGGAGGAGATCAGCTAGCTCACTTAATTAAATTAGATGTCTGAAGTTGTATGCTACAAGTGCCCTGCAAAGTGCCCTAGAACAAGAAGATTAGCACAATTTCCAGTGCAGTGTAAAAAACCTTGAACTGTATCCAACACAAATTACACAATCTCTCAAACTGCTACTATTTTTTGATAGCTGGCACTGCTAACAATCCACTGCATGAAATATTGTTTAAGTACTGTAGAATGGCTTAGCACTGAAGCAAAATAAAAGTCACAATTAATACCGAAATCATGTATAACAGTTTCTTTCTTTCTGGTACTAGAATTTGAAATAGAGCAGGAGGGTGACAAAGCAGCATAGCAGATGTGCTAAAAGGGAAAACTTCTCCTGGCAAGTGCAGGTGTTTGAAATAGAGAATTTGGACTTAAGAAAGCAGTTTGCACCTTGTTGGAGGATGAATTTCTCTTTGCAAGACAAAAGACTGTGTGAAACAAAGAGTAAATAAATACGATTCAAAATAAAAATAATAAGCAGGATGATTAAGCTTTCAGCTTCTATGTAGCCTGACAATGCAGCTAACAAGTTAACACAGGGGTTGGGGAAAAAAAGAATACCTTTCTTATGGGGGGAACACCACATTTTAAAATCATTGAAGAGTTTCTTATTGATTTCAGTCTTACTGCCTCATGAACAATGTTTGCGTACAGACTTTGGTATACAGCTTCATGATCATAAGGTTTCATCTGCTCTTCAGAAGACAGTAAGAGTAAGCTGTTGTCTATCACAAGCAGGTACCATATAGCCGTTTTATTTTCTTATAGCGGATAGACCAAAGTGCTGGAGAAGAAATCTTACGCTTTCTTCTCCAGCACCTTGGTCTACCCGCTATAAGAAAAAAACTAACAAGGGGCCTAAGTTCAACTTACTATGTTTCCATAGAGAAAAATCCTACATTTTAAGCCTTCATGTACCAGCCTGTATTAGCAGAGACTCTTTGGAATTAATGTTTCGGCTATTTGTGCTAATTTCGCTCCCCTTGGCACTGCTGAGACACTGTCCTAGGAAGGTTCTCCCTGGTTGGCCTTGCTTTCATGGCTCTTCTCTTCTTGTTTCACCCTGCAGCTGAGAGAGGCTCATTTTACAAAGCATCTCTCCATTGACTTCTGTGGCCACCAAGCTATCCCTGCTCACCAGAGCAAAAACATTTTTCTTCCTGCTCCCCGTGCTGCACGTCCTGTACCAGAAATGAAGCTACAGTGTCTAAGGCACTGGAGCAGTCACTGCTGCCTATGGAAGATGGAAGCACTAAACTGTTAAATTAACAGCTGCAAACAGCTCGTGGAATTGGAATGGAAGCAAACGAATGTGACTCCAAACAAACTTTTTTCTGAGCAAAGCAGACTCCTGTACAAACCTGGACAGAGGAACTGCTGGGGTGCAAAGCAATCACCTGAACATGCTGCCACCGGTGCTGCCATCCCACACACCAACACTACCTCCACCTCCCAAGACCAAGCAGGCTGGATGAAAACATTTACAGAGCAAAAATTCATCTTGAAACTGATGAAGAAACCTTAAAAGAAAACATTTTGAAACTCAGTTTGTTAAGCCCCGCATTGCTGCTCAGCTGGGGGTATTTTTTTTCTACACCGTTTCACCCATCCCCATATGATGATATAAAAGTCAGCGCTTCATTGAACTTTCTAATAGCCAGGACATATTTCCTTTGCAACCCCAGTGCTCTCTCTCGCTATGAGCTTTCTCCTAAGCAGCATGACACAACATATTGTAAAGGGAAAATGATAATTAGAAGGAACATTCGAGCAGAGGAACTTGCCTGGAAAAATGCTTTAGTTAAATGAAGCGATAAAGATTGTTTTTAACTTAATCTGTTAAACACACACACTCACACACACGCTTACACAGATCTATCCCACTACGAGCATGTCTGCTCACCATAAACTTGCAGTCTATATGTGGAAGACAGACAGACAGGAGGAAGACACATGAATTATCATTTCAAATTTGCCAAGGTTAAACTGAGGTTCATTAAAGGCACATCGAGCACCAAAACTCTGAAGTTTCAAACTCTGCATGAGACACTTGCATGAGCTACTTCTACCACTACTTGCTTCTAGACAAAAAACAGGGACACTCCAATGTGTAGATGTGCTGGCTTCTTCTCCCACCACTTTGGGAATCTCTGTGCAAGGTCCGGTTGCGCAGGGAATGGCATTTGGTTTGGATGCCTTAATGTTGCCATATCCTTCTTATGGGATAGGGTTAAAATCCTTGGTATTTTCAGACAAAAATATAATAAACACACATCCAATACTCATTATAAATACTGTAGAGAACAATAAATAGAAAATGATGCCCTGAGAAGAAGAAAAAAATCTATTGACCTGACAGTCAATTTGTGTGTCTGTGGCTGGTTCAGCAGTAGGATGGGAGCTAGCGGCAAGCAAAAACATCCATTTTTTTTCAGTTAAAATATTTTTTAAACAAGTGGTGGCTCTTAAAAAGCTGCAGAGATACTTGGCTGTCAGAGGTAATCCCAAGTGAAAAGAGGTTGCAGAGTGCTGGCAAGGGGACCAAAAGTGTTTAGCAGATATAGTTTGTCAGGAAAACCTCCATCCCATAAACGTACCAAAATGACCAGGAAGGTTCTCGTTGTAGAGCCTTAGGAAGGAGTCAATGGACTGCTCATCAGTGCACAACTGCTAATGATTAACAGAAGTAAGAAAGCAGTCCTGAAATTGCATTGCGAAAATGAGGGAGAAGTTTTTCTACTGTTTGTGGCTCTGTCTGAACTTACACGTATGGTGCAAAAAGGAACTGCTGCAGCAGTGCGGGTATCTTCCACAACAGGGACATCTTCATTTCATTTTGTCTTCAAATGCATAGACAGAAATGTCTTTAAAGAAGAGCTGTATTTCAGCTCTTTTTTGGGAGACATAGAGCAGGGCTGCATAACTCATTTGTGCTCAGGCTCCTTGCAATAATGCTGTGAAGTCAGTCTGGGACAGGACAGCTAGTGGGCCAATATTATGACCATGTTTTCTCACACTAATATTCAAAATGTTTTAGACAAACATTAGAATTGCCAGTGTGAATAAGACCCAAGGACCATTTCACCTAGGGTCCTACCTCGGGCAATGGTTGAGCATCCGAAGCCTCACAGGGAAATGCAAAAAACTACCATATAGGGAAATAATTTAACAAATCTTTGGTGTACTATAACATAAGTCTAAAGAAGAACAAATAAAGTTCAAAGTAATAAGTTCAAAGGTACCCCTTGTGGTTAAGCATTACAGTTTTGGATATTTTAATGATTGGCTTTGGCTAAAAAACATAAATTTCTGCACGAGAGATGAAATAAGGCTGGCGGTCCTGGTCAAACCTCACTCACTGCATTATTTTACACTTTGCTCAGATAGGGCGCCTTGTCCTAGAAGACATAACAGACCGAGTGTCCATTTGTTGTGATGTCTGTCTGCAAACCTGCTCTAAAAATCACATCTACATAAACCTAGATTCATTCCACAACAGAAAATAAATCAGTTTGTTGCACCTTAAATGGGGAGAAAAGAGGATAGTCCGTCAGTGTGAAGATGGACTCTCATAACTAGCCTTTGAGTCTTTCTGGATGGGGACACTAAAGGCTCTCCTGCCTTTGGAGGAAGACATAGGAGGAAATATTCTCCAGCAGAATCTCTGTTGCAGACTATCAACACAAAAGATTCATTTCTCCTTGTTGGATTTTATGTTTCCAATAAATTTTGTGCAGGTGGAAAGTGTCACATTCACAGCCCTGGAGACTCAGGAACTATTGTGGAGGTTATCTCTTTTCCTGACATCCCCTATAAACAAGTTTGTTTCTTTCTTTTTCTATCTTTTTACAAGCTCTCCCACCACAATGTTGTCCAAGATCACTCTTTATGCAAACAAAACATGTTCACATATGAGAGGGAGAAATATTGGCTCAGCAACAAACTCTGATTACCTTTAGTCATGCCATAATTTCATAGTTGTGCTTCAAGTGTAACCACTTCTTGGGGTTTAAATGTAAAATGAGATTAATATTTGAGATAGATTAAAAAATAAATGTCTCTCTTGGTTTATTGACCAACTCTGGCTGTTTCCAGAGCGTTCTCCCAGTCTTTACCTTCTGCTATATATTCTCTCAGCTTCAGCTGGACTAATTCTCCTGCTTAGGAGTGTCAATAGCCCAGCCATCTGAGTTGCCTCGTGATAAGTACTGAAGTATTTGGGTTCTGCAGGCTGCCTGAATTGGCATGAGCTTCCCATTTTGTCCTGCCAATGTTAAGTGCGTATTGCTAAGGAGAAAAGATACCTTGTGGTCGATCAGCCTGGATGACCCGGTCAGATCTTACCCTTTCTGCCCATTTATAACTTGTTTATGGAGCTTCTTGCTACATGACATTTTTGAAGCACATGGAATTTACTATTTTGCGTGTTTTTAGTGTGAAATGAGTAGAATTTATTGTTTTCATAACATTTGCTCTCATTGTGTTTGAACTTCAAAATAAGGGCTCAGGTCCATGTAAATCCTTTTATGTCACAAATGATTAAAATGGATCCTTGAGAATTTTGCATTTCTTGATTTGTGAATTCGTTTCTGGTATCCTCTTGGTTTCAAGTGACAGGAAAATATCCATGAACTGGGCAAAATGGCTAATAGCACATAGTTAAAGCTTCAGCACACAACCGTGCTTTTGTATCTGCAAGTCCCTGGCATAAAGGCAGCACATATCAAAACTACATTGCAGACATTTTCTCCTTCTAAAATGACTTTTCTCTTTGTTTTGCTGTTCTTGAACTTTGATGACTAATATTAGTGTCTCATTCCTGGGAGTTCAGAACACTCAAAACATCCAAAACACGAACTTCTTTTCCAGAAGAATCTGCACCAGAAGGTGCTGATCCAGCATTCCTCCCACTGACAAAATTGCATAGCCCTGATTTTTAAGGACAGTATGTCAGCCAGACAGGCTGAATAAAATACAGCTCTGAAAATATATCTAGCAGTATAGATACCAAGTCATCTCTGAAGGCTGAAATAGTCCATTTTCTGCATCAATGGCAAAAAAACAGGATGCAGAATGGTCACTGACTTTGAAGGAGTAGAACTAGCCCTAGCTTAAAAGGAATCTGCTCCAGATGATCACTCCAAGCTTTTGATTTATTATCGGTTGCGCTGCACCAGTGTTGTAGCAGATACTACTTGGGTGAAAGGCCATGGGCTGCCAAAGCCACGTTGCTTGTGAGCATTCTCCTACATCACAGGAGTAAGCACTTTGCCACTGCCTCTGTGGCTATAACAGTAAATATTCCTAGGTAACTATCATTTCTTTTTTTAAATTTAAGGTTCTTCCTGCCCCTTTAGAACATTACAGATTTATTCAACAACAGTTAAACGACTTTAGTACATAACATTCTTTGTTAAGTTTGCTTTCTGGATGGAAAGTTAAAAATAAAATTCAAGTTCAATAGCCACTCTTCTTGCAAAACATGTCACCTACAAAAACCCATGACATGCAGCTATGTGCTACAGGTCTCATTTACACATTTTTAATAGGTTCTTTAGTAGGCCACTTAGCCTACTATTGGCCATTGTGAAGAACAGGACAGAGTGTTAGGTGGGTTTTGACCCAACCTTTATAGCAATTCTTCTATTTTCACCTCCAGAATGTGCCTGCCAGGCAAACAGACTACCTGAAAGTGAGCTGGACTAAAGCTAGTTTGGGATGGAGGGAGGAGAACTAAAATAACTGTGGATTCAGTTTATACTTTGTATTGCAGTCATTATGCTTCATTATGTCTTCAATATACCTTGCACAACACCAGCCTTGCATTCATTTATTTGTAATGATGTGACCTAATGTCATATAGAAAATGGCCAAGAACTCCAAGTTAATAAAAGATTGAGTATCTAAATAAAATAAATAAATAAAACAATACAATTTTATCCTTATATTTACAGAACTGCTGTTGCGAGCTGATAGCTAAATACAGGTTTTCTTAGCTGAAAGGAAGAGACTGTGGTAGGGTCAAACTGTGCTGGGGATGATTATCTTTAGGGATATCTTCAGGGATATCTTTTTATTTTTATATTTTTAGGGATATCTTTTAGGGATATTTTTATGGAAATCTTTAGGGTCTATGAACTGAATCCAAGATTAAAGAGAAAGAGCTTTCACCAGGACCATGAGTGTAATATCTGCTGCAAGAGGTTTAGGGATTTCTTATAAGGTTTGGGGCTGCGAAAGGAACCCAGAAAACATCTTTGTCTTGCTCCCACTGCAATACCACTGAAGTCAAAGAGAGTCTTTCTGCAGCATCTTCTGTTGGGGGTTCAGTCCCCAGAGAAGCTTACGCATGGAGGGCAGCTGTCAGAGAGCAGCGCTATGTTTTCTGTCACAACTCCAGTTATAGGGCCAGAGTAACCGTCCAAATCCCAAAGACAAGAGCTGTTTGCAGCTCTCTGACCCTGGGCTGCTTCTTATGCTGAATCTGTACCCAGATGCATGACATCCACCTCCCATCACCCCTCCAGCACAGCTAAACTGATCAAACTCAGACCAGTTCTTCAAAGCTTCTACATATTTCTATGAGTTATCTGCTGAAAACCACTCCCCTGATAGTTATCAGTTGTACATTATTAATGAAGAAAGATACCATCTCTTTTCATGATAGCTATCAGCTCGATCCCATAAGAGTGTGCTTTTTCAGAGTTATTTAGGAGTGTGTGGGTTGCCTTGTCATATTGCTTGGGTAATGAAAGGGTATAGAAAACAGCCTGAGACCCAGTACGGGAGACATGTAATTATTTCTGATATCAAGAGAGCTTATAAGTTGCATTTTTTTATTATTTGTGCTATGACAATCGTGTCTGAGTGTTTACCTTTTAGCCTTACCCTTGATTTAACAAGCTAAAAAGACGGATGCATTAGCAGGGTTTCTAAGGGGAAAAGAGTGTAATAGAGTATCCAGGACCCTCTGCTGCTACAGGAACCTTTCTGAAAGCACAGGCCACGCATGTTGCAGTTTGCCTGAGTGGCTGTTCAAGTTTATTTTCATCCTGTATTTTTTTCTCAGTGCTGGGTCGCACACAACAAATGCAACCTGCACAAGGCTGTGTTCTGATATGGCCCCTTTTATGCATCTTGAGCAAAACCACACACATTTAAAGCCCAAATACAGCACTGTGCTCGTGTTGCCATAGCATAAGAGCTCAGCTCACTCTCAAGCCAAACAAGAACATCCCAGGCTCTACAAGCCATGGGTTTCCTACAAGATAACTGAAACCCTCTTTGTGGGTTGGCACAAGAGCCAACTTTCCTTCCAGGAATTATCAGAAAGAAGACATCAATGTTGACATACAAATGCACTTTAAACATACCAGGGATTTCCACGGGAGATGGAATGTTACTCCATGTACCTGCTTACAGGGAAGTGAGATGAGTAAAATTTTAAGCTTCATCTCTGCATCCCATAAGCCAAATTGGAACTCACTGGTGAATGCAAAGTTCACCCCACAACGCTGACACTTGTAAACAACAGAGAAGGTTTCATGCACAGTGAAAAAGGACGAATCCAAGCATGAACCCAGGACTTTATTTTTTACCTTATGGACCTCCTGTTTTTGAGACAAGCAAAGACCTACAGAACTGTTCAGGCACGCTTGCCAACAGTCTGATTTTCTGCCATCCCTTATTAACCTGCCCTGCTGTTTGTATCATAACAGTGTGTCTGCAAGGTGTCACTAGTTTTAGCTCGGATGTCGCTTACACATGTGGCAATCTGCAGCTGCTGAGTAAGCCTGTGCTGATTGATGGGTTCCGAAGGCAAACAACATGACACATGTGGCAATCTGCAGCTGCTGATTGATGGGTTCTGAAGGCAGACAACATGCAAAAAAGAAAATGATCCAGGAAAAAAAAAAAAGCTAATCACCCCATCCTTTCCCCCCCAAAAGAGCAGCTTCTTGTAGATATTGTATGGTCAGGAGCAAAGCTGGAGAAAAAAGTAGACTGTGTGACTAAACTATGGTGAAAATGAGCTCTGATCCATCGGGAGTGAGAGTCTGGCACTTGCCTCACCTTCATCCGTGCTGTTTCCTCTCCTGCTGCTTGAAGATAGCCAAGAGCTTCCTTTTTAATCAAGGACCATTGGAAAGTACCAGCGGGCTCCCACTCACAACGCGTTGATTGGCTTCCAACTGCAGTGACAATTGCATCCTGTAATCAAAATAGCAATCATTAATGGCACAATTACTCCCCCCTCCACACGCAGACACATACTCTTGTACCACTGAGTAATGACTCAGAAAGGCAGACTCCAAACAATGTGAAATGTATAACTGGCTCCGGGAAACGCGAGTGCCCTCGGCCTCGCACCAGGCAGTCCTTTTTTTCAGGATGTCAAACGCGCTCAGAAAGCAGGTGTTGATGACAGAACCTGCGGATCAAGGGACTAATTGGAAATTGAAAAGCAAATCTGAAGGAATGGAGGTGGGAATCCTAAAGGAATGGAGGTGGGGATCCGCGCTGATGTAATTCTATTTTCACCCAGTCTCCCCGCACCTCCTCTGCGTGATGCAGCTCAGTGTCACTCACCTGAGCGGCACCTGTCCCGCTGGGAACTGCTTCCCTGCTGCTTCCTTCTTGCCGCGTGCTGTGCGCTGGGGCCATGGAGGTGGTCATGCTGTTAGGATGTCTGATGCTTCTGGCTGCATTGAACACAGGGCTGGGGTGTGTTCTGAACACACTTAATTGCGTTTTTCCTTTCCATCTTGCCTCCTCACCTGCTTTCTGCTCCCTGATGATTACTGTACTGCCTCCTCGTCTCCGTACATACATCCAGCACATGGATAAGGTCTCTTTTCCTGTTCTGGGGAGCATGCTCAACAGCTTCCCACCGGTCTCCTTGGATAACCTTCTCCACCAGTGACTCCTTTAGCAGAACAGCCTTTTCCCTTCCTTTTGAGTGTGAAATAAACCTCTCCAGAAGCATATCCAGCTCGATGGTGAATTCTTTGAGCCTTAATACTTGCAAACCAGAAAAAAAAGTACAGCTGATACAGAATCCATTAAGCGTCACCTTTCTCTTTCAAACTGCTCATTTCTTGTTAGAGTTGGGTGGACAATGGGCTTCACAATTCGCTGTCAAGGCAGAAATTTAAAAAAATAAATGCATTTTTCATTGCAGCTGTATCTGAAGAAATAAAACCAAATAAATTTCTGTGAGGTCTTTTTTATATATATATATTTACAATGAAGGATATTTTTTGTCAAGTAGATACTTACAGCATAGTGGCTGCAAACTTCTATTCTGAAATGTCAAAAAGAAAATTATTGACAGTCTCAAAATTCCCCTCTTGGCTTCTTTCCTCCCCACCATAGATATAACTGAACTGAAGCCAATTTGGTGCATATTTATTTCTCTTCCCTCTAATTTTCACATTAGCATTTTAAGATCTGGAGTGACATGGAGAGTTATGAAATGTTACTCATGAATGAATCTTCTGGAAAATAAACATATGAATTTTATTTGCTCTTGTGCATCTTTTGGAAATGCATCTTTTGGAAATGCTCTCATGGAATCATTTTTTGATTCCTTCTTTCCCTTCTCAAATAACTTGCAGGTATCTACCAGTGATAAGAAAGGAGACTTTCACCAAGTTATCGTAGGAGACAGAAGCAGAGGTCCCAATGTTGGGAAAAGTGTCTTCTTGCCAGCCCATCAGACTGACTTATTAGCAAATCATTAGCAACAGGCGAACCTCAGCTGAGAGTTTAGCAGTTTCATTCAGTTCTCTCAGATTAATATTTAAAGGTGTTTGTCTTTATTACTCTTCTCCAGGCTTATCCTAATGTGTTTGGCCTGGAAATCAGAGTGAGGATTTGAGTCTCAAACAGCCTGACAGAGCGCACAGACTAAACGTGGGGTAAATTAGTAATGCGGAGTGGCTGCGCGCGGGAACTCTGCGTTTAAAGCAATCATCAGGTTGGATTTAGGACCTACAGCAAAAGGGAATAGGAAAGCGAAGAGAAGGCCTTGCTCAGCTGTCAGCTGAGCCCTGCAGCAGCAAGGAGGACCCGAGATTTAATCAGAGAAAAAATCATTCCCTGCTTGATTCTAGGAGTGAGTTTTCCTAAGCGCAGACACGTTTTATTTCAGGGACTAGTTCTGGTCTACACCAAGGATTTTAGATGAAGATGACTCTCAACCAGGGCTTATACCAACTCTCAATAATCAGAATGGCTCCTGAGCCACAATTTTCCTCAGCTGGACTGCTGCAAAGAGGGCCAAGATCTTCCCCAAAGCTAATACTGCCCTACAGCGGCTCTGCCCTAAGGGGAACGGGTCCTGCTAGAGCCACTCGGATCGCGGGGCTCAAGGCAATTCCCAGTGCAGGGGCGGAGGGGAGGGCACAGACTTGGCTGGCTCCTCTAGCACACGATGAGACACAAAAGCACAAACACGTGCAGCACCGCCTTGTTTTAAAGTGTGTTATTATTAACTGGAAATAGCAGCCAGATCCATCATGTTCAGCATGCCCCACATCACCGCTTCACTAAACACCGCACATTATTTCCCTGTAATTGCCTTCTTGAGCTATGTAGCAGCCTCAATTCATTTCCTTGGGAGGATGAGATCACGTAAAATTTCCCCATTCCTCCCTCTCCTCCTTTCTTTTTTCCCCCTATTTTTGTAAATTTGGCAATTATGTGCTCACTGCCACTCCTTCAGTCACAAAAGTTGAAGTTTAGCACTTGATATGGCAATGGAACAGGTTTAACAGCAGTGAAGCAAAAAAGACTGTAATTCTGACTATAGACTCTTGCCTCCTTACCTTGAAAGGGAGAAACATTTGTGCCTAGCAAAACAACATGACGTTTCACTTCTCTTCCACCCATGAGCTTTGCACAGAACTGCTTGATGGAATGGGCAAGGTGAGCGAAATAACCAACAACCCACAGAAGAAAGTCCCACAGTCTGATAACAGAACCAACATCAAATTTATAAGCTGGCTCATTTTTGCCTTTGGCAGTTGCAGAACATTAATTAAAAATATTCTGGTTATAGATAAGTTTCTGCACTCTAAAGTTATCATCAAGGTCTCACCTGCCTTGAAATGAGAACTGCATTTTTTTTTGATAAGTGGATTTAAATTGTTGCCCAGCTTCACTGCGTATCTGTATCTTCCCTCTGAAGGTTTAATCCCCAGCAAAGTATTCCCATGTTGCCTCCCATGCTGTAGCCACCTTCTCCAGCCACAAAATAGCTCCCAGCTGCTCAAATCAACAGAAATACTATGATGGTTTAGCATGATACCAGTTTTAATGAAAGCATCATGTCCTCATAATAGCACAGATATCAAGTGAATGATCCTTGCAAGAGACATAAACAAATCCTCATTTTTTGCCAGTTTTTAAAGATTCCTAATGTCCATATTACAGTTTCAGGTCTGGCTTTGTCTCTACCCAGATACACACTGGTGCTCTGCTTTTGAGAACAGGATGCAAAATGTCATGTTGTCATTTCCATTCCTTTTTCTAATTTTCTGCTCATGAGTTTGTTAATTCCGCTTTTTTTCCCCCTTCTGATAACTGCTAATCTCATAAATGAGCTATCATACATTTAAAATCTCTCCTGTTCTGGCAATTATTACACTTTGATGCAGCGATCTTTTTGATGTTCATTTCCATTAATCCCTGGTCCATTGCCCGCAGACTCTGGCCTCATCTGACCCCGCGTTCCCTAAAACCACTGCCAGAGCCCACGGGGTCAGCTGAGGTTTCTGCAGCCTCATGTCACCAGGGCCTGAGCTCCGTCACCACGTGCACCCGTTGACCAGCTCAAGGAGTAAAAACTGAGACAGTTTGGAGACCTTGACAGAACTCAGGGGATTTCTGTTAGTCCAGAAATGCATGTGCCATATTGACAGCTCCATAGGGACATGAAGGGCAAAAATTTCTATACTGTTGGCATATAAAGAAGGCATGGAAGAGGAAATGGGATTAACAAGGACAACCAGTAAGAAGGGATGCTTTACTAGCTGGTGTTGCTGTTCCAGCCCTGGTCTCCCGAAGCAGCTGTGTAAATCACCCTGCACCATCACTGGTTTTACCGGGGTAGCTTTCCAGTCACTCCTGCATCTTGCTGTGTGCCCCCTTGGGCTCCTGCTCCTTGGTTTCATGGGGCCAGAGACCCTTCACACAACATCCTGGGAACCTGCCCTCCCACTGCCCGGCTTTGTCCTGGCAAGGGAAATCCGGGAGGAGTGGGAAATAGAGAGGCTAATGTAGGATTCGTCTCCAAAAAATAATTATATAAAAGTAAATGGCCTAACACAGATTTATGCAGCACTTGGCTGGCTCCTAATTTTGACTTCCGTGGAGGGTATTGATTTAGCTCAACTGGATGTCTGTCACAATATACACACATTAGGATCTGACAGAGAATTACCAGTCCTGCCAGTGCTTAAGATACTCTGGGGATGATGAAGAATTCAGGTATAACAGAATTAAAACGTTAAAGTAAACTGACTCTTTGAAGGTCCAGAATAGAAAGCCACCCTCCAAGAGCAGAAAACCACCTTGCAGGGACACAAAAGCAAGCCAGCCGTCCTCTAAGCACACACGTGCATGTCACCTAGGGGCCAGCTCAGCTGAGGGCCCATGAGACTGCTCTGACCTCAAGACACAACAAAGATGTCATCTAATCCCATGTCTGCACCAGAAAAGAATGCAGAAAGTAGCTAGGAAAATAAATGTTTGTAGTACTGAAATGCCTGCAGCATGATGAAGTAAAGTCCAGAAAAAACACACCAGCAAAGGACTTGTCTCCTGTTTGGTTCTTCTGTTTTCAGTGTCCATTCTGTGGAAATACGCAGGATTTAATCATAAATCTGGACTCACTTTGTTAATAAAAATTTACGCAGGATTCGCTGGATATGGGTATCTGAAAGATGACATAGGGACGGAGCCAGGGGATGGAGCCCATGAAGACTTTTTCCTTCACTAGCAGATCTGCCAGCAGAAGCCTGGGCAGGAAAACCAGAAGTCCTCACTATGTGAATAATACACACATATAGTGTAAAAAGGGAAATTCTGGAGAGAGGAAAAAGTGCACTTGTCTCCCTGCCCCCAGAGACACCAGGTCGTGGTGGCTCTGTGGTCTCACATTGCTGCAGGCATCCAGTGCTGCCTCTCCCCGTGTCCGAACACCAACGCTTTTCTCCCTTCCCCAGAGCCATCCATTCTCTGCCCCTTCTCCTACTGCCCCAAATCAGCTTCCTTTCACACTTCAGGCACACAAGAAACTCCATGTCGTACGGGATGCAGAACTTCCAGTCCCAACTGCACCATCCCAAGCTGTCACCTAGCCCCAGCTCTGCTGGCAAGGAAGCCAGAGGAGCACAAGGCGGCCCACCTAAATCCTGGGATCCACACTAACAAAANCCCCGTGTCCGACCACCAAAGCTCTTCTCCCTTCCCCAGAGCCATCCATTCCCTGCCCCTTCTCCTACTGCCCCAAATCAGCTCCCTTTCATACTTCAGGCACACAAGAAACTCCACGTCATATGGGCTGCTAAACTTCCAGTCCCAACTGCACCATCCCAAGCTGTCACCTAGCCCCAGCTCTGCTGGCAAGGAATCAGAGGAGCACAAGGTGGCCCAGCAAAATCCTGGGGTTCATCCTAACAAAATACTCTTTTCTGCAGCACTGTGCGGGTTCCTTCCCTAGTGCAGCACCAAAGCACTTCGAGGCCCAAGAATCACGAACCCTGTGTTAGGCTGACTCACCTAATGGCTAAGAAGAAGGCTGTATTTCCACTGCATAAAACCTTTTATTTAATTTTTAAGGCAATCAATAAGCCCCTAATTATAATGTTCCCTTTCTTGTCCTTGTTCAGATCTGTGTCAGCCTGATAATGTCACCAAGTGGAACAGATAAAAGTTTTACTAGTCCTTCAGGGCTATTATGCCAAATGAGGAATTGCTACATATTCCCTTGCAAACAGCTGCTAATGTTTAATTTTTTAGATAAAATGCTTTAGAAATAAAGATGCAGTGCACCGAGCAGCTGCTCACACTCTGTTTTGCTTGTACACTGGCTGCGGAGCGGAGGGCAGTGCTTATCTCCAGCATCGCTGCTGCCACGCTAGATTGAATAGTGCGGGGTGAGGCCTCATCCAAACCCTTGCTTATATCAGCTCCAGCTGCTGGGCTTTCAAAGGCTCCTGGAGCTTGGGCTCGCACTGCAGAGAAATTCAATCTGAAATCTGCTGTTAAAAGAACGAAAAAAAAATCACTTCCTAGCAGGGAATGCTTTTTTCTCTTCTTTTGTTTCTGCACATAAAAAGATACAGATTTTGTTCCTGGTATCATAGGAAGCCAAACCATTTTTTTTACTGCTTTAATAATATTATAAAATAATATAATATAAAAGAAATAAAATAATATTTCATTTCTTCTGATTTTACTTCATAGCTTTCCAGGTGGGGGCCAATGGCTGAATGAAGCTGAACATTGCCCATGGTCTCCAGGCACAACTGACTGGTTCACCTATTTCTCTAACAGTACATACAAAATCAAACCATCAAAAAGAGTGGAAACAAACTACTTATCTCAAGAGGATAGAGAAAGGGGAAATAATCACCCTTTGAAATATGGAGGCTATAGCAAATGAGAATAGATGGGCTTTGATGTCAGAAGGAGATGTTGGCAGTTGAGCTCAAATCCTGATAGCTCCTTCTCAAAACCTGGCTCAGCCTGGCTTTCATCTCGAAAGGTCTGAAACAGCTCTGGGCTTCAAAAAATGAGATGTCTTTGGGGATCTCTGTTCAAAAGTGAAGCATAGGGAAGGATTTAGATGGAGGCATTCATACCACCAAGCCCAGCATGGCTCAGCCCGCAGCTGATGCCAACCAAGTCCTGCCTCCTTTGCTCAAGGAACCCACGGGCTACAACTTGAGTTAAGAAGTGCAAGTTTGGGAAATGGCTGATGACTCTCTCTACCCAAGAGGTGACTCTGTGGCCTTGACACTGCTTGTGCACAGCCCATGCAAAAGCACATGGCAAACAGACTAATTAAACCTCTGGTAAATAAACTTAGAGGTAGTTTTATCAAACCAAGGCACAGAGCAGCAAAGTGATTTATGCAAGGCTATAGCTAAGGCTGGCCCTCGAATTCATTCCCTGTGCACAAGTAGACCACACTGCTTTCCAAGAGCACTACCCCTCTATTTCTCATTTTTTCGACTCAGCCATCCACAACTCTATTTAAAATGGGTCACCTCAATGCACAAGTACTCTGGACCACAGCTTGCTGGATCTCTTCAACAGAGCTGAGCCGAGAGAGCAGAATTTGGCATTAGTGCCTTAGGGCAAATATCTTTGAGTGTGTGTGTGTGCGTGAGACTGAATAAATGTGATTAGATTCGGTGTGACAAAATTATCAAGGAAACATTTGCATTGCCATTTATGCAGCAGGCTGCACGATGCGGAGTAGAAAGAGAACATGTTCAGGGTGTCAGGCAGCTGTACGCCACGATTAATGGGAAGAGACATGTGAGCTGGAGAATAATCACTCTCATTAACAGTGACATCCAAAACTAACATGGACAGTGTCTTCTCACCAAGGGCAACGGACGTGTCTGAGGCTCTTCTGATCGAGTCGCTGCTGCAGGGGGCTCAGGGCGGTTGGGCCCCTGTCCTAAGCATCCTCCCTGTCCTGTGCAGTGCCCTCATCCCCATCTCAGGCTACACCATCCCCTGAGCTCCTGCTGCCTCGGGGCTAAGGATGCTCCGACTGCAGGGAAGGAGGAGCGGGACACCACGGTGCACCCGCCTGGAGCCAGGACAGACCAAGGGGAACGTCCAATAAGTCTCTCCTAACAGTTTAAAATCAACCCGTGAATCAGAGTAATAGATTTAACCCATTTGTGAGTGGGCACTATCTGAGGACAAGGGTGGTATCATTTTAGGGTGTGATTTGTTCTAATGGCTCTAGGAAAATGCAAGTGGAATGCTTTTTTTCTTTCTGCTTTTGCACCCAAATGTGGAATGGGTTAGAGTGACCTATATCCACGAGAATCTCTGAATGAAAAACATTAGAGAATAAAACCATTTTGCAGGTCTCCACAATGGCTAGTTTAGGGTATAAGAGCCCTCTTCAAAGAGAGACTCTGCCAGACCTCGAAGAATGAGCATTTTGTATGACCATGTGTGTGTTTAGAGGCTTCTTCATCTTGAACCGGTTCTTCCTTTTTATTCCTATAAATACAGTACAATTTGGCAGGAAGAACTGCACAGGGTGGAACTGAGTAATGGCTCTCAGGGTTTCTATAAATTAAGAACAGCCAACTTGACAATGTACACGTCGTCTTTATCAATTTACTTCCCGTGCCCATGCCAAGTGTTCTGCAATAAACTTCCTGGCCATTTCATCCCTAATCATGTGTAGCATAAATCCCTGGACCAGGGACTTGTCACAGGGCTGAGCAAGGATGAGCCAGGGCTGTTTAGCCTCAGACACAAGCGAGCCAAACAAACCACTGGCCTCTCCCTACTCTCCACCATAGCAAGGGAACCTCGAGCCAGGGAATAAGCGGGGTTTGGGTTATTGCCTTCTCTAATCCAAATGCAAAGAAAGCAGCTGGACACCCCCACTGCTGTGCTGTCTGCCACATTTTTGCTTTGTGCTTTGCTCACTGCAGGTGAACAGCAGTTTCTTGTGCTCAGCATTTTTCAGGTTTTATCCCACTATTTTTAAGTACAGCACAAATGTGATTAACACATCACTGATTATCTCCAAAAGGATTCAAGAGGGAGACTGCAGACAGCTTCAAGGCTTTCAAAATACTATTAAGGTTAAAGAAAGCTGGTGGGGTTTGGAGAAGGATGCAGGGAATTATTTTCATACTTCAGAAGAGGCGTAGGAAGGGAACAAATGTACCATCATACTCTGGTTCCTTGTGTCACAGCCTAAGTTATCATGAAGAGTTGTTAAATCCAGCCCCACCTTTGAGGATAAAAGTAGATATTTTAGTTGAAACTCACTGAAATCTCCTCTCCTGAGCTCATGTGCCACATTTCTCCCTTTGCTGGCTCTTTTTGCATGTCTTTGACTTCTATTCTGCTTTTCTAGCCACTTGTGGGCCTTCTCCAGGCAGCTGATCCCCAGCTTGAGCCGTTTGTCCTGTCNGAAGGGAACAAATGTACCATCATACTCTGGTTCCTTGTGTCACAGCCTAAGTTATCATGAAGAGTTGTTAAATCCAGCCCCACCTTTGAGGATAAAAGTAGATATTTTAGTTGAAACTCACTGAAATCTCCTCTCCTGAGCTCATGTGCCACATTTCTCCCTTTGCTGGCTCTTTTTTCCGTGTCTTTGACTTCTATTCTGCTTTTCTAGCCACTTGTGGGCCTTCTCCAGGCAGATGATGCAGTCTGCTTGAGCCGTCTGTCCTGTCCGTCCTGAACAAGGACAGGGTGCACGTGTGGCCAATCTTGTGACAACACGTGCAAATACTTCCAGAGACATTCAGGTACCTACAGATCTTTCTGGATACTATGGACTAGCTCTGCAAATGCAGCACAGCATCTGCACTTCCATCTGGGAAACTGGGCAGAAATCTGGGCAGGCATATGGGACTCGCTATTTTTCACATTGCCGACATTGACAGATATGCAGCTGATTTTTAGCAGCAGTACCCTGGCTCACAGGTTGAGCTATATTTGCCCTTCTCTAGTGGGTGAAATTGGATTTTGGACCAACACGCTGCTGATGGGGAGCAGCGCTGCTCTAGGTCAGGAAGGAATCTGCACTCCCGTCGGGAGGCCAAGGCCACTGCTGGGCAGCGCTCAGATCAGAAATTCAGCCCCCGAAGTATCAGTGCTTTCGTCACACTTGATTTGATAATTCAAGCTTTATAATAAAGTGTTGACAGAGATGTAAAAACAAGGATGTTTCCTGTTCTACATAAACAAGACGTGTTTCCAAACCATTCCTCTTTGCAAACTTTAGAACATTTTTTTTGTCCTTTCCTTCTCTCTGTCTTTTTTTCATATGGCATTTCTTTGTAGGTCTGGATTAATCTATTCTGATTTAAGCCAACTGTTTTATACGTAAGTGTATGTACTTATATATGTACTTATGTATGCATCCCATTACAAATTTTTTACATCTTTGAAATCTGTTGGAAAATTCCCCAGTGAGCATTGAGAAGCAGAAATCTCCAGGCAGGCTAATAAATCGTTCTAAGTATGATGTTTGTGGGTAAAGTCATTTTAGAGATGATAAAAGGAAGCACATTTTCAAAATGTCAATGAACCCGCAGGAACGGTGAGCAGCCGCTCGGATGTCTGTCTGTTTACTGGAGATGGGCAAAATCAGGTACCAAAGACGTTTAATGAGAAGAAGTTTGAGTGTAAATGACTGTGTAGTGTTTCCAAGCCTACGAAAGGGGAAACAGGGTTCAGAAATGATTGGGAGAGAAAAAAATGAATCTCCTACAAGCCCGTGTTTCAGAGACTGGAATTTAACTTGTTCCTGAGAACTGCGGGAGACTCAGTACAGTGAGGTAATTGCTCATGAGAAATCCCATCTGAATACACAGGGACACATTAATGGCCAGGTAGGTAATAGACGGTGTGAACCTCACACCTGGCTGCTGCTCAAGATGCTGCTTGTATCAATTTCTATGTGCCCATATATATTTGTTATATACATCACTCCTTGGGAGGAATGTTGCCAAAGCCAACGGCTGCGCGTGCGACTTTCCAAACCCCAACATCTCTTGTACAGCTACGCATGGGAGACAAGAGGTGGGAATGCAGAGGATAAACGCAAATATACTACGTAATTGCACAAATGAGATGTAGCGATTACTGTCGCTGATAACACATTCATTATGTTCCTGCTTCGGAGTGCTACAGGGTGCAGGAAGAGCACTTCCCTCCCCAGCTCCACAATTACAGAGCATTTTACTTTAGCTTCCTGGCTTTTTTTTTTTTTGCCTTTATGATTGGTAGCGTAACCATTTGGAAATGAAACTCCTGCAACCTTTCATTAAAGAAGATAGGAAGCCAAGAAGGTAGCATTATGTATGGCATTTTTATGAAACATTAGCACAAAGCGATAGCTGTATTATTGTGTATTAGAAGGGTCTGAAGGATGCTTAGCCAACATGATAGCTTGATTGTGTGAGCATTCAAATACATCTTTTTGAAAAAGAGATAGCAGCTAATGGAATAGCTGGCGGGTCATGCTTTGGTTGCTGAGGGGTTGATTTTTAAAGCGTAGCTATGGCTGATAATCCCAGTTTCCTAAAAATATGGCTTAGTTTGTAAAAGACAATTGAAGTATTCACAGCTATTTTCTCATACACTTGGGAATATATTCTTTTCCCACATGTAGCAGTGGTTTCACTGCATTTATGCCTGATTTATATCAGGGCAAAAGAAGAGAAACCCCAGCTGCATATTTCTTTATACAGACCTCAGTTCTACAAGGTATTTAAGCACAGTTTGAAATCAATCTTTATTCAGTGAAGACTGAAGTAGGTCTTAGGCTTTCGGTAAAGAAACATGCTTAACCGCTTTGCTTAATAGGAATGAACTACAAGTCAGGGTTTTAGCAGCTACCTTAGGTCAGCACCTGTACCTTGCTATACAGAAGGTAATTATATACATATATATATATATGTATGTGTTAAAAAAAAAAAAAAATGAGGTGGGAAGCTAGACCTAGCTCAAGCCTGCAGGAAATTTCACTATCTGGCTGCAGTATCTCAGCTGAAAAATACTTCACATTAATGCCCATCCCTTAAATGTGAGAGAAATATTGAGGAAAACAACATACCTAAATATTGGATTACATCTTTGCAGGCTTCCATAACCACCTCTGTGAACACTGCGCATATCTGTGCTCTTTCTGTGATGATCCTTCCCAAGGCCTGTAAAATCAAAATACATCTATGAACTGCAGAGCTCCCAAGCTGGTGTTTTAGTAACCCCCCATGCAAGCACATCCATCCTTTGCATGGACAAGAGATGCTTGTGCACTTTAGAGATATAGTTCAAAAGCCAGCTGGAAGCTTAATCTAGTGTGTTTCACACTAAGTGAATGTTGGCTATCATTAAAATAATTTAGATTTCGCAAGGGCAGTTTTGTTATGCTTTTCCTTCCACCCAGGGCAACGAACTGCAGCAGCAATTAGCGGGTGACATGACTGACAGAAATTACAGTTTAAAAAGGTCAGGGACAAGTTTCCATGCTCACAGTATCTGCATATTGCATCACACTGGAAAGGGAATAAAACCAAAATAAATGGGTTCGGGTTTGTGAGTGCCACTCTGGCCCCAGATGATAGATGTGGATGGTACTGACAGACCCGGTGCTCCTGTACAACCTGCAATCCCAGAGGCATCTGAAGCTGACACCTTCCTCTTCCTTACTCTGTTCCAGCACAGCCAAAAAGGCTCCTTTCAGCCCCAAATTTAGCCAGACTGTAATGCAGTTCCTCCACCACCATCCCCAGAAGGGCAAGAGAGAAGTACCTATAAATAAACAAAAAATACAGAAGTTCCTTCTTTTCTTTCTGTTAGAAATGTTTCTAAATTAAATTTGATGCACTGATAGGTACTTAGGGGTTACAGTAGAATATTTCACAATATTCAGAGCTTCATTAAGGGCACAAGTAACTGCGGATAACTGGGATTTATGTAATTACATCCAGACCTGAGCTTCCTTGTGCTTAAACTCACAGAGCAATTTGCAAACCCCAAATAAGAAACCAAAGCAAATGAATACATTAAGTTTCTAGTTCCAAGCCTGTGAAGGAAAACTTGAAAAACTAATGGCCTGTAACAAATTTCTGCAGAACATTTAGTTTTGAACGACAAATTTTGGGGGATCTTGGCCAACATAACCTCAAGCAGGGAGCAAAGACCCACAGTCCAGCCCAAAGGACCCGAGAGCAAGGGAGGCAGCTGGTTCACGGATTCTGTCGCACGGCAGCCCCCCAGGTACCGCTCTGCAACTAGGAAAGTTATTCTGTAAGTCACGGGTTCTCCATCTCCCACAAACACATCCTCACTCATCTGGTCATTCCTGCTGCTGCTCTGTAATGAGACTGTCCCCAGCAAATCCTGCTTTCTGGTCCATTTGCTATAAAACCAGAATAAATCCAATGTCCTCCACGAGGTTATCTGAGTTGGGCTGTGTGTATCAGGCAGGAAACTCTAAGACTTTAATCTTCTCCTTGGTCGCCGAGCACAGCAGCAGCAAAAGTCAGCATGGGAAGTCTCTGGCAGTTCTTGCACTTTATTTATTTATTTATCTATACATTTATTTATCTATTTATGTTTCAAACAAAGTTTTCCCTGTTGAAACCCCAATTCCTGCCCCGCCTGCAATCGGGGTCGCCGCGGCAGGGGTGGAGGCAGCAGATATCTGGTTACGCACAACAGACGCCAGCGCAGCGGAAATAAAAGCAAGTGCTCGGTGCTTGACTCTAATTGTTAGAGCAGAAACGTACTGACCTAAATGGGATTTCACCTTGGGAGCGTCAGCCGAATTGCATCTAAACCGGGGTGAAATTCCCTGTGCATATGGCAAGTCCCGCGGCTGGCGGGCTCGACGCTCCACATCGCTTCATCAGGCCCTCGGAGCCCAACATTAGCTCTACCGAGTGCTGTTATTAGGGAGTCGAGAACAGCTGTAAGTGTCTCTTAATGCCAGTGGGGGACTGGGGAGCACTAAACTACCAAACATATAATATAAAAGGAAGGGGAATATAGCTCTGCTGAATTAGTTTAGGCCGCTGAGGTCTGTTTGTTTCAATTATCATTGGTGCAGCCAAGTCCCCTGAAACCCACCATTAGCTCCCAAAATGTTCTTTTATGCGTAGGCACACGGGATCAGGCTGACTGGATCAAATACCTTTTGCTTTAATGAAGCCTTTTTTATAGCACACATTGGGGCAGATACCTAAAAGGGAGCACAAGCACTTAAAAATAAATAGGTCAAATGTGTCCCCAGCGTAACTCAGAGGAATGGTATTGACACTCCGGTTAGACCTTAGCTGCTGGGCAAGTAAAGGGGCACCAAAATCAGGAAAAAAAGAAAAAAACAAACAAACAAAGAATTGAACTGCAGGAAGGAGCTGCCTTGTCTCCCTGCCCAGCTCCCTCTCAAGCAGTTCAGTACGTGGTGCTTGTGCATTGCAGTGAGACACTTGCAGATCAGTCATTTTCTACCTGCCAGTGCTGTTTGCCAAAGCCCTTCTAAGAAAAGGGTTAAATTCACGCCTGGTACCTCCACTGACATAGATGGGAAAAATTGGCTCGAAAGGGGAGCATAGTTGCCTCGTTTCTTTTGCCTGGTTGCTGCTACCACATAGGGAGAGGATTGAATTTGCTTGAAAAACCCAGGATTGTACCTCAATTAAAGCTCAAAAAACATCCAACGGAGCCAAGAAGGCATAGTTCACATCCTGTGGCCCCTTCATGCGTTTGACAGTGCACTGGCACGGGCTGTGCTCCTTGCCCCGGGGAGGAAGGCTGCGCGAGGGCAAGCAGCAGCGCAGCGCAATGGGGACGGTGCTGAGGGACTGCAGCTCAGGCACCGCAATGGCAAGAGCCAGCAATCCCGGCTCCCTCTGTACACCAGCAGCCCGGGAAAAGAGATTCTCACTCAAATTGGATGGATTTTTTTTTTTTTTAAATATCAAATCTCATTATGCACAATCCACTTGCAAGTCCACAGCCAGGTCTGCTCAGTCTGGCTGCTCAGAAATGCTGTCTTATTTCAAGGTTGAATTTTTCCACATTCATTTTCCAGGCTTCTTGCTAGGCTCTGTTTTGCAAGGTCAAAAGACCCTTAACTTTCAAGACTTGTCTCCATGTATATGTTCTTAGAATGAACAGTAAGGACTTCTTTCAATATTCTAATATGCTCATGAACAGAGTACCCCGAGCCTCAGGTCATAACTTGTTTCCTATCCCCTGATCCATTTTCACAGCCTTCCTGTGAGGTCTCTCTAGGATCTTCACACCTCTCCAGAAGAGGCAATATTAGAAAGGGAGCAGTGCCCCAGCTGTGATCACCACAGTCCTGAGGACAGAGATAAGGTTAGTCCCTTAATTCCATTCGATGCCTAAATCCATCTTGGAGTCACAAGCCTGCAAGACAAAACGCCCTGTTCTGCAGGTCCCTCCAGCACTGAGGCTGGAGATGACAAGTGTTTCAGCACTCTCATCTTGTCACCCTGGGCCCCGAGGGTGCACGGGGCCATGGTTTTCCTGATACTGAAAGTATAACGAGGAGTTCAGCTTTGTGCACGGATGTTCATGGGAACTGCAAGCAGAGAACTTTGGAGTTCTACTGGATTTGTTCACTTGCTTATGGCAAGGGTGCCTTTAGAGCCTCAAGGACTGAGAGAGAAGAGCTCCCTGGAGGACAACGAAACACAGTCAGGCATTGAATGACTCTGCTGAGAATTCAGCAAACTTTTCCCCAGATTTTATTCAAATTAAAAAAAAAAAAAGAACAGCATTGTCCTACAGAGGAGACACGTTTCACTGGATGGACTATTTGTTACAGTAGGTGATGCCCCTGCAACCTACAGGAAAGCAAAATGGAGTGATTGGAAGAGTCTAAAAGCTATTGCTGCAAGTGAGAAGACACTCGGAGCAAGTATAGCTACTTTTAAGCTATGGGGCCATGTTGCCTGCCGGTTCCACATCACAGAAGTTATAACAACTTGTTGACCAAGCTCTAACTTCTTTGTCTGTCCAAAGTCATGACCAAAGTTGGAATCTGAGCCCTGTGAATCCCTGCAATGGCTACCAAAGGGAAAGAAAACTCTAGTTTGTGATGGAGATTCATGCATTGGCCTGAAAACTCTGGAGACGTGGATCAGTTTCTGCATGCAAGTTGCCTCTGCAGGTCTTAATGATGGATGAAAGGAAGACCTAGATTATACCAACTAAAAAAAAGCCAGCTGATTTTTGAATTTACAGGGTATCCAGGGAGGTGCATGTACATACATGTGCCCCAGTTAATGAAAAGGCATGCTGGGCAGATGAAAGTTTCCGTTTATCATTCCCAATTCTCAAAGTAAGCAGAGTAGCCAGGGAAACATGACAGCAGGCTTCAAGAGATGGTACAAACTTCTGGGCTAAAGCGCTGTTTGGAAAAGCAGCATGCTGGGAGACGGGAAATATGTCCACGTTTCCACAGGTACAATCTGAGTAATCCCTTAAAATCCCCGAGAAGCAAAGACCCGCAGTTCTGTGCAGGCTTGCTGGATTTTTTTTCTTTTTTTATCAGTGCTGAACTGCAGTCAGCTCCTTTTAGCCTGCAGTAAATACAGAAGATATCTCATTAGCCTAGTTTAAGGTGGGGAGGTAAGAGAAGATATATCCACTGGTTTTAAATGGAATAAAGAATTATCCACAAACAGCGCAAGCCTGCAGCAGCGGCAGTCAAGAAAACAAATCAACCATTTATTACTTCTCCTTCAGTGTTTTTAAACATTTATGGAGCGTCATCAATAACCAAGTTAATTGCGAACGGCTGATGGTGTATTTGCAAAGCCTTCTTTCAAGTGCAAGAATCAGAGCTGCCATGAAAAGGACTTTTCATGGTTGACAATAACTATATGGCCTTTCAACAGCTCTCTGCAGGCCTTGTGGCACAACCCTGTGTGTGCCAAGCCATACTGGGCTTTGCATAACGTTATTAATGACTGAGGCTGCAGAATGTCGAGCAAAGGGGCATGAGTTATTTATTTCCGTGTGCGCGTGCGGCTCAACGCCCGCTGCGTAGCAAGGAGGCAGCCACTGTTCTCCTAGGGAAAGGACTGTCAACATTTGCAGCTGAGCAAACACAGGCGTGCGGCGCTCACTGCCGTTTACTACAGAAGAGATTAATTCCGAGTGACCTCGTTACTGCTGGTGGCACCTTCCTTAACTAACTATCCACACCAAAAACAAGCCACGCACTTGTGTGCTGACCTAGTGTCAGAAATGAAGAATTTGTCTCCAGACTAATTTAATTGTATCAGAAGACGGATGCCAGTATTCATTACCGCGACAAAACGCTTATTGTTTAATCACATTATCCGCCAGTCTTCAACCAGGCTGAGACAAGTTTATCTGACACTGACCTGCGCTGGGGATCACACGGAGCTGCTGACTCCAAGAGTTTCATTTCAGGATGATCCTGGTGTCTTCATGGGAGGCTGAACATCTGCAAGAGGCACCAGGTACCTCCCGTTTGAGCTCGTGTGGCTGCTGTGTTTTACCTCTCTGTCCTTCAGGTGACCGGTCACTGTCACCCATCTGGGTAGAGAGAGGGCAGCTGCAAACAACTACGGCACAAAAAGGAGTTTCGGATCCTCTCCAGACCTCGCTGGACCTGAGCACACAGTAGCGTCCTCGCACCCATCGCGCATTCAAGTTCAGTTGGTTGGCTGGTTGATTTAACCAAACCTCAAGATTCTGGGGCCTCAGCCAAGAATTTTGCAGAGGATGGGTGCCATCCACGCATGATAGGTCTCATACATGCAAATGTCCAGAAGGACATCATGCACCAGCACATAAGATAGCCACTGCGGTACTAGCCCAGACTAGTGAGTAGTCTTCTTTGGGATCTGTCAGCATCATTTGCTACAGAACAAGCTAAGATATATATATATACATACCTAGAGAGAAAGCACTTTTATAATGTCTAATGTTTGACAGACTATCCTCTGAACCGGACGCTACACTCCGAAGTCACCCATTATAACCATGATGCCAATAGAAGATTTCTGACAGATGTATTCAGATTTCTGAAAGCTTTTAAGTATGTCTCAGCTTGCTCAAGGCATCATATTTTGGAGCAAACACAGGGAAATGCAATCTACTACCTCCTGCCTGTGCTAAGCTGAGCAGGGACATGGGGAAGGAAGCAGGCTTTCTTTCATCATAAAATTCTATCAAACGTTAAGCAGTGATGAATTTTGAACAAACTGGGGATTGAGGAAGTATCCGTTTCTTGCGTAAGGATACATCAGTAGCGGATTATTTTGCTCTGTGACACAAGGTTGGAGGATTTTGCTCCTGCTCGCCAGGAAGATGTCAGTATGTGAGAGAGGAAGATGCCTTCCCGAAAGAGCCCAGATGCCACCTCCTACTCCAGAGACTTTCCACTCCTGACGTTACTTGCTCTGCTGTCTCCTCTCGTTCCCCATCACCGGTGAAAGAAATCTCTAGAGCTCACACCACTTGCACCAACTTTGCTAAATCTCTCTTTTTTTTTTTTTTGGTACAGCACTACTTTGCTCTTTTCTCTACAGCTTTGTTTCACTTGACTTTTGCTCCAGATATATTGCATAAAAATATGAAGTTAATATGCCAAATTTGGGGCAAAATATATGAGAAAAAATTAGAACAACTCTAGTGAAGTCAAGAGAATTGCACAGGTATAATTTAGATCACACTCTGATCTACCAGAAATTTATCCAAGTAAGCATTTCTTTGTCTAATTTGTAATGAAATTAGGTAACCAAAGTCATAAAGAATGTTCATTTGTATGAGGAACTATAAAATATCATTTTATCATCATTTTTAGGTGGAGTCCCATTCTTTCCTGAAGATAAAATCCGATGAACTTAGTTATTTTCCCTGATTTACAACTCCCTAGGCTAAACCCCACTGAGTTTTGCCAGGCTTCCTCAAGACAAAATTACAGCTCACAGAATAGGAAAGAAACCTCCTTAAAATATTACTGAAATGTTTTCCATTTTGCTGACATACAACAGATTTGAATGATCTGCTCAGCTCTGGTAAGGAATACAGAGGGGAAAAATAATGGGGCTCAGGCTTTGGCCAACTAATTTTATTGGGGGTAGCTATTTCCCACCAGTAACTCCTGTAACTAGAGTGCAGAACATGAATAACGCTTCGACAGACCCTGCTTAACGAAGCTGTAAATACATAATTGTGTCCTACAGACTGCGCATCCTCAAGCTTATAACTTCTCTTGGAGCGATGACACATCTTGCACAAAGACATTTAGCCTCGAGCTAAGGACTTCAAATGATGGAGAATCCACCTTGCCACTGGGTAATTTATTTCAGTGCTTAATTATTCTCACTAAAAAATGTGCTCCATATTTCTAAGCCACATTTGTCTAGCAACTGCTCGAGTGCAGGTTTTTAAATGAGTCCAAATGCATGCTGGAACAGGACTTTGGGAGTTAATTAATACTGTTTGGATAGCCAGACAGTGGAGACATGTTCAATAAAGCTGACATTTATGTATCACTATCAATTCACACATATTAAATGCACAGAACTGTCTGTAAAGCAACAGGCTCATGCATTTTTACATATTTTAGTAGAATTTCAATAAAGTCATGAGGGATAATCTACTCTATTTCCACAAAAAAAAATGCTTCCTATAATTAAGGGCAGAACAGTTTTATATCTCATCATTTAGGAGAAAATATTCATTCTATGGTCTCTTGCAAGCCTGAGCTGAAAAATATTTATATTACCAGTTTCAATTTTTCTCCATAATTTATAAATGTTGGTGTCTTCCCCTAGAGATGGGCATGAGATTTTGACTCCTGACATTGATTTATTCAAGGAGAAAAAGTACCTAACATCTGATGTGACAAGATGCACACATGCATCTACCATTAAACAGTCATAAGAAAAGCAAGGTCTCCCAGTCTGGACCACCATAAAGCTTCAAAGCTCTAACTTTATGAAAATTCAGGATTGCAAGGGAACCTTTTGCGTTTGGGCCAATTTAAATATTTCAGGTGAATTTAATTTTAATTAGCACATTTCACTGTGTTTCTCTGTTGATTCAGCTGCTTTAAACATACTTGATCTTTGTGCTAGGAAAAAAGCAATAATCAAAGCCTAAAACTTTACATTTGGATTATTAAAAAAAAAATCAATTTCATTTTTTTCCAGTGAATGACTTCATTTGTCTTTAATGATTCGAAACATCCTAAAAAAGAACAACTCTTCCTCAAAATATTCCTTACCAGCCTCAACAAAGATTTCTTCCTGTGTTTGTCTGCCTCAGTAAATGCCTGCTGTGCAATGAGAACCTTTTATGTTTCCCCCAAAAATTCAATATACTCATCACCAAAAGTGGAAGAAGTGCAGCATGCAAACATGCATCCAAGTAAAAATTACCTCTGCTAACATCTCTTTCTATTTTACTGGAAGTAACCTGGCATGCCTTCCAAGAAGCTTGCTCTTAAGCGAAATAGATGTAACTGCATGTAGCCTTCTAACCTCAACATCTTCATTTCAAATGCATTGTTCTTAGAGGAAAACACTGTGTGTGTCTAATGGGGCTTGGGAAAGCCACATTTTCTTTCAACTACACCCTCAAAGTAAATCAGGAATGTCGAGTAAAGAGAAACTAATTCTATTTTGCTTGCTCGCAATAAGAAAAAGAATCATCTCTCCTCCCCTTCTAGCCCCAAGCAACAATCTTGGCAGCAAAGAATATTTTTTCATAAACCATAATGCAGAAGCAGCTCTCATTCACTCCAGCAAATCCTGTTTAATCCCTGGATTTGTATCGTTTGCTGACTAGACTGAGAAATTTGGCTGTATCTAATCCTTTGGCTTCTGAAGAAAAATAGCTTATTTAAATATTTAGCTGCACTTTGTCAATACCAGTGGGGCAGGGGTGATGGATGACAGCAATTATGCTGGGTGCATCTCCATTAACATACCACTTTCTCCAGGTATAGAGTCTGTCTCTTGTATAGTTTGTTTAATGATCAGGATGGAAAAGGAATTTTAATGACCCCTCAGCAGCTCCTGTTCATTTAAGGTTGGTTCTTACTCAGTGGCACGGAAGTAGCCAGTGAGTTCGGACGATCAGGGCAGTGGATTAGATATGTACTGTGCAAGCAAGTTTCCTATGTATCTCACGATCCTCTAATTTGCTAAAACACATCACACAGGAACTAGAGGCCCCACCATAAAAGTTTAAGGAGCTCCCTAAATCCTTCAGTGTAGGGGATTACGTTTTAATACATCACGCGATAAGAGTATATAACACTTCTCAGAAATATATCTCACGATATCACAAATATATCTCATGATATCCATCAGTGGCATATTTCTGTCAGAAAATGTCTTCTCCATATATTCACACCCGTGTGTGTGTGCGTGTGTACATGTGTGTGGATGTTCATACATATGTATATATGTATTTTCAGAACATGAGGAGCAAATACTTATTGTCCAGTGTGGAGATGCAGATTTGTCCCGTGGATGGAGCAGAAGTGCCACGTACATTCAGGAACACAAGTGCAAATGCTCTCTGGGCTCTCGAGTGCCCAGCAACGAGAGCCAAGAATAAATCCAAAGTTCCACACTGGTTTTCAGGCTAGGCAGATCCATCATTTGTATTAGAGCGTGTCCAGGCCTCCTTAGCAAGCACTGCAAGGGTAAACAGGGAAGAGACTGAAAGATGATGACAACAGAGGCAATTTGGGCACTTATCACAAAAGCTTGAGTTTGACCTTCATTTTTTTTAATCCTTTCTCTGCCTGTCTAGCCCAGGGGTCCTGTTCCTGCTACCATTCTCTATAGGCTGGTCATCATGTTTTTCCACGTACAGTAAAATTCTTTGGCTGCTGTTTGGAATATTCATTCTTGCCTTTTCACACGCTCCTGTATGCACAAGGCCTTGAACGAGCTGTTTCCCTTGTGGCTCCCCAGTGCAGAGACACAAGCAGAGAGGCAGTTGTTCTGGGCAGACCTTGCTAGGTTCAAATTAGTGGGAAATCCATACGGTAAGCTGTGCTAACTCAATAAACCCCAGTCACTCTCCATGTCCCGGGGCATGTGGCATAACCGTGGGTAAGTAGCAAGGCTCACCTAGCACAGTGCTGTGCTCTCCTCCCTCGCTGTACGGAGCCGGAGTCAGGAAAGACAACTCCGAATTCCCTCCGCCTTTGGAGAGGAAAAAAATCACTATGGTTTTCCATGGCATCAAAAAAGTGTCTATCCAAGATATACTTCCTCACATATATAGGCTGCATTGGTACTTTTTTCCTATCTGCTGCAAGTCAGTGTTTGCATTAGAAAGTTCCATGTACAAAGAGGGCATAGTCAGCTGGGCCATGGGCCTGATCTCCTCTCTCCACTTCAGTGTTCACTGCAACGGGAGACACGGAGGCCACCTGAACAAATAACCATGGCACATGACACAGGGGACCTCCCCGCACTGCCATGCGTTAATAGAAATAAGGGATGCTCCGCATTATCCCTGCCCTGCTGCAGCCCTACGGATGGGGACCAGCAGCTGCCTGAATGATTTACTGACGATAGCTCTGAAAAAAAATGTATTTATATTTCACTTGTCTACATGAACAAACCCCTCCTTTCCT
Organism: Crypturellus undulatus; assembly: GCA_013389825.1. Lineage (NCBI taxonomy): Eukaryota > Metazoa > Chordata > Aves > Tinamiformes > Tinamidae > Crypturellus > Crypturellus undulatus. The sequence continues at coordinate 217,799 of VWPW01006804.1, read as the reverse complement.
GCAGGGTAGGTTGTTCTCCAGGATTCACGTTCCTCCAAAGCTGATGCTGAAAACCTGGAGGTGAGAACGAGCTCCCCGGGAGCTGGAGCTGTCCCCAGTCCTGTGGATTTGCAGCCTGCTGGGACCCCCGGGAGCCAGGCTCACTAAATCTCGGGAGGAGGAGATCGATATCCCAGCCTTGAGGACGTCAACCCCGGCAGCAGGCCCTCTCACGGGGAATTTTTGATTGCTGTCTTGACCACAACTCAAGAGGAAGAAAGAAAGGGACGCAGAATTGATCATTCACTGTGGACAGACCTATTAGTTTCACCTTTCACCACCCATAAATTGTCTATGAGCAGCTCACTGAATTCCCAGATTTACTCAGGAAATATGTAAGCGCTCTATTAAATCTTGGCAAACCTTGGCACGTCAGGCGCACCGGGCTATCCTGCGAGGACGCACTCCAGTGCTGAGCGATCCTAGCAGAGACGCAGGCAAGAAAACAAAGTGAAGAATCGAGGGAAAGCTGCAAAGAGTCATATCACAGCCTTCTTTTTAACGTGAGCCTTGGCAGTGTTAGCTTTCCTTGTCTTTGCCTACCTACACATAGTCTAATTTGCACTTACCTGCGAACAATAAATAATTTAAAGCGCTGCAGAGATTTCTTTACTTCTCGAGCAGTCAATTTGACAATGTGCGAAGTGGGAGCCGAGCACAGCAGAGACGGAGAACTCCTGTTGTCCAGGCAAAATGTGGGTGGCAGAAGCGGGAATCTGGGAAGCCTCAACAGCAGGCTGTAATTACCTGCGAACAAGGAGCCGTGAGGAAGAGCAGCCTCACGTGAGCCCACGCAAGCACCTTGCCTTGCCACGCAGAATGCAGGCACAAGACGCCTTGCTGGGTTTCTGCTGCAAATCTAGAGACACACAGGTTTGCTTAAAACACAGATCTGGAGGTTTAACCCTGAAGAGAAAGAACTTCTGCATTTTAACTGGAAGTGACTTAATGTGATGGAAACTGTAGCTGTTACAGTTTCTGACTGGTAGTTGTAGCACTGCTTTGAATACCCAGCTGGGACACTGCGGGGCTGACCTGACACCCACGTCTTGTCTTGCCAACCAGATGGGCTCTCCACAGTCTTTGCTGTGGTGCAACCCAAAGGGACCGTGAGTCTGGATCCAGCAGCTTCTCCTGCTGATGCTGCAGCTTCTCCAGCGACCAACCAGTGGAAATGGGAAGCAGATAAACCCACGACAGAGCAGAGGAGAGCAGGTCAAACAGGCCAACACCAGGATGCCTATAAAAGATAAAACATACGAAAAAGAGAAGCAAGACCAGTAAAGCACCTCCCCTTTCTGAAGCATATAGAGCAACAGGGGCAACACAAACTTATCCCAGTAATTTCTAAGTTATTCCAGCATCAGACAGCTATTCCTCCTTCGGGTTGTAGCCCCTCAACACAGGGAGCAAGCCCGAAACCTCAGTGTTCCTGTTCGGATAGCAAGGCAAATGCCAGAGCACCAGAGGAGACGTCTGCAGCCCTCGAGGCAGAACTGCAGCTGGAGGCTGTGGAGCAACGAGCTTCTTGCTCCCAGCTATCCACCGCCACGGGCACTTGCCGCCCTAACCAGGAGCCCTTGACTTTGACAGAACGACTGGAACTTGGAAAATCTGCAGCTCGGAAAACCTCTCCACATCTTTTGCACAGATTTGCTCACGCATTGAATGTGGATTTTTCAAGCAGAGCACTGTGGGCTCGGGATGCTAACTCCTTTCTGCCACTACAAAGGGAGCAATGTTTATGTTCAGCCAGCTCTCCACCAGGATTGTCTAAAATGAGGTTTTTCAAAATGAGAAAGTACATCACAGTTCAGTGAAGATTTATTATGCGACAACAGTTCAATTCAGAGTACCAGCTTCCCCGTTGTTCTGCAACACAGACTGTGAGATCTTGTCACCCTGGTACTACTTACTCTGCACTGTTTCACTGTGCAAAGCCCTTGACCCTGCTGAATTTGGCTCACAACTCCCCATGTGAAAGAAGGCACAAGATAGCGACTTAAAAGCGAACCTGAAAACTGTCAGGGTATGATTCATTTGTTTAGATTAAAGCACTAGTGATTTTTTTTTCCAGAATGGCTGATGGCTACTTATAAGTAAATTTAAAGAGAGACAGAGAGATGAAGCACCAGAAGAACTTATTGCCTTCTTGCACTGTTAGGGAAATAGCTACACATAAAAATACCTGAAAGCTTCTCAGCAAGAACCCTTTCAGAAGCAGGCATGGACCTCACAAGAACAGCAGCAGTGGCAGAAGGCAGCTCTCATGTGGTGCTTGCAATTTGAATTGGGGTGCAGAGCTCTGGATATGGGTGTTTGAGCAAATACATGTTAGAATTCACAGATCTTCCATTACTACTTGGGAATTTTGTCCTCTCTCTGGCTGCTTCTGCTATATTTAAGAAACAAACAGCACTTTTTGTTACTTTAGGAAGTTCTGAATAGAGCCTTGCTCAGAATGGCGCAGAAATGTGAGTATCTGCTTCTGTAATAATTAGCAGGAAAGTTTAGCCACGATCGGTCTGATTTTTCACATTTGTAAAGGCAAGAATAACCATTGCAGCACTGGGCTGGATCTCTAGAGGCAGAAAGAGCAGAGCTGCTTCCAAACTTTTTATGAGCGACTCATAGGGTGGAAGCAGAAATGATGGGAAAGAAAAGAGGGAGCCTCTATTTCCCTCACCAAGCACTAGCAAGGGTAAAGCTCTTCCCTTTGCAGCCATCTACACTCTTCCCTGCCGTCTGAGACATGCCAATATTTTTCCAAAGATTTGGAGAAATATAACAACACAGAGATGTAAAGAGAGCAGAACATGGAACTGACACAGAAGAGAAAGAATAACTGGGAAGTAGAAAGGTAAATAGCGGTGCTCATCATGGGGAACACTCAGTGTTTCCTCGAGAGACTCACAACACCTTGAAACTAGCCTGGGAAGACAACCATTGGAGAGGGCCCATTTAGGGGTTGATCACTAGAAAGTCACTCTTTAGAAAAAGAATTAATTTGGTTTTATACTTTGCTCTTCATACCCAAGTCATTTCAAAGCACCTTGAGAAATGAGATGCATTATAATTCACGACTGCTGGCAAGCAGGGAGGTTTTACATGCACAGCGATGCTGCCTTTGTCACAAGGACTTGTTCTCCCGAGCAGCAGTACATCGCATCTGGAGACAGGAGCAAGGTAATTTGTTCTACCACCTTCCAAGGATGCTCCTCACAGCCTCATGCAGCAGAGCAACCACTCGTATGGTGCCAGTCTCATCTTGGGACCAACAGAGTTGCCTGCTCCTTAAGGGGCGAGGGGAATTAACATGTCCAGACAAAATTAGATCTCAATGTTGAGGCCTAAGTGTTGCGCTGGGCAAGAACAAGCATCCAGGATCACCTAAAGGTGCAGTGTGAGTTGCTTGTATGTCCAGCTGGCCTTACTTCAAGTAATGATCTAACCATTTCCATTAATGATCACCCAGCCATTTTCAGGTGGGATGGCTGGATGCAGAATTACAGGTCTTCATTTGCAGGGAGAAGCTCCCTATTCCCAGTGTATATTTTTCTGGCACATGTGGGCTTCTCCAAAACAAGAGCTAATCTGGAAACCCAAATCACTGTGCTAGACGTAAAGCTGGTCACAAACACAGGCTACGTTACGTGAACTAAAACTACACATGACTAAAACAAGACAATTTGTTATTTGTGTTAAGCTTTTGGTGATTTCAGCTGAGTTTGACTTGATGTGGGGTTTCATCACACTTAAAAGTTCAGGGCAAACATGGCACAAATATGTGTGAGGAATTTCACGAGTCAGAACGACTGGCTCTGTCTCAGATGAGCCAAAACGCTGCGCTCTGCAGAGGAATGCATGTAAATTATGATACGAAAAGCCCAGCAACTTGTTTACAGTGAGTGTTACTTAAATTATGTCAATATTTCTCCCACTTTTTTTTTGTCAAATAAATCCCTTCCCCACCCCTTGGCTTTCAAAAAATCAGCCATCTCATCTTAAATTGCCAGTTGATTACATGCTTTAAAGCAGAAATACAAAAGACCTTATTTTTGTTATTGAAATGCACATAAAATAAACATCCTAGCACATCAGCCCGTCATTAGTGAGCACTTCATCACAAACCACGGCTTGGCCTTCCCTCGGTATTGATGGAGTGGGGCTGCTCCAGGTTGGCACAGAGGAGCACTCGCTGTGTCACGTGCACAGGGGTTAATTAACACTGCCTGCGATCGGTGATTAAATTTGTCCTAGAGGCCACGTGTTGTGTTGTACTCTCTTGAAAGGGAACAGAATTGCAGTGGATACCTTCCTCTTTTGCTCAGTAAAGTAAAACATGTAATGGAGTTGTTTTTTTTTTTCCCTAGACAATATGCACCTACAGCAATAACTCTCTGAGCAGCCAGGAAGTTCTGCAGATATATTGGTTTCCTCAAATATCTGGTATAAATCCCAGGGGGTAATTACAGAACACAGAAATAAGCCATAAATCCAGTTTAATTGACAACAATAAGAAAAACAAAAGGTGATAGAGTTTCATCCCTGCTCCCGCTCTCCCCGGATTATTTTTAATGGATCCAGGACATCTGGAAACTAGGGAGGATCAGATCCAGAAATCAGCAGCTCAGCATGGATGAAGAATTTGCCTGAGCATCAGGTTTGTATAGAAAACCCTCCACCCCAAGCCTGGGGAAGGGAATTGCATGGAAAATCAACAGAGTAGAAACCTGAAGGCAACTCAGAACATTTCACTCCAGCACTAGGGAGGCTGCAGGAGCTGGTTCACCGAAACAGCCCGAGGGCTCAGCTCTCTTTGCACAGCACAGGCCAGGCCAGCGGCACACACTGCTGCCAGGAAGGAAAGGAGAGATGCAGCTCCCCTTCCCACCTGCACTAACCTGCTGCACTCCTAGGCCACGTTACCATGAGCACCATGTTCCAGACTCCCACTGCTTTCTGCTGTGTCCTCCTAGCAGTTTCCAGGACCCTGGAAAGAAATTAGCAGAAATCTGAGCAGTTTTGCTGTGCAGTAATTAACATTTAGGATACCCCTGTGAGAAGGGAAGAGGCTGAGTGCCGTCTTCCTTTGGCAATCCGTTTCTTGGTGATCTAGTGAGAAGGGGCAGCACATCCCGGCAGCAGGACAACCAGCCCTGTCATGAGCTTCCTCTGCACCTTTAGGAAGCAAAACATGGACTGAAAGGGGCTGTAAATGTCCTAACTCCTTGGGCATCCCGAAGGTGGGCTCAGTGATTTAGTGTAGACACAGCAGCTGGTCCCTGGCACTGGCGCTTGGAGGATGGCGCTGGGGTATGCGCTCACTCTCCTGGTACGTGACATAACCAAGAGAGCGAAGCACAGAGTGCAGGACCCCAGGCCAGAGCATCGGTCTGCAGGAGCATCACTGCTGAGGACAGCCTGACAGCTGTTAAAGTGCAGCCTTGACTCATTGGAGATGTCCAGCATGAATGATAGCAGGGACTGTGGCTGTGGCCCCCAGCACCAGCAAAATATATCCCCACCCTGAGCTACAGAAGTTGTTCTCAATAACTGAGTTGTAGTTTCGTAGCTGAAGGAAATGTGACTGCATTTATAAAGTCCATGTAATCCTCTAACAGCTCTTTGCCACTAAGCTGGCACAGAAAATGCAAGAACCAGAACCGCAACAAGCCTCCTCCAAAGGCAAAAGAGTTTTGATTTGTGTGCCTTCAACCCGAGGGAGCAGATCCAGGGTCATTTGGAGCCAGAGAAGCACTGCAAGGTCCCTGTGCAGTACAAGGTCCTGCTGCTTCAGCAGTGCAGGGGGATCTGCCGTTGCTGAGAGGTTTCTACATACATTGATTGCTGAGACTTTTTTAAGCAAATCATCGCTGAAGTGCCCAGAGCTGTGTTCAGCCAATTTATCTACATATCTCAGCTTCAGTATTGCAATAGCCATATATTTGTCAGCCATAATCTAATCTAGTCCTTTTGCTTACAGCTATTTATCTTACGAATAATTCTGTGAGCTGGTAGTTATAACAACCCACTTTCCTGTCTTGTCCTACTGTCTAAGCGGACAATGAGCAAAGAGAAGGAAAACCAGAAACACGTTCTTTCTCCTGGTCTGCTGCAAGGGACGGGAACTCACATTTCTTTCACTCCACATCTGCTCTTTTTACAGACATACAAAGCACCCAAGCTCAGAGCTGTATGCTTACAGTGTGAACGGCCAAAAACCTCAAGAACTTCTGGTGGACCCCAAAGAGGTCGAATAAGAGATCAAGGGAACCACTAGGTTGGGAACTCTTGCTGGGCAGGGTGTCCATCAAGGTGCCCACCTGCCCTCAAAGATCTCCTCTGTCACTTGGTAAAGGAAAAGAGGTGGGAACAAATCCACCATGGTCTTGATTCTCACTGTGCTCACCACCTTGATACCTAGCCACAACACACAGGAGATAAAATGTCATCTAATTGCACCATATTATAGTGAGGGGATAATTAACGTCCATATTGTGCAAGACTGAAAAGAGATTTCAGCTTCTTCCCCTTCCTGCAGGGCAAGAGGGCACCTCTCTGCATTTCTAGTCATGTGCACTGTGCTCCTGAGTCAGCCCTGCTGCAGCCCAACCTTTTGTTTGCTCTCCACATAGCTGCAAAGCAAAATGTCACTCACACAGGATGCCACAATTCTTACAATTGTCTTTGCCTTTCTGTCCTAGCTGGCAGAGACAGGCCCCTTCACTCAAAAGGCTGTAACACAAGTATCAATAAATCAAAATGTCACCGTTGATGCAATGCAGACATGTGAGCAGGGCTCTTTCTGCAGGTCTGCTCTGGCATTACACACCCTGGGGGCTGCATGGAGAGTTGTTGAGAACAGCTGCCACTCATTTTTGTTACCTCTTCCATAGAAGACCAACTTGCAGCCTTAGGAAGAACAGAAATTGACAGGTGGGAGCAGGAAAATATCTGGAGCAGAGACTGGACAGCACCTCCCCAATGTGAAGATCAGACCTAGTTCTGGGTGCAGCCACAGTCCCCCATATGGAGGCCTGGGGACAGATTCTTCTTTCTCTGAACACTGAAGGGAAAACCCCTTTATTACACTCAATTTATGATCAGATCAGGGACAGGACTGGCCTCAAGATGTTAATTCCAAACCACTTCCAGATCAAAACCATTTTCCCCCCTCACTTCTTTTTCGATGCATGTTATCTACTGTTGTCTCTTGACTGCTTGTCCCAGCGTAGTTTCTTCTTCTTTTGTGACCAGATGCAAGTTACATCCTCTTTCCCTCACTTTGCTCTCTCTCATTTCATCTCATCCCTATTCCCTGATCATTGTACTTTCCTCTTTTTTTCTGTGCATTGTATGTGCCTTCCTAGGTCAGTGTCTAGTTCTGAAAGCAAACTCAGGATGCTGTGTACTGAGAGAAGTTATACCAGCCTGAATTCTTTTGGTAATGCCAAGGCTTTTAAAGGCAGCCTCGTTTTCATTAAAGCAATTTGCATTGCATTACCCACATTTGCATTCAAATGGACTTATCTTGATCCTAAAACATAGGTGTATTTGGGAGCAGATTAACAGTATGTTTGTAAGTAAGTAGTTTAAAATACAGCAATCATAGAAATTCCAGCAGCTTTGGGAAAACGTCTCGCTGGCTTTTGCTGCCTCTGCTCTGTGCTAGTCTGTACACCAGGGGTCCCAAACTGCTTGTGATAATGGAGCAGGCCATTTAGAAGGGCTGCCGCAGTGGTGGATCGTATGGTTTCCAGTGAATTAAGCAGCCTCACTTAAATTTGATTATCCCTCTCTCAGTTAGTGTACCTAAAACTGGTGGGAAAAAGTTACCCAGCATCCAAATCCCTCCATTAAACCATTTTGTGAGCCCAGATTTCAAACAGGGTTGACACAGCTGGGGCCTTTCTTGCTGCCTTTATACATCCTTCCTCTGTCCCTAGGATATCCAGAATAAAATCTGCCAATGACCATTACCTGTTTTAGGAATTCATATTCACATGTGACTATTGAAGTCTTTGAAAAAAATAACAACTCCCAAAATTAAAAAAAAAAAAAAGGAAAAGCTGGATTCCTAGATATTATCTTTTTCTGAACTTTTGCACAAACAAAAAGACACAATTAAAACTAGCTTTTCCTCTCTAAATGTAAAAGCTATCCTTAGCGCCCCAGTGAAGTTGTAATTCCTGTTAGCATCCTCTAAAAATACATTGTTCTTTATCTAAGATCTAGACATACAGGTTTAATAAACAGGGAGTTTGGGACATGCAAAAAGAACACAAGAAACCACAATCAAGGCTCTCCTCTGCACAGGACCCCAGGAGTTTAACCCTGGACCTTCGAGCCACCGGTAGGTTTGCACGATACTTCTCTTGGCCTAATGGGAGCCCAGCTTAAGATCATCTCTAAGACTCTGAGCACAATTACACTGTGATATGAGAAAGCCGATAAATCAAAACACATCAGTAAAGTCTGGGATGCACAAATACATTGCTACAGACATCATAGCACTTTCAAATAGGTCCCCACTGAGCACACTTCTTTCATGTCAGGGATTTGCTGCTCCCAATTTTAAGTCATAGATGTGTTTCCTTGGGAAAAAAGCAGCTTTCATCCCTTATCTATTTGATAAAACTATGGTTGTTTATATGAATGTAGTATATCTTAGGAAATAGACAAAAAGAAAAAAAAATCTATTGCAGCATGCATTATGGCTTTCAGTGAATAAAAACTTTTTTTTTTAAGTATTTTTTTTTCTAAAAAAACTTAAGTATAGCACAGGCTTGCCCAAAGCAAGTGGACAGCAGTATAATGAAGACTTGGCATAGGGTCTGCATCACATGAGATGCACAAGAACATCCTCCGGTTCTGCTTGTCAGCTGTTTGGATACACAAATAAGTGAGCACCTGGAAGCAGATGTTGGGAAAGGGGAGGAAAGCGCTGCAGAAATAATGAGCACTGCCCAGTGGCTCCGAACAGTTGCTGCAAGCACAGCGCATGCACCTTTTGCAAGCAGGCACTCAGAGATGCTTGCGTCTCGCTAAGGCAACGCATAAATACGATAATCCTAACCAAATCTGCATGAGGCAGAACGATTTTTCTTCAATTTTCTGTTAAACATGCAGCTATTTAAAGTATGGTTCAGAAGTGTTTTGTGGAACCTTTTTCTAAGCACAGAAACACTCCAGTGACAACACAAAAGGAAGCATTTAGGGGTGTCTGCCCTGCCCTTTCATTCTATAGTTGACTTAAGGTTGATTTCGTTTCCAAAGTTGCTGAATGTCTTCTTCTGCGAGTTCTTTTAATTACACTTATAATAGTATTTTAAGAAGGATATTATCTTTCCTATAATACAAATACACTGCTCAAAACTGTGTCTAATTCTCAGTAGGCTCAAACCAGATGTTCCATTCGTGCCCTGTACAACTTGTGTGCAAGCTAGGAGGGAACAAGCAGCTCCAGCAGGACTCGATCCTCATACGACTTGGGTCCCTCAGGCTCCCGGTGACAGTTCCTCTACCCCAGGAATAGCTGAGAAGTTTATGAGCTGTTCTAAAGCCACAGTGATAAAGGCCATATGAGAAGTTAATGAAAACCTCACTGTACCCATTTGCTGGTAGGATGCCAACTTAGAAGGCATCCAATGGATGCCAATTAGAAGATGGATGCCAATTCGAAGAAAAAGTAAAACTTTCCTTCTTTTCAGAGCAACACACAAGGGCATTTCTGGATGTCTCTGTACAACGTGAGCTCGCACCTGGAGACAGACTGAGCTGACATGCTCTGATCGGGAGGCAATGTTCTGTAATGCTGCAAGTGTTAAAAGACAGGACGAAGCTCAGCGTTGTAGGGAAGATGGGGAAACATCTTTTCCTTATGCACAAAATGCAGATGATTGCTATTGTAAGCAAAAAGCAACTGTCAAAGTGTCATTCCAAGATGTTGTACTTATTTTCCAAGAAGCTGTCCGAAAGCCATGAAGAGCTCCCCAGGGCCCAGATTCATCTAACATGATATTAGCTGCTTAAACAGCTTGCACAGGTCACCTAGGATCCTTCAGCAATTAGTGAGGAGAGGGAGAGCCTCATCTACCTGCACATCATCCTGCTCTCAGCATTAGAGAACCAACCTGGAGATGCCCAGGGTGGCCTGGGCTTTGGGGCCAGCTCTCAGGGATGCTCTTGCAGACAATTTTCTTTCCCCTTCTAGGCCACTCCTGTGACAAACACGAGCAAGTAAGAGCTCTGGACAAGAGTGCCCCACACCTGCCTTCCTCAGCCGTGGGGAAGATGTGAAAGGTTGGAGCAAACCAGTGGGTTTTAAATCTGCCAAGAGCAGATATATTCAGGAAAAGCAGCATTTTAACCTATTTACTTCCAACCATTTCTTTTAACACTGACATTCAGCACAGAATGAGATCAGTTTCTTTATTGCGCCTTTAAACAAATGTGGCCACATTTCTCTCATAAATCCCTCCTGAGAGGGAACTCATCTTGTCTTTAGTATCTCCGAGCTGACTTTGTTTTCAAGGATGCTATCGTATCCTATTTGGTTCCCAGACCACTTATAAGGACTCACTTCTGAATACTGTGCACACACGTGCCATAAAATGTGCACCTCCACAAGTTCAGGAATCTCAAGCTGAGAACAGCATCCCTTTCCTTGCGAGGGTTCACCATTTTTCAAGTTCTTGAGCCATTTGGATAGGCGGCAGTGAGGAGCGACCGACCCTTAATGCCCGGAATACAGTATTTTTGTTGGAAATCTATAAACAGGAAGATGGTGATTTAGACCAAAACCCTACTAGGTCCAAGGGGAGGCCTCTCCAGGCACCTGAGAGTGGCTGGATTCAGGTCATCTTTTGACATGGGCCAAGACATGGGCACTGCTCAAAGCACAGATGCTGCCTTAGCTGAAAGGAGGGCTCCCCACGCTGCCCCAGAACAGTCCTGCTGAGCAGGAATCGCTACCAGCCCTGCAAAAACAGCCGTGACCTTTATTAATAGCAGGATAATAGCTTTTCTCAAGCTTGCACCTGTGCTGCACTAAGTTTATGATTGAACATAACTCTCGGGGACAACTAGCCCTCAAACCCCAAAGCTGGGAAACACAGGAGCAGCCCCCGACAGCGCTGCCACCTCCATTGCCCTGAGCAGCTCAATCCACTTTTAATCATCAATGTCACGCTCCTAGGTCCAGGAAACAAAAATAAAACCCCCAGAGCCGCACAGCAGAACAGACAATTTGGAAACCAACTGTAGATCTCGAATCTTCAGTCCCATTTGCACTCCTACTGAGATGTGTGTACCAGGATGCAGAAGGCAGAGTCCCTGCTGCTGCAACCAGCGCTCCGGTCCTTCTGTGCCATGGCCAAAGCTGAACTGGTAGCAAGAAATGTCTGCTCTGGCAATCAAACATCAAAACAGAATAACAAAAATGATTTTCCAGCATTAAAGACAGCCAATTATGACATTTTTTAAGTTCACAAAAAATTAAAAGATAAAAATGTGAAAATATTTGATTTTTAAGTGGCCAGGAAAAAAAATAAATAATGAAGGTGCAATTAGAAGTTTCTTTCCTGTTTTGTTGAATGCTGTTTTCACTGTCCCATTTAAAGTATCAAGTGACCGTCAAATTACTTTAAAGAAAATTTTAAAACAGTAAAGCATTTTAAAACATCAGAATATTCAGATTTCTTCTCTAATGAATAATTCTGCATGGACTGAACAGTTCGGCATGGACTTTTGAAGCATTGGCTTTTGTGAAAACGAAAATCTTTTTTTTTTATGTTTTGATCAAAAATGTTCACTCACCAGGAGAGTCCAACTGGGGACACTGATCTCAGTACAGCACCGTGTACCATATTCTTTACAGGACACCGCTCTCCCTACTGTACATTTTAGATCATACATCCCTCACAAATCAAGGAAAAATTAGAATATTGTTTCCAAATACTGTTTTACACAGACTTATCCTTTGCTAGAAATGAATTATAGGTCCCAATCTACCCCTCACATAGGTATCACCCACAGGAGAGGGACAATTCTGATGAAATCCTGTCAATACAACTGTAAGCACCACGACGATATTGTAGCACTGGTACAAAAGTGCAAATGGAGATGTTCAGCCAAGAGCGGCCACTTAAGACTCTAAGAGCTGCTTTGAGCAAAATATTTCTGACATATTCCCAAATTCCGGTTGTGGATGGTGGTATTCTGCTTTTTGACCACATTCTGCTATCCATTAAGGGGAAAACCCCACCATTTTTGCTCTCAGTCATAAACAGCTTTTTGTGTTTCAAAGTGATCTTTCATAATTGCTCTGGTTCCTCTCAGCTGTGCTCCAGAGGGAAGAGAGTAATTCCTGTGTATTTTTAGTGTAAATCAAGAGTAATCTCCTTGATGTCAAGGGTGCATAAATGCAAAATGAGAAGACAATTAAGTCCTGCTGTCTGCAAAGTGCTTTGGAATCCTTGGGAATAGGAAGGTGCTATATGAACCCAAGATATTATATTATTTATTAGCCTGTGATAAATCCAGGCAGCATAGTAATGCACATACAAAGCCTAAGCACTGTGCATCAGTTGGTAGGCTCCCCGTATGTCGGTTTTCTCTCTGGAGAGCTGTGCCCTGTATAACAAGAAGTGAATAGCAAAATAAAAATGTGTAGGGGCCAATAAAAACAAGCTGTTTTTTCAGCCCTTATAACTGAACACTTTGTTTCAACGGCATCTTCACTTAATACTTCCATATTTTCTTGCTTCACAAGTCCATAGAGTAATGACGGGCTACAAGCGAAAGCTTTGACACAAATTTCAGAACGCCTGAGTCAGCCACTTACCTTCATTTATCCTCTTCTGATGTTAAAAATGAAACAAAACAAACCAAAAAGCACTGCAATTTCATAATCCTAAAATAAATAGATTCCTTCCCGCACTACCCGATTTTGCTGGAAATAAAACTGTGTAATACTATTCTCCTGCATTTCCTTTTTACTGCTTTATCTCTTTGTTTACATTTAGTGTGAAGAGTTATATTAGTCTTAATGTTAAAGCAGTAAGAATTCATATTTAACAGCTAAATTAGGCTAGATTACAGAACACCAAACATATCAGATTCTTCCTTTCCAGGAGATTTAAGCTTGTTCTCTGTCCTGACAGTGCAGAGTCCTGTTCTGCAATAGGTAGACCTACACATAGACTCTGCTTTCTTATGAAATAATAATCCATAAATAATAATATAGTATTAGTATAGAAATATAGTATAGTATAGAAATAACAAAGTACTTCCTAAGCACTTTTTAACTGTCAACAGGCCTCACCATAAGTTGCCTCTACTCTTGTAACCATAACATAATGATAACTAGATGGAAAACTGCAGTTTGAGAATGAGGATCTTCCACCTCAAAGCCACAAATGCAAATCTTATGAGAGCTGCTAGAGAGCCTTTGAGAACAAGCTCTTTTGAAATAAGAACAAGCTTTCTGTTTAGCCTTGGATACTGCCTGTGGATGGTGGCTCCAGCTGCAGCCTGAGGAACACGCAAACACAGCACTGGCCACGCAAAGGGAGCTCAAGGTCCTGCATGAACGGGCAGGGGTGGCCTCTGTCTCCTTCTGAGCGCACAGGTGTCACTACGAGGACACTGAATATCCCCTTTGCTCTTGGGAAATTGAGGGTGAAAACAGTGCAGAAACTCTAATCTCTTCTCCAAAGACATCTTCTTCAAGACAAATTTGCCAGGCGAAATAGGGGAAGCAGCATTGATCTACTGTGATTTTAGGTCTGTGATTACAGTGTTTCAGTGATGAAATAGAAAAATGTTGGTTTAATCTAGGTCTGCACTTGGCTGATAGGAATACATTGGATTAGGGTGTGATAAAATCACTCCTTTCTATCTAAAATAGGCTATCAGCAGAATGCCAGAGGCTTGTTTTTGGTATTAATGTTGTACGAGACTGATGAGCGGATCAGATCATACAGGTTGTTCAACTTTTCCGGAAATGTAGGCACCAAACCAAGTAAATATAAAAGTAATTCTAACCTAAAAGTGTTCCAAAAACATGTAACTAAGGTTCAGGATTTGTCTCTTTGTTCAGAACAGCCTGGACTCATCTTGAATATTTGGGCAGTCACACCGCGCTACAGAGAGCCAGGCAACTGCTGGGATTTTTTTTCCTGTACCCTGTACTTCTACATGTCTTAATATTTGCTGTGCTTTCGGAAATAGCTTCCGTTTGGTATTCTGTTCAGAACAGCCTGGCAGAGGAGACATATGCTGTGCTGACAGGAAAGAGATCATTAGAATTGTTCTTAAAACTGGAAAAGAAAATAACAGCAGAGGAGGAACATCTTCCTCAAAGAAGACTTGTTACCCTTAGAACATTAACAGGTACACGTTCTTCTGGGATAAGATTTGTTCTTCATTTCAAATCAAGCACTACTTTTATACTCCTGCTCCTCCCTGTGCTGATCTCCTCTCTTTCTACACAAACCGTTTGCACAGCAAAGGCTCCAGCGGGCTCCCTGGGAGCCCATTCCCGTTGGATTCTGCCTAACTTGGGGCAGCCCTGCATTTTTTGTTGAAGAATGAAGAAGTGCTGTGTTCCAGCTACTTAAATATCTCAGAACAACAACCTTAAAATAAGCCAAGGAGTTAATCGCTGAATTTCAGGATCCAAATTTTGATATAATGGACATAGAATGAAAGTAATAATATGACAGAGGAGAACATTGGCACTAGCAGAAGTGAGTTCAAAGGGGTTCAATAAGACCAGAGGTGAATTTCGCAATATATCCAGCTCTAAAGGAAAGCTGCAGTTTCTGTTTTTATTTATCTGTTTTTATTTGGGTAGGGAAAATCAAGGCACATATATTCCTGGGTTTAAAAAAGCAGCTACATTAGATTTGTCTGTCAATGAGGAAATAGGAATTGAAATCTGAAGTGTTTTAAAAACCACAGTTTATGATGCATTATTTCTTATAATACATTGTTTTTCTGCAGAGGCTTTGGTGTGCAGTTCTAAAATACTATTTCATAAATAAAGCCATCTGTCTTGAACTGTAGTAGCTGTAATTCTGAAAGTCAGTCTTCGCTAATATCTACAATTAATCAGTTCCCAATCAGTGAAAACCTTGAGCATCTGATCCACCTTTCAGCAGTGTGTGAAAATTGTTATATTTAAAAAAATTAATCATCAACACCGATTTTTATGAAAGATACATTGAGCTGTGGATGTCGGATGATTTGAAAGGTAGGTATGATATTAAGGAAGGAGCCTAGAGCTCGGCTTTCCTCTGACAAGCAAAATCTCTCTTGGGATCTACCTAAATAGAAGCTTGAATAGATAAAGTAGTTGCTTCATTTCTATGTGCACAGTTAGCATCACTTACAATAACAAAGAGAAAGTGAGCATATTTCTGAATTAAAAAACAATGCATAGATTTGCATATTGCGAGGATCTCTGGAATCTCACATTCTGCGACGACGGGGCTCTGGCAGAGCCGAAGTGCTGGCAGCAGGAAAGCTGGCAGCGAGGGGACAAAGGGAAAATATCCATCATCAGAAACATTTCCTAGCAAGTTGCATTTTTAGAAAACTTTTGTGATGCTTAATTGCCAAGATCAAAATGAGGAAGTATATTTTGGTAACATAAATATTCTCCGGTGCAAAATGTTTTTGGAGCTTCTGAAGCACTTTCCTACAGTACAAACAAGTTCTGCAGAGGAAGGTGAAGTGTCTTCCCTCCTGCCTGCTTACCTTTGAAGTGAAGCAACCATCCAATCTGCATTTCTTTGAACCAAAGTAACTGTGCAGGGAGGATTGGCAGGGCTAATGCTTTTGCAGTCCAGAAAAGATGACTGAAAATGAGAGAAAAAAAGTAGGAGTACAAAGCATATAATGCATCTATTGATTTTAATATGCTACATATAAGGGAGAGAGAGCTCTTCTAAAATCGGATTCCCACTACATGACTCTGTGACATAAATTCCCAAGACCTTGCACACCTGCAACTTGGCAGTAAGCTTTTAAAACCTTTGGTAGGTGTGTTGGAAGAGAAAATGAATGCAACTTTTTCTAATAGTTAAGTGGAAATTGGAAGGATTGTACTTGGCTGGAATTCAGCCAAATACGTAGCAGTTTCCCAGTGTGACTAACAAGACACTAACATATTTGTAAGTGGTTTGTTGAACTGGACTTTGCTTGTTACAAGACTTTTTAGAAAAAAATCACTTAGCACTTTCTACCTCTTTAAGTATCTGTAACATGGAACTGATACTGATACCTGATAGTATCGTACCTCCCAGGCAGAGGTCTGGGGTATAAATATCATTTCTTTAACCTCCTCTGAGAATCTTCAGAGGAATTTCTTCAGAAGAAAATCAGACTGCTCTAAAATAAGGATAAGACTCACAGTTAAAGCCCTGCAGAACCATGAGGATGACCCTCCTTGTTTTCAAAGGACTTTGAATGACAACCTAAAATGCACTTAGGAAGGGTCTCTGAAGGGCGGGCGGGCCAGGGAAGAGGGCATGTGTGTGCATGTTGGCGTGGGTGCATGTGGCTCTGTGTGCAACGAGATTAGCTATCAACTCCATCTAAATAGACAACCATAAGCAATTCTGGAAAGGCCTTATGGAGGCTCAGGGGCTTAAAGCAATCCTTATCGTTGCAAGAAGATGCAGTAGGGCTTAGATAGTTATTCCTATCTTTAAAAATGGCAGATTTGAGCAAGACAGGAAGGCACAGTTAAAATGGTCTCCCTCCTTAAGCTCCATTTTCTTAATGCATTCTGCTTTCCCATTTTCTCCAGCTCTTTTTTTTTGTAGTATATTCTGTTTCTCACTAGGAAAAAAAAATAAGTTGTTAAAAAGAACTGCCAGATATGAAAAGCAAGGGCGTATCCACCTATTTCCCAATGGATTTTCTCAGCAAAGTGCCCTGCTCTGTTATCCCATGCAATAACATGGCATGAGAACAGTGCGGGGTGAGCAACAGTGCATTGCTGCTTTTCTTTCCAGCCCAGTCAAGGCTACAAGAGACTTCCTGAAAAGCAGGAAAGGCGCTGCAAAAGATACAGCTCTGAACTCTGAAGAATTCCCCAAAAAGTGACATTCATCCACATGTCACAACTGAAGCCACCTTGTCCCAAATAATATCCCTCTGAAAGAGGAGTCTACTAGTCAGAAAACACAAGCTAGACCTCTGCCATCTCCTACCTCTGCCATGGCTTCCTGCACATCCTTGGAAAGACCCACTGCATCCTTCTCAGCTCCCTTCTTAACCCTCTCCCAATATCACAGGCTCTGCCTTACACCTCCGCTCTACTCTTTGTCTGCATCCACATGTTGTCTCACATATTCCTACCAGAATACAGAATCTTCGGAAGGAAAACATCTTTTTGTTCTCTTTTGATCCAAAAACCTAAGAGTCCTGATCTCTGAATAAGACTACTAGACAGTGAAGCAGCAATACAAGTAATAAATCAGTGCTTCCTTTCCTCCTTCCAAATGTCCTACTATCTGCAATTGTAAGAAGCTTACCTAGGACTGTGATTTACTTCTTGATGCATAGATAAGGTCTACATCCAAATGGATGCTTGTCTTGGTTTCTAGAGTCACCAAATTGTATACATCGAGTTTGGCACTTAAATTCTGAGCTAGATTTTGGAATAAATTTGGTGTAATCAATCTCACTTTCTTGGAACAATTTACAATACTGCCACGAGCTGAGTTAAACCTCCTTGAAACCAAGTTGTACCACCTCATTTAAGGCAGTTCCCGTGAAACTTCAGGTGTCCGAAGCACTATCAGTATCACAGCCACTCAGGGTGCCTTGTGCCCACATTGAGGAATGTGACCCAAAGAATTCCCTGTAAGTGACAGGAAGGTTATGGATAGTGATGGGTGGAACTTTAGGTTGCTGGAGAATTTAAAAGCAAAATGCAGGAAAGCAAGGAAGCATTAGAGACACCCAGAAAAATACAGCAGGAGTAAGACCTCAGCCTAAAGGGAATCTATTACAGTGGGGATCCAGACCCAGTTAACTCTTAGATAATGCTGTGATGAAGATGATTATTACTAATGACAGTACAAAGTTCAGCTTGCTACAAATTAACTCGCTCAAACTCAGATAAGAGGTAAGTAAGTTTGCAAAAAGCAAATTTGTGGCTCCCTAGATTTCATAGAATCTTTTATCTGGCATTGTTCTTAGCAAGTGAAAAGCCAAGGCTACTTGTTGTTGAACCACCAGGAGTCCAGGACAGATAAGTAAAGCACCACTTATCGCTTAAAGTACAATAGCAAGGAGGAAGGAGCAGGGTCAATTTGTCTGCCCGAGCTGCGGCTCTTCTGTATGTATAGGGATTCCTATCTCTCAGGTTGTTAATATAGCACCTTCCAAAGACAGTGGATTCCCTTTAAAAACAGAGAGATAATGAGGGTGTTTTCACTCAACCCTGCATTTAGATAGAAAAACAAACCAACCAGTGGTGTCAAGATTTATAGCAAATGCATTAGGAAGGGCATTGCAGCATTTGTATAAAGAATTCAAATGGACCCGCAGCAGCAAACGCACTTTATGTTTATGACATTAACTTTAGGGCATGAAAAGGCACCTCGCTAATGATTAGCAGAATACAATGAGCCATTACAGTCTATATATCCTTACAAATGATATACAGGGAGAACTAAAAGACAACAAATTACAGGCTGTAAATGTTCAGCTGCTTTTTCCCCTCCTCACTTATTCCTCCCTCTCTCCATCTCGAAGCTCAGAGGCCAATTGAAATTTATGTTGACCAATCGCATATTAACTTAGTCAAATAACTAGCGGTCCCAGGGGATGGAGTGGGCAGTTGATGTGGGCGAGGATCACGGTAGCACACGGAGGCTGGGGAGGACCTGGGGAGGACCCAGAGGGCAAGGATGCTGCCTCGGGCACAGGGGATACAGTCCTGTCCTGCACCATGCTCGGGGATCTCCCCCTAAGGATCCCCTGGGTCTGTTTCCAGGCTGGTTCATGAGGGACCATCTGGTCATTGCTGCAATAACTGCCCGTGTGCGGGTGGCCCGAGTGTGGGACGTACCTGCCCTGCCGCTGGAGAGGACTTGTTGCGTTGGGGTATCCTGATGAAGCATCCTCGCTGACCCTGCTCCGAGAGCACCTCTGGACTCCAGGATGATGCTCTGAAGAAAAGTGGGTTTATACTCTCTATAAATGTTCTTTATTTCAGTGTCTTCAGCCCTCCTCTGTCCCTTATGTCAAGTGCAGTAGTCGTTCGTTTGAAGTGACGCTGTTTCTATGGTGTTTTAAAATAATATACTTCTTGGCACAAGCAAGCTAAGTGCGCCTTCAATCAGTTCTTACTGACGGACGAGTGACATTGTGAACTCGCTAAGTCACAGTAACTCAGGCCCTCTCCATCATTTGACCTTATGTTAAAAGACAACCTGTTCATCACAGAATTCCCAGCTGCCAGACATGGAGGGAGGGCAAAAGGAAGGAAGATGGGTGAACAAGAGTCAAAGCAAAATTAAATAACTCGCTGAAGGCGCCCTCAGAGGTCCACATCATGGGCATGGCTGAGTTCAGAACCCAACGGCAGCTCAGGTGTTCCTGCCAAGAAATTTTTCCCTATAAGAATCAGGAAAAGCAAGCAAAAAACGTTTTAGGGCAGTTTTTTCTTCCTTCCTCTTCCCAAGGTGTTTCAGCTGCAGAGGGTGCAGAGCTGAGTGCCACAGGGTCAAGGCCATGGCAAGGATGCAGAGAAGGATGAGTTGCAATGAAGGTAAATACTCAAGGCACGTGAAGGGCTAGTTATTGCAACAAAAACTCACTTTACCAGTAATCAACCAGCTCTGGCAGGGGTTCACAGGTAGCATGTGGCTCTGAAGACATCTTGGGGTTGAGCCAGCAGGTCCTTCAGCGAGAAGAAAAGATGACCTGGAAGAGAGACCTTTTCCAACATGTCTTATCCGTGGCTGGGCACAGGTGATTTCTGCTGCAGGGGGAGCAAAGTTCAGCGAGGAAAGCGGTACAGGTAACTCAAGGAAAATCAGCAAGATTAACCATTCCTCCTTCACAGTAAAAAGGGAATCTTCCCAAGCCATAGCAGCTCTGGGCACAGCTCCAAGGAAATGAGCAGAGCTACTATATCCTATATATCCTCCGCTACGCAGCAATCTCCACATGGTTTTTCTTTTGGAGAGAGGAGTCCTTAAGGTGACTATTAACAACCATTTAAAGCAGCCAGGAGGCTGCTCTAACGCAGCACGGTGAGACAGTCTGGGCAACCTGGCACCCACGAGAGCTTTATGTTATTCCCTTGGCCTGGAAAAGGCAAACTGATACCACAGAGTAAGGTCGATGGATCCCTCGGGCTCCTTGAGAGCTGCTGTTGTACCGGCATCTTTTGAGTTCAGCACTGACTTCTCCATTGCCTTGCCACATTATTCTCCCTTTATGGAGCTCTTACCTTGGGGGAAAACGCGTTTTTATTGCAAAGTCAAAAGGTAATTTTTACACAGACTCCATTACCTGTTTATAATTAAAACCATAAAGTCCCTTTGTAGGAGGCTTAACAACTTTCCCCCACACCAAAGGAGGTTTTCATAAAAAGACTCATTAAAAGTACCCACAGTTAGTGCTGTAAAATGAGAGAGAAATATAAAATTATTGGGGTTTATTTCAGTATATCTTTAAGAAAAGGCATTTCCCTCCATTCATTTTAATGATGTGTGATACAAAAATGGCAGGCCAGCCTCATCCCTCCTAGTCCTTGTCCTCTCCTTCCCCTCTTCCAGGGCATGATGTGCCCCGCAGGGACGCCTGAGCCTCGCCGGAGCTGTGAGCACGAGTGGTGGGAGAGCAGCTGCGATTCCCGACCTTGAGGCCGCTCGGGGAGGTTGGAGGCTGCCCGTCCCCAGGAGCTGCAGCTCCTGCTTGCTTGCCCTGACCTCCCGCCGTTCCCAGTCACGGCAACGTAGGATAATGCCAGCAGTATGTGCAAATGTCTCCGAAGCTTCCTGTCATCTGGGACCCTGGAGGCTGCTAGAAGACATGCTTGGTTTCTGAAGGCTATTAAAAATATATATGTTTGCAACACTATCAACAAGAAAATGTGGCCTTTAAAATAAATGCTTATAGAGAAAGCTAACATGTTTTATCTTGCCATAATAACTGACTAGGACTGTGAATATGGCTGGTTATCAAAGCTTGGCTAGCAACTAGTAATATGCTAAGTTTTATCATTCAAATGGCTGAGATAGCGTGCTCATCCCTTCCCTTCCTCACTTAGGTAAGCCTAAGTTTTAGTCATAACCGATGCTTCAGCGCGGGAGGTGACCTTGGAGCCTTTCTCACTGGTCCCTGACTGTATTCAGCCACCAGCAGCACAGTATCTGTTCCTCTCGTTACAGAACAAAGCTGGATTATTGTGCAGCTCCCAACGAAAGCCAAAAGGTTACGTAGCAGCACACACTTTAGGCACTAGGAAACATCTGAGTATGATTTCTGTTCAATACTCTAAGAATAGCTGCTGCCCCATCAACTGCAGTTGGGTGTTTGAAGCTGCAGCTCCCTAGAGTCATCTAGGCAGCGAAGACCTGGACTGCTATGAGATCTCTTGATCCTCTGCTAGATCTGAAAAATCAAAACAAGTAAGGAAAAATAGAACAAGGAATCTTAAAACTACAAGGCAACCCTACTCCTCCCACCCCCAAACCTCACACCAAGTTTCTAAAAGTGGTTATTGGAATTGTAGCTGCCATTTGAACAAGATGGATATAGGGTACAGATATCTCAGAGAGCCAAGCCTATTCTATCACTGTCTTCACATTTTCTGTTTTATTGTCCCTTCAACCAAATTCATCTGCAGCTCAGATTTCCAGCCTGTGTTTATTCTTTTCTCTTGCCCTAAATAACAGTATGTCCTTATCATCATGAGCACTTGATAATGTCACCTTGACAGCAAATTATATGTGCAAATGTGATAAAATTGGTTAACTTAAGTGGTAGCACGGTGGAGGTCAATGCCTGCTCATGGGTTAATACATAAGTGTCATCGTTCTACTCTTCAGCACAGGAGAGTTGGTCTATTTGAGTCTGAGAAAGTCCAGTACTTTGAAGCCTGGCACAAAATGCATATTACCTTTAACAGAAACAGACAGAACAGAGACACTCTGCACAGCGAGCTTGGAACTACAATTTGGGGAATAATGGGCTATACATTTTCCCCTGTGCACAGGCTATTCACTATACGGTCCTGCTCACCTACAGACTTCTTACATCACCCTATTCCATCTGTCCCAGTCAGTGATCAATCTTCTTAAATTTACCTTCATTTCTTGCAATCATGTCTCTAATATCTCTTTGACTTTTGTAAATTATTTATGGTCAGAAATGCTGAATCACGGGGAACTGAGATTATAAGAAACTTTTATATAAGCAGAAGAAATGAACCCCTTTTAATTTAAAGCCTTCCCACATTGCTATTTATCTTTTGCCTTTTATTTCAGGTCTTTGTCCCATGTTTGGGCCACCATGGGTGGAGAACCATAGATCTGTCAGACCTGTAAAGCAGTCTCTTTACTCATCTTGGCCTTCTTGACCACACTGCTCACCCTGCTTTATTAGTTCAGTTCTTCAGAACTTCTAACAAAGAAAAATATTCCTCCTTGTTGTCCTCCTTCATTTAATGTAGTAGTACTTCAAATGTCTTGTTCAAGTTGTAGCAGCCTCTCAACTCCTTCCCCGCAGCAAGCTCTTTCCCTTTTCTTCTTTCTCACTTTTCCCTTTTTTTCCTAACTGACACTCAAATTCCACTTCTTTCTTGAGCCTCAGGTCTTTGCCTTCACCTTTATGTCACTGTGGTATACCAGCAGTTGTTATTATGTTAATCTCACATGACTGTTTCCTCCCCTTGGTGACCTTCTTCCTCTTGGTAGAAGAAGGATTTACTTCAGAAACTGTCCCAAATCCCTACTTCCTCCAGGCTGCAGTGTGGCAGACAAGACTTCATCATTCACATCTCCATAGAGTGTTTCCTAGCAGTACAGAGAGTTTCTTGGTTTTGTGCTGTGCTCCTGGGCCTCAAGAAATCTCTGCTCTGAACACATGACTTTTTGCCACCTTCCATGGTTTAAGGCTCTATCTCCATAGCCGAAGGTCTCATCCCTCCAGACTCCCAAGGGGAACTCAGCCAGAGAAGTTAACTGTTGGCAGTCAACACCAGCTGTTAGTATCACAGAGGATCTCTTCAGTCTGGTAGGGCACAACGTGCCCCAAGATGTGCAATTTCTGTGTACCCACCATCAGTAGCACCCACCATCAGCAGCACCCACCATCAGGAGGGCAGCAGCAAGCCCGGCCCATGCTCCAGCTGNTCCTGGGCCTCAAGAAATCTCTGCTCCCTGAACACATGACTTTTTGCCACCTTCCATGGTTTAAGGCTCTATCTCCATAGCCGAAGGTCTTATCCCTCCAGACTCCCAAGGGGAACTCAGCCAGAAGAGTTACCTGTTGACAGTCAACACCAGCTGTTAGTATCACAGAGGATCTCTTCACTCTGGCAGGGCACAACGTGCCCCGAGATGTGCAATGCCTGTGTACCCACCACCTCTGAGCAGCAGCAAGCCTGGCCCATCCTCCAGCTGAGGCAGAAAGTCAGCTGCTCCCTCAGCAGCCCTGTGATGTTTCCAATGATGGCTGTAAAAAACATTTTCCATCTATCTATCTCATTTATCTGTTCCTAGTACATGAAGACACTTCGTAATGTGAGTTTGTAGCTTGCAGTTCTCTCTTTATTATTTGTAACTCACTTTTCTAGAAANACCATCAGCAGCACCCACCATCAGGAGGGCAGCAGCAAGCCCGGCCCATGCTCCAGCTGAGGCAGAAAGTCAGCTGCTCCCTTAGCAGCCCTGTGATGTTTCCAATGATGGCTGTAAAAAACATTTTCTATTTCATTTATCTGTCCCTAGTACATGAAGACACTTCATAATGCGAGTTTGTAGCTTGCAGTTCTCTCTCTATTATTTGCAACTCACTCTTCTAGAAACTTCAAAGTAATTGGCCTTGGCATATTTCCCCATCAATTTGTCTCTCCCTGCTCCTTAGCTCTCCTCAGATTCCTCCTCTCTTGTCTTCTCAGCCTGAAAACACTGTCAGGAAGGGGGCAATGCCTCCCTGTGCGTGTCCTGCACCTGCATTCAACGTGGACCTGGACCCAGGTGGGGTTCCTGGAGTGACACTCCTGGAAAGTCTCCTTGCAGCTGCCCCTGTTTTTGCTGTGCTTTGAAGCTACTGAAGTAGGTACCCAGGTTTCCTTCCTGCTTGGGTACAAATCTTGGATGGTTCCTGCCTGAACCTCCCCACCTCAGGCAATATTTTCTTCACTTCTTCACTTCACTTCTTTTCACACAAAAGACAATCATTAGAGGAAAGTCTATTCGAAACACCACAGTGATGAGAGAAGATCCGGCTTGGTGGAGGAAATTCAGATCATTTCAGTTTTGACCTCTATCTGACAGCCATGCCAAAGGAGAGCCCTCACCACAGAGAAAACATCTCATGCACTCACACACTCGACTCCTTCACTTTGCGAACACCCATATGCAGGGATCCACGGATGGACTCAGTCAGCAGACACGGGAGGTAGCAGCACGTTCAATATGGTTGATATATCATTTACAAGATGCTGTGAGATAGAATATGCAGTAATCACAACAAAGTATAGCAAAATAGAATACAAGACAGGTATGAAAAATTGCAGACAGATCAGTAATTTGTCATAGACTTGCAAGGAATTCACCGAAGTTGGAGGCAATATAACAACATGCTGTGTCTGTCTTCAAACCAACTTAGACACCAGATTCTCTGTTTCAGGACACTAAACAGCACTGATAACAACATTTCTTCTTATGACCTTTCACTATGCCTTGATTCTGCCAGTTAGGAGAAAATTTCCCCATCAAACAGCTTTCTGGTTTTCCATTATACAATTCCTTTTTTAAAACTGGTAGACTCCCATCCAGATGTCAGGCACCACCACATGGCACAGCAGAGACCAGAACCTGGGTGCAAAGACCAGTGTCATGTCCTTGAACGACGGTCTACCTTCCCACTCACAACAAAAGCACAAGACCAGCTCTGACCTCAAACTTTCCTGGACTTTGATGTAGATTATGAGCACTCTGAGGGAAGGATCATGCCTTTGGTACGGTGTGGAGAGACCTCACATAATAGAGCAGTGGTCTGGTTTGGGGACTGCAGAAATGTCTTCTGTAAAGGTATAAGTAAAAGTAATATATCAAGGATATTGTAATTTCTGTATCAAGCACTCTGCCTCCTGCCTGGGGCAGATCTGTTTTTTTTTTTCTTTTCTTCTCTTAAACTGCATTTAAGATGCAAGTCCTTGATGAACAAGCTTGCTTAAACACTTCTCTCAAGGCACCTCACTCCTTGGCCAGCACATGATGAGTGAAAAACCGGCCTCCGTTCTGCTAAATCCAAGCCCATTACTTTTGGGACCTTTATCTTTTACTCCAGCATTGCATCTCAGTACTTTTGTTCCTGAAAAAGCCTGTGTGTGACCAAGGAGTAAGAAATGCCCTATTTTTTCCCTATACATAAAGGTAGGAGAAAGGGAGAGCGAAACGAACGGCTTCCCACAGGAGCTGCAGCCGCCAGAGCGCACAGGGCGACACGCACATGCAAATGGTGCCTAATTAGCTGCTTAAGGACAGACTCGTTGCCAGATGGCACCAGGAATGATGGGTGCACTCCCAGGGCTGGGTCTATCCATTACAAAAATGCCACCTCGCCACACGCAGCCAGCGCAAGAAGGTGCCTGGCCCTGGGGGATGGTGGGAGAGGACGCACGAGGGCGGCGCATTGGGTTGGTGTGGAGGAGCTGGACGTGGGACCAGCCTACATGCAGCAGCGCGTTCGATTTACAGGTGCTCCTCAATCAAGGGGCTTCAAGTGACGGTGGCCACAGTCACTGGGAGAGAGGATCTGAGCCACTAGCGGTGAAAAGCAAGGCAGGACAACACCAAAACTAAAGGGCTAAGTCAAGACATTGGCTTATGAGCCTCATGCTTGAGACTTTGCATGTCAAAGGATGCCAAAAAGGGAGAAAGAACTGAGTCTCGTCATTGACTCATTTCTCTACTCCACCTGGATGCTTTCTGGAAAGAAAATCCTTTTCTGTCCAAATCCTGGGGGAGATGGTGGTGGGGAAGCCATCTCAGAAGATGGCTGAGCTCCTGATGCTGGCCTGGTCCACCCCGCTGGGCCTGACTTACATCCCACAGCTCCCTACACAGCCTAAGACCAGCCAAGGGGCAACAACAGTGCTCTGTCAGCTCAGAGACCCCCAGGGCCCGGCCACACGGCTGGTGCGTTGCCTGAAGCGCAGAAAGGCCCATGATGATCACACCGTTCAGCAGCCGCGCGCACTGCTTTGGCCTAGCTGCCTCCTCTGCCTGTGCTTTATCTGATGCGTTATCAGGAGACATCATTTAACCTCTTTGTTTCTCGCTTTCTTTTCTGTAAAAGGGTGTTATCGGAAAAAAATTGTTATTGACATAAAAAAAAGACTGGGAAAAAAAAGGTTATGGATATTTAAAAAGGGTGATAAAAAGAGTTATTGATATAGCCCAAATTGCACGGTTTGGCACGGATAATGGGCACTTGGTTGCCATGGTTATGGGACTTGGCGGGCAGATGCGTGCGCGCGAGGACGAAATGCAAATTGCAGTTCGCACAGACCCCGTCTTGCTCAAATCACAAACCGCATCGCAAGGCGGCCCGAAGCAAAGTCCCTGGAAATCAATGAAAAGGCTTCATTGCAGCGTGGATTAGTCTATTAAAGTCTAATCTTCAATATTTCCCCTGAGACTTCCCCAGGCCTGCCAAGACTGACGGGCCTAAAAGCAAGCGGCGCCCCAGCCCGAGTGCCGGAGCAGCAGATTATACTGCAAGCACTAATGTATTGAAGGTGGCATTATAACGAAGAGCAGATGACAGAGCAGTCACTGCAAACATCAAAATGGTCAAGTGATCCCATGCTTTCTTAGAAGCAATTTATAGAGTGCTTCAGGAAGATCTGAAATAGAATAATCTCGAGTAGGAATTAAGAGCTCTCATTGTACTCCTTCCTGGACCTCCTTATGAGAGCTGGAAAACCAAGATGATTTGTCAAACATTGAAAAACAAGAAAAAGAAACTCTCTTCCCACTTTCAGTCTTTTCAACTCCATAGCACAGTGTTAAATATCTGCCTCATCCTCAGTCTCATAACACTCCTTTGCGTAGAAGGAAAGAAAGAAACAAAAAGGTAACACGCAAGCAGTCAAGATATGCTCAGCTCCCTCCTACGGTCACTTAGTATTTGAAAAGTAAGAAGGAACCATCAAAACTGAATGATGCAAAGAGACAGCACACAAATACCCGATGCTGAAAATGGGTTATGACCCATGGAGATCTTTTGTTTATTTACAACTTTAGAATTTTTGCCTGCACAATAAGAAGCTGAAGATCTGAGAATTGTTGTACTATAAGACAAATCCATTTGAGTGCAAACATGTTAAGGCAACTTTTAATCCACAGCCATGAGGCCCCTAGATATAGCATTAGAACCAGCCATTGAGTATCACACCAGAGGAAGGGAAAGTGTTCAGAACACAAGGGGAAAATTGCAAAGTAAAGGGAAAGTTTCCAGGTAGGAGACTTGCTCCCACAAGAGGCTTTGCACGTCCTGCACACACACACTCTCTTTAACAGAAAGCAGTAAGTGCTGCATGTCATTTCTCAATTATCCCCAGTAACTGTGGTTGCAAGTTTGCAAGGAGTGGGATCATGTAGAGGATTTGAGCAAACAGAAGGATTAACAAATGGAACCCCATTAAGTAATGCCCCAGTATAAATATCTACAAAACTACTGAGGTCAAGCATAAGGTTAGACTCAGAAGAGAGCAGAGCAAAAGTTCTTACAAGATCAGTACAACCTGGCAAAACCTGCCCCCCTTGGTTCAAATGCAATTCCCTTGAAAAGCTTCATGCACAACGTACTATATTCCATTTCTAGCGCTCTTCACAAACAGAAACAACAAACATTTTTTTTAGAAGATAAGGCTTCCAAGCCTGGTTTAATATCATTAATTATTCTAGGGTTATTTCTGTCTTTCTTCTTCAAGGAATATAAAAAATACAGAAAGAAAGGGCAGTACAACATGTCCTCCCTCCTTCGCCCCATCCCTTTTAAAAGAATGGTTAAAGGCTCTCTCTTATGAGCCTAGAAGTAAGGTGCTAAATACAGACAGTCAAGAGATTGTCACTTATATTCAGTGTTTTTACAAAATCCAGTAAATTACAGAAAAGCAAGGTTCTTCAAAATGACCTTTTAGGTACTAGACAATTTATCTGAAGTGGGAGAAAGAGGAAAAAAAAACTAAGAGGACTTTCTCGTGATAGCATTAAGTGCACTTAGTAAGAGAAAGCTGTTGAAAACACTTATACTCTATTTTAGGGCTTTCTTCTGTTGCCCATCACCATGGTATCAGGACACATGAAATGGAAAGCAGATTAGTAAACGCCAAGTCCTTGTGGGTTTTCTGGTTCTTTGTGATTTTGGGCTTATGCAGGATCCCCTGCCAGGTGAGTACAGGTGTTTGCTTTCTCTGAAGACAGTGCTGTTACAGAGATCTCTTTCCTTTCCTAGATTGCTTGATGATACAGTAATTTCTCAAATTGGTCAGACTCTGGATTTACCAATTTTTCTCTGGATGTTTATTTCATAAGCAGTGCCATTCTTGCACACCAGATACCTCTACCAAAGAACTGGACACTGGTGTTGTAGAATCTCTGAGGGATACATGTCTTTAGGTATCAAATTGTATTTTACTATAAGTACCTCATTTCCTAGGTTTGAATTTTGCATAGGTTATTTTTTGCACAGGTGAAATTACTCCACTGGCTGCAAATTCACAATACAAATTTTTGATAACTTTTTCCAGAATAAAAACACAGTGCCTGTCACATTCCTGTGGCTCTCCCAAGATGACAAGTTACACGATGCAGTTATTACCATGAACATTACATGGCAAATGATGGGATTTTGTGGTCATCTGGATTTGCTATGTAACATTCTGTTTGAACAGAACTATGTAACATTTAGAATGATTACAAAAAAACATAAAAGAGATGGAAAAACAAACAAAATGAAGTAATGAGAAAGTGACTTGGGACACCCTCCAGTGTGTACACACACTGCAATTCCTATTTTTCCTATACACACAATGAGGATTTTTGCTATAGCTGGTCTGGGCCACTCAACCCCGCTGTAGCCTCTGGGTCACTGGAGCTCTGAGGTGAGGTGTAGGCTGCCAGGGACATGGGACAGCCAAGCTAATCATCCTGACACTCCACGTAAGCAGCCAGATCCCTAACCCAAATTCATCTCATCTGGCTACACTGACATTGCTACACAGTCCTGGAAATGAAACTCATGTAAATAAATTATTCCGCTGATTGCAGGGCCTGACTTGATGCACAGTCGGTTGTGGGCTGTGAATGCAGATTTGCTGTCGGGAGGGCTCAGCAGCTGCACCGAGGATCTGAGCAGACAGAACCGCTGCCGCCTTCTCCTCCTCGCAGCCCTTCTGCCAGCCCTTGATTGGCAGCACACAGAGCTGTGTGCAATTTCCAGGGATTTAGTAAACTAAATTGCCGGTTCAATCCTACACCCAGAAATCCGGGAAAATTAAATCAGACTATCTGATCCGCAGTTAGACTCCAGGACGTGCATGCTGTCTCTGAGCCCTCAGATGCCACATGCTGCCTGCAGTGGCAAGTGGGGCTGAGGGGACAGAGCAGAGGTCCACGCGGCACCCACTGGAGCCACCCAGCATCTGTGCAGGTGCCCACAGCCAGCGAGGGCACCCCATGCCTGTGGCCAAGCTGCATAGGGAGGTGAGGAGTTAGAACCATTGCAATGTCTCCAAAGGACTTAGCTCTGATCAAGGCTTAAAAATAAAGGTCTCCAAGGAGTCTCCCCAGTCATGCACCGAACCATCATCGTGGTGCCCTCAGAAATACGAGGGGCACCAGAGGGGACCATGGTCCTTGGGCCACCTGCTGTACTCAGGGTTTCGTATCACCTCTGCTCCGCACAGTGTAAACGTGCACTGCAATGGGAAACTGAGCACAGCACAAAGTTCCACACCGCAAACACCTAATGTTCAAGCAACTGAGTTTTATGTTGTCTCTAAACTTGTGGCTTGGAGTTTTGCACAAGTTTCTTGACAAATCGTAGAATCCTTTTACATTGCACCCTCTTAATATCACAAAATTCAATAGCCCCCAAACACTGTTTTCACAGAGCAAGGAAGCAGTCGATTACTGTAAATAATAAATTCAGTGAAATTATTAACAAAGCAGTGTGCTGAAAAACCTTCTGAGGGCGCAGGGGAAGTTATATTTAGAATAGTTTAGCCTAGGGTTTTTACCTTTTTTGGCACTACATGTAGAATAGTGTCTATTTAAAATAATTACAAAGCTGATATAATTCATTCAGAATCACTTCAAAATAAATGTGAACAGAAAAAACTTCAAAAAAGGTAAAAAGGAATGAAATCAATGCCTTGAAGATAAACACAACTGAAAAAGTATGAGTCGAAATCATTACTCAGGGAAGACGAGATAAATTACTACTGCTTTGATGCTTATGAAGAAGAAAGGCATCTTGATAACTACAAGTAAAACCAAAGTATCACCATTATCACTGAAGAATAAGTTATCAGGAGAGAACTGGGTCCCTGTTATGCCTGTTTCTTTCTGAAATCTTGAAGAGTGGTTTGAATCAATCACCCTCCAAGGAGGGTGACTACATCCCACAGCAGAAAGACAAAAGATCTGATGAATTTACCCTTTAGGGGACACTTCTGGAGAGAGCTCCCTGAACAGAGAGCTTTGGAGTTCTGCACATCTTCACTGGGCACTTAAGTACAGATTAGAGGAGTTGGGTGTGTGCATATATTTTTGCACGTCCAATCACTTCATCAGATTTGACAAAACAATTTTCAACAACAGTGTATTTTGAAGATGGCAAGGGGTAAGAAGTGTAAGGACCAAACATCAAAACACTGAGTCAGCTCCCCATGAAAACAATTTATAGGGACATTTACTTAAAGATAATAGGGAATCTAAGGGGAGTACATTGAGATGGAGATAGGTTATATCCTGAAATGCCCAATGAAAGCAGTCACAACTTGCAGCAAGAGAAATTCTCACTAGTCCTATGTAAAAATTATTCACAGGAGTGGGGATCAGAGTGTGTGCCCAAACAGTCTGGGAAAGCTCCATCTATAGAGAAGTTCAAAACTTGATTGAACAAGGTCTGGAGAATCTTTATCTAACTTTGAAATGATCCTTGCTGTAATGAGGAGACGTAGCTTGGACTAAAGGTCTCCAGAGGCCCCTTCCAACCTATTCTCTTCTCTGAAAAGAGAGAAGAAAAGAACATATTGTTTACGCATATTTAGATAACCAGAGCTTTTTCTATGTAGAGGATATTCAATTAGTTGGCTAAATGTCATCAACTCAGATAGAGAAGTCACTTAGGAAGGAACTCTCACTCCCAGTAAACTTGTAGCATCCTACCTTGAACTACAGCCTGCTGCGTCATGCCCAAGCCATTCAACAGCCCTCTCCTCGGATTGGAAATCCCAGCACAGTGAAGACACTCGTGCTGCTCTCAGCATGAGGCTACGTGCACCAGGTAGCCCCCTCCAACAGCAGCAGGCCAGAGAGAAGGACAGAAAGGGAGAAACAGGCTATTTCCAGACTTCACTTCAAAAAGGATTCCTAGAGTTGTTGCTATGTATTTCATCATGGATAAAGAACACAATCCTTTTTCTGTCTCATCTGTTTCACTGATGCCGTGATACACACTCCAGGTGGTCAGGAGAAAGGTGCTACTCTTAAGATTACATAAAAAGCATTTATGGGGGAAAAAAAAAAAAAAAGAAAAGAAAAAGAAAAACCCAACAAAAAAAACCCCACAGCTCCTTGGATATATAAGGGAGGACTCAAACTTCCTTTCAGAGACAGCAGAGAATGGCACCTGTGCACGGAGACGAGCTCCAGATTTGCTACTTGCCATCTGGGACTTTCCTCCCTGCAAGCAGCTGACAGCAAGGCCATGCCGTGCAGCGGGACGGCTTGGCACCATCCCCCTGCCAAACCGCTCACAGCTTGGCCCGTTGCTGATTTTTCCTCTTGGAGCCTTTGTGGAGAAGCTGAAGAGGGCACAGGGGCACCGAGACCCGTCGGAACTCTGCCCAGAGGGACGTGGCTGCTCAGCCCACAGCAGGTTTTGTAATAGGTTCAGGATTGCTCTGGAGTTCCAATAAATTTAAGATTGGCAGAAATCCAAATGAAGGGTCTAGGGTTGTCTTCCTTGCTCCTGCTCTGTGAAAGCAATTTCCTTTATTGGCATCTTCAAAGCAAAAGTAATCTTTCTGAGGGAGATTTGGCAAAAACATGGAAGCTTTTTATAGTGACAGGGGCAAAGGCTTATAAAACTCCATTGAAGGTATTGCAGTCCAAGGTAATAGGTAGCTATAGACTCAAAGGAGAATTAATAGAAAGAAAACAGCCTGGGTTTTCAGCTGGGAGAAAGGGAGAAACCTTTGTTTGATTTTTGAAATTGATTTTCACCAGTATTTTTCCCTTCCAGTGCACATACACGGACAACACCAAACAACAATATTTTTAAAGGCAGACACGATTTTGATAGCAGGTATTTCAAAACCTTTCCAGTCCTGCAAAGCAAAGAATTGCACTGAAGAGTCCCTCTTACTTACCTGCCGATCCATATAACACTGCAGTCCCCATTACTATAATCCAGATCCAGGGACTGTTCAAAGCGACAGCACAACAGGACGCTCTTCCCAAGAGCCCTTCAATATTTAGGAGAAAGCTGGAGCAATGGGCAACAAAAGAAAAACCAAGTTTGTCCAAAGTCTAATATTTCTAACAAAGCAGAGTTAGCTAATACCAGGAGGAAAGTCTTTTCCATGTGCGGCTCAGCAGAGTCCCCTAAGTGCAGCTGAGGGACCTCATATTCTCTGGCAGATTCAGCTCTTCCCTTGATCACTTGTGCTAGAAGTCAGCCTGAGCTGTCATCCTACAAGTTTTAAAGCCAAAAAATGCTCCCATCTCCAATTGTTTTTCATGCTGACAATTGCAAGAGTATTCAAAATAGAAAGAAGGCTTTTAATACTGGAAGGATTATATTTCTTAGGCTTATGCACCATGGGGATCATGAGGCTGAGGATTGGTAGCTGGAAAGCTCTTGGCAAGCCCATCTCAAGGAAGATGCCGAAATCTTCATTCCTTCAAGACAAAAGGAAACTGTTGCCTTCATAAAATACCATTGTTCAAATTCTGTAAAAATAAAACTATGACATTTTCTGCTTTTGTCACAGTTTAATCTATATATTGAGCTGAAAGAGAGGAAAACTGAAGTTAGCAAAATTTTGCCAATAGCAAGCAGTTTTGTTGTTTTAATTATGCTCATTATTTCATTTTTAATGTCTGCTTTGATTTCTAAACTACGAGACAAAAGAAGCCGTCGGCATCTTCTTCTCTCCATCCTTTTGCTTCAGGATTTCTTCCCAAGGCTGGAGCTAGGAGGTCCATCCTACAACCAAGAGTGTCTCCTTCCCGAGGGGCAGCACGGCCCGTGTAGGCAAGTCAATGACGGGGCCACGGGAGCAGCAGACGCGCACAGGACGGGTTGCTGGAGACACACGGACTGTGATCCCCTGGCACTCCAGAGTAGCCAGCATATTGGTGCCTTCTGTCTAAATACACTTGTATAACTGTGCTTTAAAGCACCCATATGTACATAAATACATATGTTGCTCTTCAGTACCTCTTTGAAGGGATGTTTTGCCCTCGCAGCTGCAGCGCTTCAGAGTGGTCACTTGGTCCTTCTCCCATAGGCTGATAGTTGGTTTTTAAAGAATTTGGTAGCACTAGACCCGCTTCCCTGGCCATCATAGTACACCTGAACGTGACAGCCAGCCTGGCCACCAAGACGAGCATCAAAGGAGCCAGGAGCTCTTTGTGTCTCATTGGATGCTCAGCTTGGGAGAGGGTAAAGGCATCTTCTCCTGACCTCTCTGCCCTTGGGTTCCTTCTGTGCATGCAGACCTTGATGTTTGCAGGCATTGCTCTAACTCCCTTCACTTTTGCCTCTCATTTCCACCATGTTACAGCACCTGCAGATCTTGCACTGCTGGTATTTTGTTTTGAGAATACAGGCGCAGAGGAAAGCACTTGACCTTGTACATAGAGTCTTTTGCTTAAACCTTTCAAGTGGTTTTTATAGCATCTTGACAGGAAATTCTTACTCAAACTTCTCAAGAGCCATGGCAATACCTGAGTTTCAGGTTAATGTAGCACTTTTGCAATCAGAAAATACAAACCTTTCCTGTAGCATTACAGTAACCAAGGCTATAATGTAGTACTCAAATTTTAAAGGCAAGGCTTTAAATATAGCTCAGATCTTTGCTATTAGTCTGTCTTTGTGTGAGCTGGGAAGAAGGAAAATTGAGAGGAAGAGTGCACTTTTGCTAGGAGGTGTTTGCTGAGAATCCCTGGAAGAGTTGGTGATATTCGCTTTATGTTACACAATATTTTAGACCTGAAAAAAGCTGCACCTTTAAAACACTCTCACACACTGTTTTAGACAAAAGGCATTTCCAAAAGTTTTAAGTCTTTTGGGTTCACACTTGGCTATGGGGCCCAAAGTCCGAAGCCTCTAAACCCAGCGTGCCCAAGCCTGGCAGAACCCCACGTTGTCTGCGGTTGCCACTCACAGCAAATCAGACAAGTTTCTACCCAGCAACACAAAATCCACAGGCTTCCACATTATTGTGCATTCATATCTCCAAGATAATGGTGAAAACCAGGTTCAGGCACAGATTTTAGGTTAGTATTTCATAGAAAGGAGGATTGCATCAACGAAAAGAGTTTTTCTCTTTGTTCCCTTAAAGGACACATAAATCCGTAATGTCCTGAGCCTACAAGTATCTGAGGGAAAGCGGTGCTGACATTTGAGGTAACCAGGTTGATTAGATCAGGCTGGCAGTGTTTGCTTAGATACCTTGCCTGCTTCCCAACCCACCTTGGCTTCATCTGTTTGTAACTGCAAACACAAAACACCCTTTCAAACCTGCTCAGACCTCAAATTAAAAAGAAAAAAGAAAGGAAAAGGGGCTTTACAATTTTAATACTGTAGCTGCTGTGCATACACCAGGAGTTTGCTCCTACTGTGTCAGCTCATACAACAGCTTGGCCTTATCTACACTGCACAGAGATTTGCACAGGTTTGAGAGAGCTTTCAGAAATTCTAATTCTCTGTTTACCACCTAGTAGCCAACTCTGCTCCTTAGCACATTCCTTCTATGTGGATGAGCAAACATAGCCCTGTCCTAGGGCACAAGGATTCCTCAGAAGGAATGATATTAATTAAAGGGAAGTCCTAACTTCATTCAGCTCAGAGGAAATGCTGAGGGTGGTGGGGACTGGATACAGTAGAACGAGGAAAGGGTTTTAGGTCTATATAATCTCCCAGGCTGAACTGAAGAGTGAGATTGTAAGAAAAGCTAAATGACTGTCAGTCTGATTAGCCGTGTCTTTGCAGAGCTTGCCACAGGGAACAGCACTGTCACGTTGAGGGATGTCAAAAGAAGCAACAAAGTTTAGAAAGAGTTGGAAGAAAATCCCCGGCACATCAAAACGTGGGTCTTTTTGTGATAACGTGGGCCTTTTGATGAAGGCCACCACATCTCTTCCAACACGTATCATGCCAGTACACACTCCCCCAAGCTACCACCTTCCCCAGGTAACACATACAGACTCAGGCTTGCTAGATAACCCCACACAAGGCAGCATATGAGATACCTACATACGTGTCCTGCCACAGTGCCCGGCTGTTACCGAAGTTAAACTTTGGAGTAGAAACAGGATTGTTCCCAGAAGTGCCCAAATGCCAGTAAGGTCAAAATGATACTTAATCCAAACAAACTTACCAAGCCGCTGAGCCAGGTAGACGGGCTTGGACCAGCTCTGCACAAGGAAGTGACAACCAATGCAAATTACTTTCCAATGAAGATAGGTAGACCTGGGGGAAAATCTAAGAAAACATCTGCAGAAAGCGATTTCAGTACTCGGTCATTACATACTAGAGGAAACATGTTAGCAAAATATGAACAGGCTTCCCAGAGAATATGTGAATTTTCCCCTTTGGAGATATTCAAAACCCACCTGGACTTTGTTCTGCACAGTCTGCCCTAGCTGACCCTGCTTGAGCTGGGATTTGAGCCAGATCATGTCCATAAATTCCTTCCAGTCGCAACTATTTGGAGATTCTGTGAAAACATTTTATTTGGATTTCTCTACTACATGTGACTTAATTCACAAAAACAGTTAAATTCACCTGCTTTTTTTTGAGTTTGCCCCTCAGGATCAAACAGTATAGTGTGACCTTATCAATCCCTCAGAGCTTGCTTTGAGACTGGTAACTTCTGAGCCTACCATTTTCAAAAGTCTGTCAGAGAGCAAGAAAGAGAATCAAATTGCAAGTAATTGCATGCTGAAATGATGGAATTATCTCCCTAAAATATGATTAGATTCCCAAGAATAAACGTTCCTCTCTGATCTGGCAGCCCTCTGCTTGCATAAACTCACTACTACTCAGTCACTTCCATGCAGCATAAAGAATTATTTGAAAAGCAGCAGTCAAAAAAAAAAATCCAAGTAGCTTGAAAAAATAGCATTGTTTTCTACAGACTAATGCATACAAAATTCTGACATTATTCAACATGCTTCAGACCAAAAGCTGTTACAATGTCTGGTTCTGACAGAGATCTATTCTCTCCGAGCAAGCCAGCAAGCGCTTTATATTTCCACTGTGTTAGAGAGTATTTTTTAGCCTGGTCTTATAATTTCCAAGCTGCAATTTGCAAAATTAGTTTCCAAACTTGCAAATCGGATTCGTATGAGCAACAGCAGCAGCAGGAGTTTGTCAGTGAGAACTACTGGCATGTTTACAGCTAACACTGAGCTTGGACTTAATTATTTGTGCGCCGCTTGCTGAATGTAATTGTAGCTATTCTCGAAGGGGCGCAGGGAGCTGGCAAGGCTGGGGGAATTGGAGCAGGGGCCATGGAGGGATGACACCCTGACCGCAGAGGGCCAAGCTCCGGGAAACCCACTGATGGGAAATATCTGGGAAGAGCAGGCAGGGGTCCCTTGGACAGCCCTCAAAAGTGATGAAAAGAGGGTATGAAATTTGCTGTAATCCCCAAAAAGCACTGAGGGTTGGGAAAAGCACAGGAACGGCCTTAGCCAGCACTGTGGGAGAGGTGATATTTGATGTTTTCCCTCCTTCCGAACACACTTGCTTCTCGTTTCCCAGCCCTAGGCTTGTCTAGCCCCAGAATCACATCTCAGTCCTGAGCCTCCTGCAATGTGCACATCAGTACCAGGAAAACTGGCGTTTCTCATTACCTCCTTTGCCAAAACCTGTTTTTCACTGCAGGGTAGCTCATATCGCGCCAGAATAAACAACAGTTTTGGTTCTTTGCACGTCACCAGCATTATCCTAGGCAACCTGTTCTTTCATTGTCAATGCTTGTACAATGATTGCATAAACACCTCCAAAAAACCCTTCCAGTAGCTCATGTTCCAGAAGCACATTTGTGTTTGGCTCTTAGGAGGAGGAGGTTGCTCACAGATGTGTGTGCCCGGAGCTGCTTGCCCAACCGTTGCCCTGCTTCATGCAGGGGCATTGCCAAGAGTGATCCACAAAACTGGATCACCTCAACCTTCGGGGCAATCCTTGCTGCATGTGCTCTTGGCACGCTCTGCTCTTGGGCCAGAATCCCTGCACAGATCCTACTGATGGAGGAAGCTTGTGTGGGTTCAAACACAACCCAACACACTACCAGAAAGCAAGCTCCATCGAGACACCACTTTTCATTTGTGATATCACAGAATCAGGTATTATATCAGAGAAGGTCATTAAAAACTTATTGCCATTCATGTTTTTCTTCAGAATCCAGCACACCATCACCAGATAGGGGTTATGCGCCTGCTGGGATCTCTGCATTGGTCTCCTACAGCTGTCCATACGTTGCTTCATGCAGCTGGAGGAACACGAAATAACTTTCCTAATAACAGATGTAAAGTCCATAGTGGAAGAGAGTGCCTCGTAAGTAATAAGCTCAAGCAATAACTGGTAAGCTCTCCTCCTTTCTCAGTGAAATCAGTCACAAAGCCTAAGTTAAGGGATACACCCAGGAACACCTTCAAAAGTAAGAAAGAAATGGATATTTAGGGCAAGCTCTGCCATTTCTTGAGCCTGCATGGCTCATATTCATCCTAGATGTGGGCATCCTGAGCAGATTACTGCAAGGAACGCCTGGCTTGACCTCTCTCCAAGAATAAAGTCATACATATTGCAATGAATTGTCTACTCAAGCCAGGTTTCTCTCCCAGACGTTTTGGAGGGAACCATTTTTACATTCAAAGAAAATCTACTTTACCGTTTCACTAAAAATTTACCAGGTTACATTTTCCTAACAGTGTATCATTTGCAATGTATTAATAAAGGAGTAATAAATGTTATATTGCTTCTGATGGAAAGAGTATGCTGTGTTTATAAACACACTCATAAATGTTACACTTGCAAATAACCCTACTGACCTGTAGTATAAATGCTCTACAGCTATTGACTCATACCATATATTAACACTTTATGACAAACCTTTAGCAGCCACTTGTAAGTTGCTTCTTAGAACAAATGTTATATCCTCCCAAATAAGCATGGAAAGGTCACAGAAAACAATAATTTCAAGAAAGAGCACATGTCCATTTGTTCAGTTTAGTTCCTCTAAAATTGTACCACAGAAGTAAATTTAATGTGTCTTAAAAATTTTAAATAAAAAAATATATTTTTCTTTTTTATTAAAATTTTGACAAGAGACAGGACTCCCTGAAACGGTCAAGCTAGACAGTTCAGAGGAAGAATTTCCCAGATTAAGCAAGCAGTATTAATCCCACTTGCCTACCTTTCCTTCTCCCTTTCTCTTTTTACCTTTGAGGGTATCTGCTAATGGGGTGAATAATCCCACCTAATTTCACACATCTCAAAACTGGCTGTTGGAGTTGATGCTGGTCATCCACTTAGGTCACCAAATGAAGCAAAATGGGCACATTCAGAGGACAATCCAACCCAGTCATCGTACCATAGCTTTATCCAGGATGAACTCACCCCCTCCAGAGACATTTTTCTCACCATCGAGTTGATCTTCTGTGTTCATGCAGATGACCATGCCTGAATGAGATAAACTCCATTTTCAACACCTGCTCTAAACAACAGCTGCATATTCAGCTCAGGATGATAACACAGAATTTGAAGGTTTAACTTGTGAAACTAGGAACCTCAGGTTAGGTGAAGAGAAGCTGTCAAACTTGACTGAATTTGAAGTAGTATCAGGAGGAAGATATGGGTTATCGTGGGGAAAAGCAGGAGCTGACACTTCAGGACAGAGACCAATGTTGGTAAAATATCTACTGCATTCACCCCTCTAGCTTGTGTCAATAGCAGCAATATTGAGCAACAGTAGACAGAGCACTTTGAACCCTTAAAAGTTTCAGATTTCTGTATCTGTGGTCTAAGAGCATCATTAACCCACTGATACCTCTGGGTGAGCCATGCTGGGTGAACAACAAGGGGACAGAAACATGGATTTGTACCGGTTCCCAAAATCTGGTGCTTCAGAATAAACCACGGTAAGATAATGATTGCCTTGAATCTCACAGAGCTTTCTCTGCTGCTTACCTTCCCTAAACTGCTCTTAATATCAAACATCAGTAAAACGTTTTGCAAACTTGAATGAAATGTCCTATGGCAAGGCAAACTGTAATTAATCCTAATAGATACAGTTATGCATTCATAAAACACAACTGTTCTGACAAGTTTCCTCTCAAACTAACACCCTAGCAAAGCAATTTCTTTGGCAGTAACTCCTTTTTTCCTTCTGACTCCCCACTGTACCAATAACCGTGTAGTTGCAGGGAGTTTTATACAGTCTAACCTCATTATAATGAACCATTTGAATAAATTGTTGAATAAATCTCAATGTTCAGCCATAATTAAGATGCAAGAATTTGCTGCATCAGGCTGATGAAGAAACAGCAACATTTGAGCTAAACATTTCTAGCACAGTTACAGGCTTTTGTTCACATGAATTGGGAATAAATTTAAGGAAGTATTTTCAAAAGAAAATAGCTAAGACATGCATAAAATAAAGAGAAAATATCTTTCCAAGGTAACTTCATCACACGAAGAAAAACAAGAGTAATATCACTCTTGTTTAGAAACTTTTTTTTTTTTAAAGCAAGGCTAATTGCCAATGCAGAAGAGATTAGTTCCTATCACTGGGGTTGTATTTCTGAAGCTAGAGTGTAGCAAGACCTGACGTTCGTACTCTGACACTCTAACCTGAGAATCTCAATGCACTTTTGTGCTTGTATTCTGGGGAAAAAAAGCTGTCTTCCAAGAACATGAATCCTGCCTACCTCTCTGTGCTAACTCAACCAGATGCCAAGGAACCATCATACACACGTGCTAATAACCAAGCCTGGGAGGCCAGAAGACAGCAGCCTGCACTGAATGTGCAAAATTATTGACTACTGATACAGAAATCCTAAATAGGAGTTTGATATGTGAGTGTCTATCTACAGAAAACACTGGGAAAATGTCACTATCATATTAGCAATGTCTTGCAGCACTTCAATAAGCCAGAAAATATTGCAGTAAAACATATTAGTAAGAAGGATTTTCAAAATATGTTTAGATCTAATGCATGCGGCAAGGACCAGTATTGTCAAAGAGCTCACATTTTTAGGTAATTTAGAAGACAGACTCAAAATTTTCAGCTGGACTGAGCTGTCCAGCCAATTCTCTTTGTTGCTGTTGAGCTACTTGTGAATTACCACCATGATATAAAGTCACCTGCCCACTGTCGTGACAAGAGGCTGGTCTTGGTTCTTCCGTGCACTCACTCCCCCATTTCTGGTGGTGTTACTTGCAACAAATTGTCTCCTCCAGGTGCAAAGAAAAGGCACAAGTACAAGAGTCTCTTAGTAAAACATTAATCTCAGATCACAGATTTATTTTATGGATTTGCAACACAGCCCATATTACAAACATTGTCTGGGAACATTTACAAGAATAAATAAGATGGACTCGCAGTTGTAAAAAAAAGATTACACTTCACTGTAATGTACAGTCAAAAAATATATCTGATATTCATTGACTTGACATTATTTACCTTCCTTCTTTTAAGCTAGAAAGAAAAGACACTGAATGCACAGTGTTGAGATTTCTGTATTTATATTTTTTTTTCCTTTTTTTTATACGTGCTTTATCTATCAAACATCCAAACTGTACAAGTGAGTTTCATCAGTAATCCATAAGGGCCGAGGAGGGAAGGGGGGCGGAAATCGCAACAGCAAAGAGATTAGCTCTCATGCAGCACTTGTCCCTGGGCGAACGGTTGCAATTCAGGGGACAGAACTAGGAGACTGCTGATCCCGAGGCAGCCACAGCATCGCCGTGTCACAGAGCAACCAGGCTGGCAACAGGAGGGACTGGGATATTTTAATTTCAGCAGGATCAGTGCAGGGCAGGAAGGAGATTAAATCAGTATGGGAATGAGTTTTGTTAACATGGCTAGTCTGTATGAGCTAAACGTGTAGAGGATGAAACTCATGGCATAGAGGTACAGTGAGTGCTGGAGAAGAAGGGACCCCGAGGGTGATGATGGGGTAGTGCCAGGTCTGCTCCAGGTACGTGAAGTCCAGCACAAGGAGTCTGGTGAGATTTCCAGCAATCCAAACAATCCACCAATATTTTTCCAAGGGATTTTTTAGAGTAGCTAAATTCAATCAGTTTGTAAAGTGCTGGTCACACTCCCTCTTTCTTCGCCTCAAATCCACTCCCTTCCTTACCTTCACATGAATGTGATCCCTAAAGGTCTCCACTGAAAGATGTACTTGCAAAAGGATGTTTCCATAATGCAATGCTCTGGAGATACAGGACAAATTCCCCCAAACACAGCCCTGTTCTGGGACATGAGATCGCCCAGCAAACATCATCACCATTGAAATTCTGTCACTCTGCAACAAGCAACTCCACAAAAGTAACTTCTACATCACTGGAAACCTATATACAAGAGATCAGGAGTCCTCCTGAAAGTAACCTCATCTTGCAGCAAGCAGATCCTGGCTCCAGACAACCTGCTGTGGACTAGTTCATGCCTGCGCTGCTCAGAAACAGCTCGTGCTTCAACAACTTGAAAGAAGAGCATTTTAGCTTGTTCTTTTCTCGTGTCATTTGTTTCCCCTACCCCACGACCCTCACAGGTAACCCTACAGGAACACCAGCATCTGCCGCTCAGCTTGCTGCAGCATTTTGTTTCTTAAGGCTCAGGTTGAAGACAGAGAAAAGGGATGAAAAAATCTGTGTGATGTTTTGGGACAAGGACAGGGAAGAAAAGATTAATGTGGAACTCGGGGGCTTTTACAAACAGAAAAAAGTTGATAGTATTTCAATTATGCCAACCTGACATAAAACTGTAGGATATGCCATGTATAGTTTATTGTGTACAAGGCAGGATTTTAAATTCATTTAACGCAGCAAATAAAGATTATAAACTAGAGGCCACTGGATGTCAGGAACCTTTTTTTTTTTTGGTTATATATTATTTTCTCCATCAAATTCAGTGCCATCAGGATTGTATGAAAAATTACGATTTACCTTGCGTGTTATAGCAAAAAGTACATTCTTAAAAATGTATATATTAGGAGTGAGATGACCTATACCTTTTCCAAGTTAATTATGAGAAAACACATGAAAAATTTTCTAGTAGTTTTCCCCAAAACTGCAGAAGATGGGCTTTTCCTGCTCTGGTGTTTACTGGCCCTTGTGGAAGGAAGAGCTGTAAAGCATTTTGGAAAGTGGGAAGGGCATGTGCAGTTTTATATAGCATGTATGGCTATAGAAGATATAAAACTAAATATGAACACAGGACAATTAACAGAATTCTTATATTCACTTCCATGTGCCAAATTTTGACTAGCCATCTCTCCCAGGTTCTACTCCTAAAAACGCCTGTGCAGGAAAAAATGCAGTCACTTGTTGTAATTTTTCACAGTCTTTTAAAAAACCCGTTGAATTTGGGGCGTACAGGAAGGGGTGATGCTGGAGAACCTTTGTCACAGGGCCCCATTCTCTAACGAACAGTAACCCACAGAATTTTGTGAACTCTGACAACTGAACGAAACCCAAATGAAAACACTACAGGCTCACACCAAGCTTGAGATACCCCTTGCAATGACCAGATATAGCAAAGCCAATTGTGCTACAATGCAAAACACTAATCATGGA
Source organism: Crypturellus undulatus (assembly GCA_013389825.1). Classification (NCBI taxonomy): domain Eukaryota; kingdom Metazoa; phylum Chordata; class Aves; order Tinamiformes; family Tinamidae; genus Crypturellus; species Crypturellus undulatus. Next base: position 174,224 of record VWPW01006804.1, on the reverse strand, counting down.
AACTGATTATGGGACAATAAAGTTTGCTGAGGGCCACATTTCCCTGGTGAAGACACCTCATATTTGAGGATTTGTCTCTCAAGCAAGACTTTTTATTATGTTTGTCCCCCAGGATTTATCCCTGCTATTATACTGACTGTTTGGTCTCTAGAGAGTCCACAAGTGGAATATGGTATTACCTGCTTCTATAATCTTGGCATAAACTTGGAAAAATAAGAGATACAGAAGTAGTAGCTCTGTTCAAGAAGGAGAAGCAGAACAACGTGCAAGTTTCCTACCTGTTTTGGGACTCCATTTAATCTGCCTTCTCCTCCAGTGTTTGCTTTTCTCCCAAAGGAGATTCCTTCTCCTTTCCTTCTCCTCTACATGGCAATTAGTGTAACTGCCTCTGAAGCACTTTCTGGAGGAGCCTGGCTCCTCTGCCTGACTCTACAGGACACCAAGAGCAGACCAGCAATCCAGGGTCTGTGGATTCCTAGGGGAAATCCCACAAACTACTTCTAAAGAGCCTGTGAAAAGTAAATAGAAAAAACAATACTCCGCCATCTGCAAGTTTAAACCTGCTATTGTGGGTCTACATTGCCACTAGGCATTTTTTTAATAGAAAGTTTACACATCCAAAATAAGAACTTGGAAGCTTCTGACACACAAACTTCAGCTTCATTTGGTTGGGTTGCACCTTGAAATCTCCTTTTCTTTCCCAAAGAGCTACAAGGTTGAGACTAATGAAGGATCATGGGCATTTCCCCAAATCTCCATCTACTTTGGGGAACTAGGTGGACATTCTCTTCAACTGTGCATGTGTGTGTGGGCAGGGGCCTGGCCAACAGTGATGGGATCCAGTAACAGTGACTTGGTTCAGGGCCAAAAGGCGACTGCAACTGAGTAAATGCTGTTTAACTGGCAGCTGGTCCATACTATGGGCTTTGACACCCAGACAATATGTGGGCCTGGGCTGAAGGAAAGCACAAACCAGTGCCTCAAGTCATATATAGGAGAGGTCATATACCTTCTCCTTCCAGACTGTTTTGGGGAATAGGAGGTGGAGAGGTGCCATCACGACACAGCTGCTGAAGAGGTATTAACTAAAAGAATAAAAAAGAAATAAAGAAATTGAAACAACTGTCAAGCCTACTGCACCTTTTCAGGCTTTGGGTCTCTACCTTTCCTGCAGACAACTTGGGGTCTTCCTTCTCCAGCAGCCACTCTAGCTATTTCTGGAGTTCTTTGCTTCAGTTATGTTCCTTAACAATTTAAGATGTTAGTCACCCTTTGTTCCCTGCCACCCTTCTTTAATTACTTCCATCTCTCTGAATTTTAAATCGGAATTTAGAGCAATACTGGTCTAAATGGACCATTAATAAACAATGGTTCATTGACCCTGGGAGATATCTGAACAGGAGTAAATCTGTCTTCATTATGAACGATAATATATTGTCAATATCGTATTTTCCCTGTTTAAATTCAATCTTTTCTATCAACTCTACTCTCCATTAACTATCAATCCCTTCAGGAGTGAGATATCTTCTTTATCTCCACTCACATCTCTCTTTCACAGTGAAAACAAATCCAATGTCCATAACCTTGCTTTGAACACATTATTTTTTGTGCTATAAGCTGTTCTCCATGGTTTAAATAACCTTATAGGTTATTTAAAATGAGGTTGTTCTTTTCCCTTTCCACATTTTTCCACACAATTTCCTTCATCATTATTGCAGGCACAGCACATACACACTGTGCGGTGAGGAACAGCATAAAGATCCCTCAGCCAGCGCAGAGCAGGGCCAGATCCCTGGAAGCAGCCAGGTGCATGCCAACACCACAGTGTGGGGCTACGGACAAGAAACCCTGGGGGGTTTGCTCAGCAAAAAACCAAACCTCTGTCCATCAGTTGGGCTGTGCTAACCAGCAACATCTGTATTACTCATCCATTACAAACACAAGGTAAAACTTGGCTTCACCACCTTTCACTGAAGTTTAGGTTAACACAACTCATGGTAAGTTGCTGTGGGTCAGTTGATACACGAGTCTGATCCTTTCACAGAATTTTCATACCATGAAAACACACTGAAATCTACCTCAAACCTTAAACCACTCTACTGTGATGCTATTCGCTTCTGTTCCTCTGACACTTGGTTTACTCCAGGCACAACTGCTCCCCACATACGCTTCTGATTTTTAATCAACTTCATTTCATGCTACTCTTAAGTCTCAGACTACCTCCTACACATCCCACTTCAGTCACATTGCCATTTCTTCTACCTTTCCATTCCTTTTGGTCTTGCTGTTATACCTCATCGCTTTAGCTAACCTTTCAATAATTCATGAGATGAACCTCTCTTACTACTGGATTGTTATCTTGCATGTAAAATGATCATAAAGTTAAATATTTTCATACCATCCAATTAACTTTGGTCATTTCTGGGCATATTTTGACCATACTGAGAGACACTTAGGAAGACTCGTGTTATTTTAAAAAAAGTGGAGAACATAACCAAAAAGTATTGCCCAGAAATAACTGGAAGAAGAGACTGTCTGGCTGTGACAACCATGTCAGAGCACGCAGCCCATTTTCTTTAGAGGGGTGATAGAGATTTGGAAAACAGGCTGATTCGCTCCTGCTTTCCGAACTGCAGGAAGTCAGGATACACCTTGCTGACCTGTAGCTTTTTGCTTAGGCGACTGTTGAAAAATTTGCTCTGGGGTCAGTGCTCACTCCTTTCTTCTCTGCAACCAGCCCCTGACTGCTGACCTATACTGTTACAGCAAGAGGCCTCTAATCTAAACACTATTTCACCTCCCTTTTCTTTTTTATGTCACAGTGTTGCTTTGCCTTTTACTTTCCTGTTCTCTTTGCAAGTACCTACCAGCTCTTAGATTTTTTGCAGCTCCTTGAGGAGATAACAACTTTTCAGTTAGGTACAGGTATGCTTATGTTAAGAGTTGTTTCATAAAATTTAGTAATTTCTCCTCCTTTCTTCTCCTTCAGTGTCAAGGTGAAGGTATGACTACTTTAAAAAAAAAGATGACAACACAGAATCATTACCTTTTTGGCTCTTCTGATTTTCTCTATTTCTGACACGGACATGACAGAGCTCATGGCACAGTCTCTGAGTATTTACCTGAGAGCAGAAAACTACAGAGGGGTCATAAAGTGGAATTTTCTTAAACTCTCACCTTCAGTCTGGTTTTTATAGAACAAGTGCTTCTGAAGAAGCCTACCTCTCCCAGGATCGGATTTACATAGACAGCAACATCACATTCCCACACCCTCTGTGTAAATGAATGGCTAAATTGAAACACTGAATGTTGTAAAGTCTTGTTCATTTAAGTTTTCTTTTTTTCTTTTTTTGGAGGGAGATTACCCTGCAGACCTTAATGACAAACTACTTACATATACTCTTTCAGAAAAGCAATTTCTTCACTGCAAAGAAACCAGAGTAAGATCCAGAACCATGGCAAAACACATCTGCTGATTGTTTCGAAAAAATAGACTTGCACGGGCATCTCTGCAGAACAAAACAAAAGCCGTTTTGCTGTGCTGGTCTAATGCATTTCTTAACGCACGTCACTATAGATTTCTGTGTACGTACGTTGCCTTTCCTACAGCTTGGAGGGGTTACTGCTTTTAAGCTTGCAGGGCCTGGAAATCTGGATAAATTGCTCAGTTACATCTCACAGTACAAGTTTGGAAAGAGTGAAGAAATCATGATGAAACACAATTTTAAGACTACCTTCAGATTTTAAGCTCTGTGACCAGGAATTTTCTTTGTTCTTTGTTTGCACAATGTCCTAGTTCAATTGGCTTCAGTAATGACTAGGGCTCCTAAGTTCTACAGTAACACAAAGAATAAATAAAAAATAACTATACGTAATATACGACCAATAAATACCAACTTTATACCCTGTTTTTTTTTAAAGACACACTGCACCCCAGCAAAGTCTTCAAAAATATGGTAACAAAGTTACCAGAAGTTGCAAGCCAAATGCAATTGGTTTGATGTAAATGTTTAATTTGAAGAGTTAAATGGCTGTGAAAGTCTTTTAATGATAGTGCTTTGTCAGCACTGAAAAGAACATGGACCAGAGAGATGTAACCAGCCTGCACGCAGCCTTGGGAGTCTAGCAGAAACTGGGAAGAAACATTTGTGCAGAAGCCGAGGCAGCGAATATATGAACAGCTTCTCATTTCTGCTGTCTATTTTCATGCTAAAAGGAACTGGATATAGGAAGAGAATTCCAGCCTTTTTTTTTTTTTTTTTTTTTTTTTTTGGGTTGGCCTGTACATTTGGAAAAACAAAACAAAACCAAACAGGACCCGCACCTCCCCCTCGAGCCCAATTGGGAAGGCAGACAAATTTTAATGAAAAGTTTCATATATCCCCTATGGCTATATCTCAATTTTTTTTCCCCAAATGACTGCTGCATGAAGTTCAAAATTTAAAGACGGGGATTTGAGAGCAAAATCATAAGTTAAAAAGGAGACATTTAAAAGACAGAGTTTCCTCGAGGTTTCATTCTGTCTCCACTCCGTAGCGAGGAGAGCAAAAATACAATCCAAAAGAGGAGAGAAGTCAAAGGGGATTAGAAAGTCCAGTCTTGCAGCCCGTCTCCCAGTTGCGGATCTGTACAGTGGGGTATTGAGAAGCGGCAGAGGCTCCGATCGAAAGCAGGCAGCAGCAAACACAGCATCATCGTCTCGTCCCGCGGCGGCACCAAGCTCTGCGCAGTCCCAGTCTGGCTCCAGCAGGAGAGTTTTTCCTTCCCACACTTGTCACTGCCCTCAAACACGGCAGAGGGAAGAGAGCGTCTGTCCGAGACGGGCTCCGGCCTTTGGAGACTCCTCCGCCCTCCGCTCGGCTAAAAGGAGCTCAAGTATTCCAGTGCAACTTCGTATACAAATCTATACTGTTCCTGCAGAGAGAGCAGAGAGTCGTGGCAGGGGGACACAGGTCAGCTCTGGTAGAGCCTCCCTGGACAAGTTGGCCACAACCATCCTCCTCTCCCTCACTGATGCCCTTTGGCAGGAGCAGACAAACATTAATTGTATTTCACGGGGATCCTGGATGCACACGACTAAGATTTACAGTCAACGTAAGGCAGAATACCTGAGGAGGCAGGTGTGACACGGGCCATTCATTATCTCCTTCATGCCCTCATTGCACATGTTGCTTTTGAGGCAAGAACTCAGTTTGATCAATTGAGATGCTCTAATTCAGGACAGTTTAATCTCTTCGCTTACAGGGAGCAAGGCCCTGGGTTCAGGTTCTTCTCCCTTCCTAGATTCAAGGCATGTAGGAGCCCTCAGCCCTGGGCACTGTGGATGACTCCCCTCCCTCCCCATGGCCTCGAGGAGGCAACTGGGGGCTTGAGGCTCCTGGAGGCAGCTGGATGCGGGAGACCCTAACCCCTTGTCTCCAGAGGAGAAGGAGGAGGACCCACTGTATGTGCTAACAACGGGACTGGTTTTAATTCTGAGGGCATTAAATGAAGATTGCTTTTGACTGGTAGAGCTAAGCCAGGAAGCTCTTTTGCTATCCTGCAGCACACCGGGCAGGTGAGGCACAGGCACCAAGCTTACCAGCGACTCCACCATGTTGGATTTGTTATTCCGCAACGTTTTCACTATGTGGAACACGTCGATGATGTTTTGCTGTTGGATCATCTCACACACGCTGCAGATGGCACAGAAGGTGCCGCTGCGCCCCCCGCCATTCCTAGGAGCAGAAGGAAACAGGCAACGGGTAAAGCTGGCCAAGGCCTGAGCAAGGGAAGAAATGGACAGCGTACAAGATGGGGATGGAAGGGACAGGTTGTTCCCTGGTGCCAGCAGGCAGCCCCAGCTGGCTGCCCAAGCATGAGGAGCTTTGCGACCAGAACTGGGCACCTGGCACTGCTGCTTCTGCAGGTCTGGGCTGCAAGCATGAGGTTAAAATCCCCCCGTACTCGACACAAAGCAACAGACTCTTTTCGGCTACTCCTCATTATGCTTAGTAAGTTCTGGGCCAGGAAGCGAGGCTGTAGCACAATATTCAACTTGAATTGTATTGCAAATGTAATTTAAACTTCATTTTCCCCAGCGGAAGCCTGGCAGCCTACCAGATCTCCAGCTCTATAATCAGCGCTCATCAGACAGAGCCCACAAAGTCACACGAATTTTCCAGGCAGACTCACAGGCAGTGGACGACAGTGCGGCCGTCCCTCCCATCATACTGTTCCTGCCACTTCTCCAACCTTCTGACCACCTTCAGGAGGGAGCGCTTGGAAGGAGGGGTGTCCCTGTACGCCGGCCAGCCAATGTACTGCAGGTGCTGAACGATGCGGTATCCATCCTGGGGCTGAAACAAACAGCATTTTCAAGATGATGAAATCATCCAAGTCTCACCCACCTGTAAAAACAGGTCAGATGAATCTTTGCTGGTAGTCTGTGCTGCAGCTTTGTTGTGCCATCACAGTTAAAGGCAAAGACTATCCTCAAAATATCTCTGGGGACCACAGAAGAAAATCCTCCTCAAAGATTTTAGCCAAGCTGCTGTTGCTGAACACAGATGGGTGGAGAGAGACAGGAATTTCCAGCAACCACTCTGCAATCTACACTTTTCCCAGCTAGTTTTCACCGTGAGAGTCACAGAGGCTCAGCCTTATTAGCTCCCTATGGTCAGCGCTGTCCCTGGCTCACAGGCAGCTGCCTTGGGACACCGTCAAGGTATCTGTAGGTATCTGATTTGTCCATTCTTGTACAAGGACAATAAGGTTCATTCTTTAATGGCATAACTGAACTGCATAGACTCTAACACATCTAACTCACAATCAGAGACTGATGCATTAAATAGGATGGAAATCTAATTTATGGAGTCTGTTTCCTCTTCTGATATTNAAAAAAAAAAAAAAAAAAAAAAAGAAAAAAGAGTATAATCAATCTGGGCAAAACTACCAAAAAATCCTCTACTGAAATCCTTTGCACTGCAGCCCTAGCTTGTACTGCTTGGATCCAGCATGCAGATAAACGTTGTGAGAACCATTTCAGCTACCCCCAGACTGCAGGTAGCAGACAGGAAGCTGCTTGCAGAAATGGCAGTGTCTTATTTATGGGGAAATATTGGACTGGGAATCCCAGTCCAGTCAGTAAACTCTGCAGCTGTCTTCAGAGACAAAACTACTGTAAAAATCCTGCACAGTAGTTGACAGATGGAGAGCAGTTGACATTATCCTAGTTTATTTCCTACAATATTGATGGTTTTACGTTGGCTGATAAGTGATTAATCGCTCTCAAATATACACAGAAAATGCATTCCATTTAAATGCAGATTATCAGCTCCTATCCTCCACTTGCTGCTTTCCGCCAAAAGTATCTTACTGATGTAGACTGAGGCAGCAACTAAGTGTTAATTAAAGCAAGTAGCTACTATTTTGCACTGGAATCCCTTTCCTAGGTGACAGATTCAAGCCAAAATATATTTTATAGAGTAAAATAAAAAATCTTATTTCCCTGATCTTACCCTGGCCATGTTGCAGATCCGGAATATCCGGTTGATGATATCTTCATCAATGTCTGCTGAAACAAACTCCACTTGAATGGGGCCATAACAGCAGGATGTCTTCTCTGGCCAGTACTGCATGCAGAGCTGGTGAAAATACCATGAGAGAGAGAGCACATTCATTGTGAACAAGTAACCTTATGGTAACTCTTCTTTCCATTGAAATTCATATCCAGTTCAAATCTGCAACCAATCCTAGAATTAATTATCTTTAAATGCACAATCTTTGCCCATGCTGATGTTGCTGAATTGAAAGGACATGAAAATCCTAACCGCACAGATTGCAGTAGATTGTGGGGAGAAGAAAAAAAAAAAAGGAATAGAATCTCATTAGTAGTTTCTGCTGAGATTGTATTTCTTTGTGCTTTCTTCTTCCTATTTTCAAGAGTAATTTTAAGGAGTTTTGAAACCCCCAGATGCTCATTTGAACTTGATCTCAAGCTATTCGAGTTCAATCATTGTCAGTAATGACGCCAAATGTGCGCATGCCACTGCATTAATTCTGCATTCCCATTATTCCTTTGATCATACAGGATTAAATTTGGGATAGTCATGCAATCTTATGCATCTTTACCCTTGTTAGCTTTGCAAGATTAAAAAGTAAGCCAAGACCATGTAAGCAAGTCTTCCTTTGAAGGCGTCTTTACTCCTCACTCAGACTGTCAAGCAGCAGATCTCCTCTCAAAGCATTTCTCCAACAGGTAAGGATATCCAAGCTGTGCAGATGCTTTAGGAAACCACCTCAAAGCACATCAGAAAGAGAGGAAGAAGATCTGTCCTAATAATACAAATCTGCTTTCCATAAAGAAGGTCTGTGAATGGCCATCTACCCAAACGTCTTCTCTACAGTGCCTAAAATGTTACATTCTCTAAACTCTAAAATGGTTTTATTTGAGCCTTTTTTTTTTTTCTTTTAATCTGTAGAGTGGATTACAGGTTTATAAATCTATTTAACTCTTCTCTTCATTTCAGCCATAGCTGGACATATAAGCACTTCTTGTGTTTCCAAGCCCACTCTCTAAATCTACATGGGTGGAACACACTACTTGAGTGCGCTAGGATAGTATTTGCATGCAACTGCAGAAGGACACTTTGGTAATGGCTATGGCATAGTGCTCAGATTAGATAAACAGATAGATAACAACGATGTTGGCATACAGTGACTCCTAAGACAGTTGAGTTTCCTGGCCAGAAGCCTTACTGTCACAGCTGATATCAAACTGTTTTCCAAGCAAAGCATGAGAAAGTGTGTTTGGTTTCCAGAAGGTGCATTTCCTTAAAGCATCAGGAAAAGATGAAATCTGCATCTGGATTCAATGCCAAGACTCAGAAGTTGCGTAGGAGAATCTGATTAATGGTATGAAATATATGGGCGCTGGTTCCTCATATGGAGCGTCAGGACTTGGGCGCTGGTCACTAGGACAGCCCACGGCAGAAAGGCTGGAAGGCAGCACTTCAGCTCCACAATGAAATGAAATCCCACAGCTCTCATCCTGCAGAAAGATCCCCTCAATGGCAGCATGATAGTTTTCTCCATTACTGTCACAAAGAGATCCCAATAATCTTGCTCTCTTTGAGTATGGTAAGATTCAGAAGGCAGCGAAGAGACAAATGAAAAATTAAGCCGTAAAGTACCAAGTACTTGAGGGCTCTTCTCCTCTTGCTTAACGAGTGCTGTAATGGATGAATTAGCAATGCCAAATGCACTCTTTATACAAATTGCATGATTACCCTTTTTTGAAAGCTGTTATCTTCTGCCACTCATCAGCAAGGTGGCTGCAAATTCTTGTACAGAAGGAACAGGAGCTACTCCTCATCCAGCAAGACCTACTTCTGAAATAACGTTGTGTTCGGTAAGAATTCAACTCACACATGACTCCAGAAAGAAAAAAAAAAATACATAGCATCATGTGCTTCTCCAGAAACTACACCAACTTACTACACTTCTCTGGCCTATCTAATTCCATTAGGAAGCTCTTAAGCTCCTTCAATACAGTTTCAGCATCTCTCTTGCTTCCATTCTTCCAGAACACCATGGCAAGTGGCACACTGTTGCATTTATATTGGGATCTTGGAAAATGATGGTCAAGCACGAAGACACTGATGTTATGGGTAAGGAATTACATTTTTCTGAACAAAAGGAAAAGGAAAGGAAGGAATCAGGTTTGGGAGGGAGTCATAGGCCTGCATATGTATATAGCTAATCTCTGCTAACTGCTACGAGAATGAGTTGCCTTAGGGAGAGCCAACCACCTTTATTTGTGGACCCGGCTTTTAGCCTTCATTGTACCCTAAAACCTTATTTATTCTTATCCAGTTGTTTTTTTAAACCCTCAGGAAAATGGATTTGAGAAGAAAGCCACATGAAGAAATGACAAGAAAATCACTTACCTGTGCTGCATCCATCTCATTCAGCATCACGACGGAGGAGCAGTTATAATCAAACACCAGCCTCCAGAAGTCTGCTATGGTGTTGGGCAGCGGGTGCTGGGTTACAATAAAGGCAGCAGGTTGCTTGTGGCTCTAACAAAAGAATAAGATTAGTTAAAAAAAAATTCAATCAACTTTTATTCAAACGAATATTATACCCAGGAGGCTACGGCTAGGCAATCTGAGCCATTTAACCAGATTATACAAATCACATATCCTTCTCCTTGTTATCGCTGTGCAATGAATGAATGTCTCATAATGGGATTCTTTTGCTCCCAATGAAGACATTTCATTAAAGGAGTGTCACAAGAGCAGAGATTACCTAAATCAATTATTTATATTTTGAGACTCAGCAAATAATTCTAATTCTACTCTTACTACTAGTACTACTAGTAGTAATATTAATAATTAGCAAGAAAATAGCTGGGAGCAGAAAGTTATCTCTTCTGCTGCTAGGGACTCCGGGAACTACAGAAGGGATTAGCCCCCATCTGCTCCTGCTCCCTGGTGGCACGGAGCCACTGAAATGGCTCGTCTGGATTTACAGACATCGCGCAGGGCAGTGTTCAGACTGGCATTCAACGGCTGCTGCAACCTCGAGCAAATGCCAGTCTGCCAGGGTAGGTAAAAAACAAAGGAAAATTTTGATTTTACAATACAGAAAGAAAGAAATACCCAAAGTATTACGATGCCAGTTGTTAAGGCTGGCAATTTCTGTGGATGGAAGTGCCAAGTGGACCATGCTGGGGATGAGAGATGGTGCTGCCCATGCACTGCACCTCTGTTGAGCTTGCAGTGTGGCTGCGACTTGTTTTTGAGCATGCACAAGCAAACACGGCAAAGGGAAATGAAATAAAAGGGATGGAAGAGGAAAACTCTTTGGAAAATATCTGCAGGGAATTATCCTCTTTCTTCCTGCACTGTATTTTCAAACCTAGGAGCACAAATAGGGATTTAAGGGCTATGCTGTACATACCAAAACAGACAATATAGCAGAACATAAAATGGAGAAACTTATCTCCTCCATCCTCCCATCCAAAAGCAAACCATAGAGTCAAGAACACGGTGATGTTTCAGCTAACTTATTTCACTGCACATTATCAGACTGCATAATTGGTTGAGCAGTCGTTGAAGGTATTATCTGTTTGTAGGTTTTGCCAGGAGCAGAAAAAAAGAAATAGAGCAAAGAAACAGGTGGGCTGTAAGTGAAGAGCCAGTCTCACTGTGCTGTTTTAAAGGGAAGGAAGTTGACACACCAAGATGTTAATTCATCACCTAAGAGAGCATTTATTGGAAAGAAAACACTCTCACCTTTCCCAAGATAATGTGCATTAAATACAAATCTACCAGCACTTCTGCAAGGCATGAACTAGACATGCAGGTGCAGCCCCTTTGCTTAAGCACCATTTCGGACTCCTTTGCAGGAAGGACAGAGACAGCTCTTCACCTTTCTTCTTAACAAGGCATTTTGCTGATGCAAATGTGACACTGAGTGGTTGTCACAGCAAAGACCCTAAGATCTGTTAGCTTGAAAGGGACAGAGGAGGTGAAGAGAAAAGGCCAGGAGTCTTGAAATCCCCTGAGTAGAATTTCTGTTCTCTCTGGACAGCAGCGGCCCTTTGGCCCTGTTTCCCAGAGAAGATTTTGCTCAAATCCAGACAGTGTGTAGACTAATGTGTTTTTCTTTTGAGTTGTTTTATCAAGAAATTTCTTCAAATGAACAACAAAAGGATGGAGCTGAGTGCCTGGAATGGTGGTGGCTGGCACAGATACTCCCTAACTGGTATTCCCAGGCAGTAACTGCTAAGGGTGTTTCCCAAAGGCTATTCCAAGGCAAAAAAGGCCAGTTTCTTAGNCCCTAACTGGTATTCCCAGGCAGTAACTAAAGGCAAAAAAGGCCAGTTTCTTAATCTCTGCAGTCTTCTGCAGACTTAGAGATGAGACTTTGACAGTCTTCTGCATAGTTTGAACTGGAAGCCCAGATTAAGTGTTCCTACTTTTGAAGAACCTTCTCTCCTCCAGAGCCTCTATGGCTCTAGAAGCAGGTCCAAAGGGCCTTCTCTGTCAAAAGTAATTCTGGTGAATGCAGAATGTTTCTTTTCCCGAAACAACAGCTGAAGGTTTATGCTTCCAAACCCTTTGGAAACTCAATGATAACCATTCTAGGAGCAACATTATCCTTTTGGTTCTACCACTTCCTTCATCACAACCTTCACATAAAATGCAGGGCACCCTGCAAATCAAGTAAGAATTATGAGATAAGTAAAGAAAAGATAAATATGAGAAACTGGCAAGGAAGTGGTAAATAAAATGATCAGCCCTAGGAATGATCAGTTCCCTAGGACACACCAATCTTCACACAAGGGAAGAACAAATGCTAGTTCAAGACTAGATGGATGGATGGTCTCTTGCAGAGTCAAACTCTTACAGAGTGCCAAACTTCAGACATTAAACTACTGGAAAACAAATAATTGCAAGGTCTGTCCCAAGTAGGGACAGCCCAGGACGAGCTGAGATTTAGGCTGTTATGTGACTTTGTCAAGAGCTACAGATTCTTCTATGAAAAGATAAAGGAATGTCAGAGACATCCTAAGAGATGACATCACATCATAAGTGGTTGAATTTCAACGAGAGGTGAAACATCTTCATATACATGGATATTAATTGGCAGCAATTTTGTAGGAAAGGGTGATGCTGGTTCAAAGTAATGCAGACTGAAATGTGCACATTCACAAGCCCTGAGAAATCACAGGAGAATTGATTGTGCTCAGACAGATTTGCTAAAGCAGAAAACACATTAAAAAAAGAAGAAAAAAAGAGACAAAAAACTGTTTCCCCAGGCACATTTGCAATGAAAATATCAAAACCTTTCTAAACAAAACATCTAAAATCCATTCTACAACCATCTGACTAAGCCTCTTAAGTACAAGAGTATCACTGTTTCGCAAAGAATGATGAACCGAACACAATTAAAAAAGCCTGACCCTGTTCAACCATACTTGGAAACAAACGATGACACTTCACCCTAGACCATATTTACACACACTCCAGTTGCAATAATTAGAGGCTTTTACTGGCATCTGTGTCCAAAGGCAGTTAGACATCATAGTAAAAAAGAAACCATCAATGCAATTCTCCATACACAAATGCCCTGCCCTGCTAGATTCTATAAACACAGGGGGAAATGCCTTCAGATTCACATCAGCGTAACTCATCCTTCCGACCTTAAGGTTTTTGCACATCTGATCCTTGTACTCCTCTAGTCTTAACTGCATAAGCTCAAATAAATCACCCCCTTCACACTGCAAACTATTCTTACCAGAAAGTTCACCTGGCAGTTCCTTCTGGTGAACATTTCTCTTCCAATTTACACATCAATCAGTGCAAGAGTTGGCCTACCACTTCTTTATCCATCTGCCTTTCTAAGATGTAACCCCAGGCTGCAAGCTGGTGTGCTGCTTAGTCAAAATTTTTCTAGTAATGTGAAGCAAAGCTACAAGGTATTTTGACCACGGCCTACGTGACTTATTTTTGCATTTCCGTGAAGGTGACAAAGTTCATGCGACTTTGCTCTGCTTTTCAGATGTCAGCTCGAGAAACTGCAGGATAAAATCCCCTTTGCTTTGGTTCCACTTCCCTCCCGTGCCTCTCCCTCATCCCCGTGCAAACCAGGAGCCGCGTGGGCTCTCCAGTGCTGCTTACATCCATGAGTGCAGCATTGATGTAGTTACTCGATTCGCCGTCCACGGAGATGAGGAACGGCAGGCAGCGGTCCAGGGGCAGCACGTCCATGCAGCGGTTCTTGTCGTGGTTCCTCGGCAGGAGCCCGATGCTGCAGTCCTCCGGCCGAACGCGCGGCGTCACGATGTTGAGAGTCTGCAAAACGGGGAGGGCAGACGCGTGCCTGCTGAGTATCTCCGAGTTTACATCCAAAAGGGGGATCCTCTACACAACTAATGCAATTTAAAGCTGGAATAGCTTTATCCCAGAGACTATGAAAATGAATAAGCGCTCAAGAGCTCCTTGCTGTTCTAATATAGAAGTTTTGCATGTGTTCCTGAGGAGCACTTTCAAAGTAAGTCTAGCATAAATTGAGGGCACTAAATACTTCTAAGATCTTTTCTTTTTCCCTTAGGGATTTAATCTAGAGAAGTTTTAACAATTCCCAGCTCTAAAATCCCACAGCAGTTAGATAACATGTTTCTGCTCCTTCCCAGAGATAGGAAATAGCTGTCACAGCTACAAATTGCAGCTTTGACTCCATCACTGAGCAAAATTTCCTTGTGTTTATACCACCTCTAGGGTGCCGGCACACATCCTTCACACATCCTTCTCCTCCTCTGGTGGGATCCTGTGCACAAGCAAGGTGAGAATTGACCTGACTCACCCAGCAGGCAAGGCCTGGTTCAAACCCTACGTTTTAATCTTAACTATATATATATTTATATTATATATATATAAACTTATAAAAAGTTTTATATAATATATTATATATAATATATTTATATTTTTATATATATAAAAGACATATAGATATGGTTTCCTTTTTTTTTCTAAAAAACAAAACAAAAAAATCAGAATGCAGTAAAGCTGTTGCGTATGTTATTTAGATTGGTGCTTTCTCTGTGGAGAGATGCTTTGGATGCCTTTCTTACCTAGTCATAGCACATCTGTGGGGTCAGCCTGTCAGTCTTTCACCCTTTTTTGTCTTTCCCACAGCATGATGGAAAATGTTTCTTTAAAGCTAGTTTTATTTTGTGTTAATCACTGTAAGAGTCTCCTAACAACGCAGTCCAGGGAGCTCAGCACGGGTCAGAAACAACAAATCAAAGTGAATGCATCTCCACACTGTCTCTTAAGTCTTTGTAAACCAGGAGTGATCTCGTATCATTCTACTTGCACTTGCCATGGGCCCTTCTTTGAATGGGGTGAATTCATTTGCAGCCATCAGATGAACAAGTGAAAATTTGGCAGGCAAACCTTCTTACACAGAGTGGGATTTCTGCCACAGAAAGGTTAGTAATGGAAAAATGAGGAAGGTCAAAATCTAATATTTAAGAATGCATGAAATATAAACTTGAAACAATCTTGCTGCTCTGTCTTATGCAGGCTGCACGTAGACATGGACAAGTGGACAGCGGGCAGCCTGGCAGAGAAATCACAAAAAATAATAATAACGATTATTCTAAACTTCTGCCAGTGCAAAAGAGCAGGCAGGTGCCATGTTAGCGATTTGCCCCTCTGCTCCACATCCTTCCCCTCTTGCCCTCATTCTTATACTTGGTGAGATGCCACTAGCTCTCCTGAGCGGAGCTGCTTGTGCAACGTGAACTACGCTAGAAAACCAGCCGGTGTGANTCTAAACTTCTGCCAGTGCAAAAGAGCAGGCAGGTGCCATGTTAGCGATTTGCCCCTCTGCTCCACGTCCTTCCCCTCTCGCCCTCATTCTTTGTGCTTGGTGAGATGCCACTAGCTCTCCCGAGCAGAGCTGCTTGTGCAACGTGAACTACGCCAGAAAACCACCCGGTGTGAGCACCGGTGGGACCAACATAATACGGATTAGCAACAGATCTACAGTTAGATCAACCGGTTCATAAAGACTGCAGCAAGAGATAACGCGGGCTGCATTGAATCCTGGCATTTAGGGCTGAGGAACACTCTAAGCTAAAATCCTGTAAAAATAGCATTCTGCAACAAGACAGAGAACAAACCTCTTATGCAAAGTACAGAGGAGCTTTTCCTTCCCATAGGAGCCGCCAGCCCCTGGCAGCTCAAAGGAACAAGCACACAAATGACAAATCTTGTCTCATATCATGACAAAATAAGCACAGCGAGCGGTGTCATTTTTTTTTTTAATAGCATAACAGCATTTGATAAAGTTAGGCTTTGGTTCCTTCACGCCAGGCATCCAGAACCAGAAACGCTTTTACAGATCTGATATCACTGGATAAAACCCGATTTTTCACTTGAGCTGCCATCAGCTGGGATCCACAATTTTTATCTCACTATACTAACCCCGATGTTTGTCTGTACGGCTTCAAAAGAAAAACAAATCAGCCCTTTGTGCAGAGAGGGAGGAAAAGCCGTGAAGCAGCAGCCATTGCATCTGACCTACACCAGGGCTGCTAGGAGTCATCCTGCTGCTGCAGAGGACACTTGCCTGGCGGATGAGGAACATCTATGGCCAGGGAGCTCTCCACCTTTTTACCTCTGACTTAAAACAGCCTCAATAAATGGCAGAGGTCTCCTCCTTACAGTCCAACTCACCTTGCCCCAAATTTGACACATGATTATGTTTTTTCACCCACACACTGGAGCTGATTGAAAATCCTGACAGACTTTACAAATATCTCAGGAATATGAGCAACAAGTTCAGCTCGATGCTTTGGAGGGACATTCCTTTCTTAGGCAAGGGTCACAACTGGTTCACGGTCCTAAGCCTTCCTTCATTAGGATGGGATGAGCGCTGGTGTGAGTAAAATACAGAGCAGATCCCGTTTCATTGCTTGCTCCATGCAAGCTGCACAACTCCCCCGGTTGGGAGTTTTAGGATGTTCAGTTCTGGCCACCAGGTACCTGGTGAAGAAGTGCAGAGCACACTAGGGGTTGCAGTCTGGTGAAAATCAGCACTAGAAAAGCAGCGCTTGCTGCTCCCTTTCTCGTTTGCAGGAAAGGACGTTAGCAAGCTGAATGACTAGTCAGGACGTGGGAACAGTTAATAAGGGACCTTGAGGCACAAATGTTTCTGCATATATTACAGAAACAAATGAACAATATATTTGTTGAAATGAGAAAGTCTAACATTATCTGCGAAAATTAATATCCTTGCTCTGTCGAAGAGATGGGGAAATTTTTCTTTGCTGAAGGCTGAAAAGTCTATGCTCAAACACGAACCTTGACCTGATCCAGCAGCAACCCAACGACAATCACCTGCAATCAGCCCCCAGCTCAGTGTCCCCCTTCTCCGCTCTATTGGAAATTGTCAAATAGTGAGAAGAAATTGATTAAACACACATTTAATACACCAACTGCAATGACCGAGACAGGCGGAAGAAATTACCTGAAATTCATCTTTTATCTGGCTGGAATTGGTCTGTGGATCTAGCCTGCTGATGTTGTAATATATGGATCTGAACTCGCAGACTGGAATGGCTGTGTTGCCACAGAGACATGCCTCCAAAATGGCATCGTGGACAAACACGTACTGCTCCTGCACAGCGCCGGGGACAAGACATGAAAATCATATTTTCAACACAGATCATGCAATATCACACTCAAGTTAAATAACATACGCTGCCTTTTTCCTTTGTGCCCGATACGCATATCTGGCTCCATTTCATGTGCAAATTACACAGCGTGCTACGTGACAGCTTTCGGAGCATGTTTCATCCATCACTGAACAGGAAGCCCCGTGTTCCTTTCCAGTCTAAAAGCATGATGTGGAGTCACTGATCTCTGGATGCTGGGACAAAATGGGCTGAGGGGAAACCTGCATGCGACGACTTCTGTCCCCAAGCACGAGACAACGCTCCCTTTGCTGGGTGTTGCAGCACCTGCGACACTGCCAACGGTGCTAGCAGAGTTTCTCCATCCATCTCCTCTAATTGACCTGTGGAGATGCCTGGTTTTCTGTGTAAAGCTTTTTCCTGACCTACATGAGATATGAAGCCCAGCTGAGGTCCTGCTCTGTTCCACACCATTGACTTGACCCTTGGGAAGGGAAGGTATTAAAGCACCTTCTGTAACACTACTGTAGCATGACAGCAGCTCCCTGGAAGCCCGTGTAGCTACAAAACGTATGGGATGGAGCAGCTTGCTTAATCTGGACCTCAAAGCAAAAAGTGAGGACGTTTCACTCATTTCTTACATTGTCACTGATATAAAGCGGGTACTGCCCAAGTCTACAAAATACCAACAAGGCAGGAGGATTCATGAATGAGACTTTATACAAAGCCAGAACAAAATTAAATAGCCTTGCCAAGGCCTGAACTTCATGATTTGCCTTCCTGCCTTGGAGGTAGGTGGGAGATGTTGGTGAATGCGACGCAAGGGACATTGGTACGGTCAGGCAGAGGGTCCTGTACAAGCCCAGCACAGAGGCAGGAAACCTGGCCCTCACGAGCTGCCGAGGAGCTGCCTGGGAAGCTGAACACTGCAAGAGGAGAAGGGCTGGCACTCACCTCGGTCTGCACCAAATTGACCCTTTGGGAGCGCAGCTCTCGCACACAGTTGAATATATCGACCACACCTTCGTTCTCCGCCATGTCCAGCATGATGTCAATGGCAATAAAACACCCTGTCCTCCCAGCCCCGGCACTGAAAAAAGGAAGAAAGAAAGAAAAAAAGGAAAAATAAAAAAAAAACAGTCAAAGCACTGCACTAGGAGGAGATGAAAATGGCTCAAGCACCGACACAGCTGGCTCCTTCGGAAGCTGCTTTTCTCCCTCCAACAAGTTTGGGTTTTGTGTGTGGGTAAATCAGTTGAGGATTTGAAAGAAGGAAGTGAAAAAATTTCTTGAAGGTGGAAAGGAGCCCAACAACAGGAGAAAACAAACGACCAAAAAGAAAGGCACGTTTTTTTTCTTGAACATTTACAGATAAATTATTCAAAGCAGAGTCATCACGACGTTACAGGCCTGTTCGGCTGCACATCTGCCAGTGCAAAGGATATGACACTGCAGCCTCCGGGCGACAAATAGATACAATTCCAAAAAAAGCTTTTCAGGTTTTTTTTTTTTTTTTTTTTTCTTTTTTTTCTTTTTTCCTCATGGGCTTTTTGGAAAGTGCACACATTTACCCAGGTGGGCATGATGAAAGATGTTCAATCCTCCTCCTCAAACATCTCCTTTCCTTTTTATATCAGAGAGCTTTTGGGTCAGAACAGGGTGATTTCAAGGCAAAGGTTTTAAAATCGTAGATCAAGGAACTCAGGGCTACTCAAAACCTTCATTCCAGAACCCCCTGCTGCTGGGGAGACCTGGGCCCGTCTCTTCCAGTTGCTGCCAGTCTGTCCCACTGCGCTGTCACTGCATCCCCTCTCCTTCCCGGGAAATCATCTGAGCTGCTTAGGTGGGAAGGACAGAGGGAGGAGGAAGTCCTCACGCTGCCCTGGGGGAAGGAGGGAGGCGGAAAACTTCCCTGGAATCAGGGAAACTTCAGTAGCCTGAAACCCGAGCAGAGCCCAAAGCAGAGAGATATGAATGACCATAAATTAATGGGCCAGATTAATCAACTGCTGAATAGAGAGAAGATATTTTTCATTTGCAGAATTTTAATGAATAAGCGGCATTTCCTCTCCCTTTATCTCTCAGCTTTTCAGAATTTTAACAAATAGTTATAACATTTCTATATTTAGAGGACCCTGGCACTTCATAAATATCGAACAGTAGCATTATCCAGCAAGGCATCGGTAGGGAGAATTTGGTAATTACTACTTAAAGCAAGTCATTAAAATTCGAAAGCAGATAAATAACAGAGAGGAAATGGCATTTATTCATTAAAATATGAAGGATGAAAAATGCCCCCTTGCTTTCTTGGTGACGATGAATCTTTCCAAGGCCAGACCCATGTCACAGCTCCAAGGAAGCAAATTCAAGCCCTGAGCTGTGGAAGAGCTCCTGAGGCTTTGCTGTATTTTATTATAAACCTGACTCACTGCTTGCTGAAAAATATAGACTGTAATAAAAAGAAGAAAAAAAAAAGGTAAAGTTTACTAGATTTTCCTTTTTGAAGTGGTTTAGGGATGTATTCTCTCTCTCCTCTTGATCCCACAGCCTGGAACTGCCAGTGGACTGATCTGGGGTCAGATTTCGGCACAGCCAGCTCTGCCCCGAGGCTTGTGTTGCATCCCCATCTCCTCTACAGGACTGGTGCATTTAGCTGTGGCCACAGCACTGCAGAAATAGCTGTGACAACTCAAACTCTGCTTTGGTAGCAATGTCTTTCTTGTCATTTGAGGTCATAAAATAATAAGCTGAGTGAGTATACTTCACTGATGGGCTAGAAGAGACACTGTTTTCCCTTTAAAGCTGAGAAAAGGGTGTTTTTGTATGTACAACACTCACTACTTGCATCATTCCATAATAGATCACATAATCCCCTGATCCAATCCAAGTTTTCCAATCCGCCCAAGTTTTCTTATGCTGCAAATTGGTGCAGAAACACGATAATTAATGGGACAGTTCCAGTCAGGAGACCTGTGCTCCCTTCCTGGCCCTGACGCCAGCCTGTGCGCGTCTCTGTTCTCCCATCACTAGCGTGTCTGATCGCTCTGCTCAAGTTCCTCATGGCAGGGACACTCTCCTACATATTTACTTAGTGCCTTGCACAGCTTTAAATTCAGCTGGGAAAAGGCAGAGCAGAGGAGCCCACAACACTAACAGCAGCAGTCAGCGAAGCTCTAGAGCTGCCACACTGGAACGGAGAACCTGCTTCCACTCTGTTCCCTCGCGGGACAAACTGGATGTACTTCTAAGCAAACAAGATGTAGTTGGTTACTGTGGGGCTAGGAGAGAACGGACAAAAAGGCTGAGAACGTTGATGGAGTGAGAGGAAAGGCAAACGTCTCACATACCTGCAGTGCACAACGATAGGTCCTGCCTCCGGAGGGTTGAGGAACTTCACCTGCCGAACGAAGCCCAGGAGACCTGTGGCATAGCAGGGGACACCGTGGTCCGGCCAGCTGGTGAAGTGGAACTGCCGGATCTCGCGGATCTCATGGTAGCCTTTCTGAGGAGAGAAGGCAGCTACTGTTTTTCCTCCGTCAGGCTGCACACCGCCTTGCTGCTCCCCATCCCTTGCACCGAGGGCTGAGCACACACGTAGATATAATTATGTGCAGGAACGTGTCATCCGCTGCTTTTCACTCCGAGAGATTTCAAAGAACAAGAGAGGGTGTCTCCAATCACAAATGAAGTGGAGGGCCAGGAAGGTGCACACCAATTCCCTAGTCCACCTTTCCTCGAGTTCAGTACCAGCCGATTAGGGACTTTTCAAGGTGACTTTAGTCCCACATTACCAGGGCTGCACTTATTCACAGCCTCCTTTGATGACATTTCCAAAACCACCATCAAGGCACTCTCTCAAATCCTTCTCAATGGAATGAATATTAATGTTAATTGAAAGGTACTGAAGCAACAGACTGGGGAATTAAAACCCGCAGAGCAGATATGTCTCAGGGAACAGTAGATACCTATGTTCAAAAAAAACTTCTCATCTTGAGATTGCAGCAAGTGGTTAAGTGGGCCAAAGCTGGTACCTTGACCCATCTCTTGGCCTTTCTGGCGAGACCAGGTTATTGCTAGGCCATGAGTGTCTGCCACATAAAGGGTAAAAAAGAAGTGCGAGTTGGCTACAGCATTTTATCATATAGGAAATGTACATGGAACCCAGTGTCGGGGGAGACCAGGTGAACATCAGCATTTTGACATTAGCATTTCTTATTACATTTCTGAGTGGCTTAACAAAACACAGAGGTGGCACATTAGAAAACCGGAACAATATTCCCAGTTTTGCTCAGCTGAAATTCACTCAAAAACAATTTCTGAAATACTTTGAAACAAGTCCCTGAATGTTTGTACTTTGGTTTGGACAGACCTGGAATACTCCGTCATTTAGACTTCCAATTTATAATGAAACATAACAAAAAATCTTCCCAAGTCTTCAGATTTTGGGATAAGCTTGCGGTCAAGCCTTTATTATAATTCTTTTCCTATTAGAAAAGGACGCTACCTCGCATCTAGTTTAACGTGTACCTTTTATCATCTGTAATTTGCTACTGTGAAATAAGAGTTCTTATCCACGGCGTGTTGTCAACTACCTACCGCTTCTGGATGCATTTAGACTTTATGCACTACGGATTCTACCTTTGTGCCCATATCTAGATGTACATGCAAAATCATTTGTCCAGAAGTGGAAGCTTTGGTTTTTGGACTAAAACCTATCCAGATATTGCCAGCTTCTCCAAGAGGATTTTGGACAAGTTTCTGACAGATGACAAATGAACTGCTGAATCAGCTGACTAGAGATTTCCTTACCTTTTGTACAGTAAATGTGCGTATGACATACTCTGCCAATGGTTCTGTCTCAATTAATGTGACTTTAATGTCTCCATACACCTCTGTGTCATCTGGCCAGTACCGAACACATTTTACCTGGGGACACAAAGACAATATTGAGAAGAAACAGTTCAGGCGGATTCACCGCTGACCTACACTTTATTCCACTTTCAAGATGAAGCTCAACACAAATTGGCCTTTCCCCTGATGTTCAGACCCTGTAAAAATTTAGTATATAAGTGAGCTCAAAACTTCTGTGCCATGGAGAGAAACTACAGGGAGGATATTTATTCAGTTTCCTCTGTAGTGAATAGCAATGTAAGGGATTTATTTAGCTTTTCTTCTTTGATCCTATCTTCCTTAAATTGCCATATATACATATATACACACACACACACACATATATATATATACATACACACACACACCTCTATACATCCATAAGGCTTATATCAGGCTTACAGAATAGAACAGAGATGTAGCAGGTTCACAGAATACCTGGCAGTCACCAGCACCATCCTGCTGACTAAAATCAATGTTTTTTCTAATGCTACTGTAATTCCGAGCTCTGTTTCGTGCAGAATTTCAGTTCACAGAAAATGAGTGATACTTGTTGATACGTTACATTTGTTTGACTCTAAGCTTTCCTTATGAGATATCGACACAAATTTGACATTTTACCAGCTGGGACATGCCTGAGCTGAGGCTCAAGAAAAAAAAAAAAAAAAAGCTCATGTCATATAAATATATCCCAAGCTTAGCTACTTTTTTAGTCATCTGCAAAACTAATAGCAGAAATTCAAGTCAGAGCTGTAAAGCTCAAGAAGGACTATTTAACTTCATAAAAACTATGAAATTATTAATTGCTGTAGCATAAAAACCTGGAACGGCACCTAAAAGCTAATTAGCGACTGAACGACTGGCTTCATATTCCAGTCCCATAATCAGAAAGGTTTTAATAAATACAAAAACAATGATTAACATAAATTCTTTTTAGAGAGGAGCGTCAGTAGAAGATAAAATATATAGAATAAATAACAGTAAATCAAAGGGCCACGTGGCATTCAACCACGAGATCCAGAGGCAAGCACATACAAAACTGCTGAATCACTAATGGTTGTGTCTGAGAATGTTCCTACCCTGAGGACAACCAGAAGTGAGAACGTGCTGGGAAAAGCATTTTTTGTTATTAATTTGGTGGTGGTCAGTCTGCCCCTCTTGCACTGCTCACGTCTGCTCCCATCCTGGGCTCTTGGCTCGTGGTTCACCTGACCCGCAGTGAAGCTGTAGGTGCTGGGGAGGCCCACGCTGCTGGGTGGCCCCGGGGGCTGCTGTACATGGCCCCACACTACCCTGGGACAGTGACGCTCCAGCTTTCAGAAGCTCTAGGCTTTGAAGGGCCATCTAAAGAGCTCTTTGATCAGGCTCAACACAAGTCACATGACCTTGCACATACCCTCTGGTGGGTAGAGACATATTAAAATTATACAGGTAAAGAATAATTATTACAGGAGTACATTTTTCCCTGTGTAGTGAAAAAGGAAACAGCTCCTCAGCTAGCATAAATTTGTATAACTATTGAAGTCCAGATTTACAGCGGGAACAAGATCCTTATTAGTCTGGCAGGGAAGCAGCCAACTGTTACAAAATCCAGCATTTCACTGAAGGACCTGAGTGGCATCATTCATTCCCTGGCTCCTTAAACTACAGCAAACAAGAGGTGTTTCCCTCCCTGCGCATGCCTGGAACATGCCCAGCGCTGGTTTGGCTTTACCTGTTGGGAAAAGGGCATCCTTACCCTGCCGACTTCCACTAGGTTGGTGACCATGACAACGCTCGCGGAGTTCTCTTGCCAAATCATTCTCCAGAAATCCTTGACCGTCTCTTGCATCGGCCCTGGGCCCGAAGAAAAGACCAAAGAAGGCGTTGAGAGAGAGTATCAGGCGCAAGCAACCCGTTCCCGTTGTTCCCTATCCATTGCCATGTTCTCAGGAAGGCCCCACTCCCCGCTTCAGGGCATTGCTCTGGGCTTCAGGGTTGCAGAGGAGAAGGGCATGGAGCTCCCTGAGAAATGGGACACCTCATCCTTCCTGGCACGAGAATTTTAGGGTTCTGGCATGCTGGAAATGGAGATACTGGCTGCATTGTAAATACTGGAGATGGCCCCAGGCGCAATCTTATATGACTGATGGGACACAGATGCACCCTAGAGACTCAAATTAAGGCTCTGCTGAGATTTGTACTTGATGTAGGACTAAAATTCCTCCATTTCACACTAATATTTGCAAATTCTGGCTGAGGAAACACGCAGAAAAGAGCTCGTTTTTGAAGATCCCCCAGAGATAAAGTTTTCAGGCTCCAACAGCCAAATATGCAGTACTCTCAGGGGATGTTCAGACTAGAGCTTATCTCTGACCATGTTTCCTTCCTCTTTTTCCATCGTAGACAAAACCCTGCCACGGATCCCTCCTTCCCTTCTGCCCATGTTCCATTTTCCCTGTTCTCTGTCCAGCTGCATTCCCTGCACCCTTATATCCCCCGATTCCCAATTCTACTCTAATGTTACTTTTCTTTCTGAAGAGGCAAGACAGAGGGGACATCATGAAGCAGAATTTGAGCACCATGGCCATTTATGTGAAAGTCATGTTTGTGGGGAAGGAGTGTATCAATGCGAGGACAAATATTGGCAGGAGAAGGGTTTGTGACATAAGTTTGCCTCATGATGGAAGAAAATATCATCCTAGTGTAAGGAATATCTTGCAATGTTGTAAGGTCTTATGTTCAACTGCTTTAAAGCTCTTGGAACAGCCTACATCCCTCTGATATCCCTCTGTCGCCCTAAGTTCTCCGACATTCCCCGGAGCAGAAGCTACCAGGGAAGGGAACTGCTCTTTTATCAGTTTAAAACAGCAGTGGTTTTAACGAGTACTTAGACATACAAGAATGAACTTGCCTTGGGTTGCAATGTAGTGACGAGGCCGGTGGTATCCCTGCAAAAAATAATGAAAATACATGAAAATGTGTGAAGGTTTGCAAGATCACAGCTGAGAAAGAGGACAAGAGGAATCATCTTACACCCTCCAACAACTGCTGCACACTTAACAGTGTACTAACACCAGCAACTGAGCAGATGAAGACAAACATCTGCATAACACTTTGGGATTATAAGTAATGGTATCTTGCTTAGGCTGAATATTTAAACCTGCCCCCCTGCCCAAAAGTGGAATATTTCACTACACCAAGAGAAAACAGAAATGAGTTTTCACTGCCTCCTCAAAGTCTTATAAGTACTCTGTGGGGAACTCTGAAAATGAACATGCAAAAAGTTGCACCTACTAGTTTGAAAACCAGGAAAGTTGAGCATTTGAAATGATAAATGCCAATGCTATACAGCTTCATTAAGCGCATTTCTCAGCTTCCCCCATTAAAGTAGCTTTCAATGATATTATGCTGCAGAGCACTAGGAAATGTGCACATAATAATGCATGTTCACTCGGCCACTCTGCATGGATGAGGAAGGCTTTTTCACTGTTATTTTGCAACATATAAAAAAAGTAAATATACTCCCTTTACAGCACTGCACCTCTGTATGCAGCCAATAAATTTCAGATACCTATTAATGTCATTGTGTGATTTCCACATCCGCTGTGCATTTATCCCACACTCCACTTATGTTTGTGGATCTGTCAAGCATAGGAAATCTCCAGGTATCTAGATCAGTCAGAAAGAATAAACTGGAGACCAAGAACCTTCTCCCTCTGTCACAACACGGCGTTTGTGTAACGCTCGTCTGTCATTCATGTCAGATCAACAGTCTGTCCCTATCTAGGAGGCCCCAAATCCGTAAGGGGACTCGTCAGCAGGAGCCCTGGCCACAGAGCCATCCACAAGTCTTACGTCTATGTAGTTGGCGTTGATGTAGTCAGAATGAGGGTCCCCATCCAGCAGCTGCAGTCTCACCCTGGAGTGATCATCTGAAAGGAGGAAAGAAAAATACTAACAGTAACGACAAAAAAGACTCTGCAGGCACTTCATTTTATTCACAGATTCTTGCAAGTGGTTAATTGACTGCTTACAATAAAATGAGAGATTATCAATCAGAACTATTCCTACTATCTGACCTTCCTTTTGGATTAAGATGCCATGTTTAGGCCGTTAGGTTACTGTTCATCCATGTTCAATGTTAATTATACACTGCTGTCATTATAACAGCTTTACTGAGCCCACAAATACTGCTTGGTTTGGTGGTGTCAGGACAGATCTCTTATCTCCACCACAAAAGCCAAAATGTCACACCTGGCAATAGGCACTGCCCTGGCTTGCTCACAGCTATGAAAACTGAGACAAAAGCTATAACAGTCAAGACCAGGCTAAAGATTAGCAGGGCGCACGTGAAAGACTAAACAGGATAAAAAGGCAAAGAAAATCCTGCAAATACCAAATGCAACAATGCCTCCCAATTTAAAGGAGGCACCAAACCAAATCAAAGCAACATTATTTTATATAGCAAAAAACTTTCTGCAGCAAAATGGCACTGAGACCCAAGAGAAAAAAAAGTAGAACAGTTCATGTTTTTGAGGACATTCAAAGTTGCTTTAGATAAGGCAATAAAATTACAGATATCAATCTTCATCTCTCAGTATGCTCAGACCTAGAAAGACACTACCTCGGGGCAGATTATAGCATAATTTTCCACCAAGGGAATATTTTGATCTGTCCCTGGCATAGCTTGTGTGGGGTCTATCAATGAGAGCTGCACTAGAAATCCAACTTGGTCCTAAAATTCCAGCACTGGCAGGTGCACAGCCAGCATCTGAGCAGCAATTGCTTGGCTGACACAGGGCAGTGCTGGACACTCTGCCTTCCTTCTTAAGGCTTTTTTTTTTCTCCCCAGAACTGTAACACAGATTTCATTGATTTCAATTTTACTCTTTTTGCTCGTTATGTAGAATGCAGCTCCCAGGAAGTAAAACATTAATGTTTAGAAGCACTTTACCAAATACAGACCTCAGCACCATTTACATTCAGTTAAAAAGAATCATAGCAATGAAACATAAAAATGTGAGGGCAGATTCTGCCCTGTAAGAAAGGGTTTTAATAATGACTTAAATAAATGCATAATCAGACAAACCTTGTGAAGACCAAATGTGGACACAGTTCTGAAAACCAATATATGAATGTATTAAATATCCCTTTGCTCATGTAAAACAATGATTTTCATACTCTATTCATTCTCTGGGTACAATTTTCACACCAAAAAATTCCCCCTATATTGGTACTGTTAACAAATGCCATATTTGCATGCAAAAATGATTACACAGGTGAATCCATCATAGGCCCCACTGTATTTGTATTAATAAATACAACTTTTGCAAATGCACTGGGAGTAGGTACATTACTCGAAGTGCTGATCTTGTTCCCAGCTCTAGCTGCTCACCCAGGCCCAGTGCAATCACACCAGGAATTTGGGTAAATCAGGCAGAAGAGAGACAACGAAAGAATTATACTAAGAGCAATTCTCAGAGACAGACCAAGAGCTGATTAAACTGGACTTATATAAAATACACAAAAACCCCTGTACCTAATTTCACACTTGCAATTCAAGGCTGGAAACTGTGGTACTTAAGCATCCTGCTGAACAAAAGAAACTCAAAAAACCATCCCCAGAGCTAATGGTTGAGGAAAAAAACTTTTACAAATTCACATTTTTTTTAATCTTTAGATTTCAAAGGGTTTTTTTTTTAAAGAACAGCAAGTGTCATCATTACATCTCCTCCCTCTGATTCCGCACACTTTCCAGTGGACTCAGCTACCAAAGGAGACAACATATTTGGTGCACCGAATGGAAAGTCTAGTTCAACTCATTTGAAAATTCATTAGACCTCACAAAATCACCATGCATTACAGATGGATGATGAGAAACTCCTTAAAAATATGCAGGAAAATAGAAGAGAAAATTCATGTCTGTAATAGTCAGGACTGCATAGAAATTGAAAACCAATTTTTTATATTATGTGTCTCCCTACTTATCATATTCCACATGCAAGTTAGGAATGTAGAAAAATGGAAAATAAACCTTTTTATTATTTTATTTCTCCCTATTTACTATAGTCCCTGTACAAGTCAGCAAAACTAAATTTTTATGGGAAGGAAGAGTACTTTGACTGAAAATTGGTCTTAAAACAGATTTCAAAAATGACAAGAATCTCACTGAAATGCATCGCACTCCCATTTTAGCACAGAAATGTTATTGTTCCAAACTTCTGTCAAAATCCCCATTAGTGATCATTTTAAATTTCAAGGCAATTTTGCCACATCTCGTTCCGACACTGGCGCTGGATTCATCCCCCACAACTTCAGCCACGGAAACATTACAGAGTTGGTCTAGACCAGCTGTCGGGGCTCCTGCATCACAGGCGGTGGAGAAACAAGAGATACCTGGAAGTGCAGGCACCAAGGGTGAGGTGTCCTCTCAGGGACACTGTCCTCCCCTCTCTGCCCTCCCTGATTCTCAACGATGCCTCGAGAACCAAGCAACAACCAGTGTGACAAACCCACCCTCCCAGCATGAGGCAATGTGGACGTTTTAAAGGTAAGCAAGGGTCAGGACACTACACAAAAAAACTATGAAATGAGAATGCTTGGAAGAGGAATTAAGATTTAATTTTAGTTTAATCCATATCCCACTCTGTTGTCTTTTTTGTTGTTTTCACACATTATCCTTCTCTGTGGATGAGGAGCACTTTCAACCTGAGTTTCAGCCTAGATCTCCAGGAACCTCTCTGAAATCTGTCTCTTCCACCACAAAACTGAGATTCTCAATCTTTCAACCAAAAACACATGCCAGAGCATGAGGAAAACAAAGCAAGTTTCTCCATTGCCCTTTGCCATCAACTCCGTATTTTTTAAATGG
This sequence comes from Crypturellus undulatus, assembly GCA_013389825.1. NCBI lineage: Eukaryota > Metazoa > Chordata > Aves > Tinamiformes > Tinamidae > Crypturellus > Crypturellus undulatus. The sequence continues at coordinate 145,287 of VWPW01006804.1, read as the reverse complement.
ACCATTACATGACTTTAAAATCATAACTGAGGAGATGGTTGGGCTACCCTATGGATGGGAGAATTGTGTCTGATGAAGCACCAGCCCTGCCAGCCTTGCAGGGTTGAGCTGAGCTCCTCCTGTGTTCATCAACAGGACAACAGAAAGTCAAGAGCTCTCCTGTAAGGCAAAACAAAACAACCTTCCATGTCGCCATTTACTCGGCTCTCAGCTGACAGCTTTCAGGCTTATATGCGGTGGTTGGGAGAAGACGGTGAAAAACGTGGTGCAATGGAAGACAAAACATCTCAAATAACTAGTGGAAGTTTTCTGTATCATGGGACTACCCAGGGCCACAAGCACAATATCCTTCCCCTAGCAAAGACCCATCAATACGTTTTGAAGGCCTGAAAATCTAGGTCCTTTAGCTTCAGTACATGAATACATCCACTACATAACACAAACCAAAGAAAAACCCTGCCTCTCCACAACTGCATGGCATTTGCAATTTTTTATACCCAAAGTCCAGGAGCAGCTGATGGGTCAATATAGCAAGAAATACTAGTAAGGCAGTTCCACCAGGCGTGGAGAGCTCTATACAATTACAGACAGCAGTAAGAAAGCATCTTGCCACCACCAGCAGTGAATGTCTGTGAATACACAGACCATTCCAGTCATCAAATTTCATTTCTCTAAAAAGCAGCAGTTTCAGAGCAAGGGGAACCCTGAGAACTCTAGTTTTGCAACATGGAGGAGCCAACAGCTCTACCGCATCTCCTCGCCGTGAGCAGCGAAGCCTCATTTGCAGTTTGCAAATGCAGGAATGGCAGATGTTGAGGTTGGCAGCAAGATCTAGGTTTTCATAGAGAGGCCTGGTGTTAATACAGCATTAGGAAAGCGATGAGCCGAGTAAAACAGTCCTGTTAGTGTACTGCTACCCAAGAGGGCATAAAGACAAGATCTAATCTGCTGTGATTCACTGAGCAACGCTACTTACTGCAAGAGCTTACAAACCCACATTTCACCACAATTCTCTGAAGCCGTTACAAAAGTTAGATCAAAACCTGACTTCTCAATTCATTCCCCAAAAGGGATTTGTAAGTTCTTGTTCCAGGAGTGATGAAACGGCAACTGCGGTTAAATAAATAAGGTTAATCGCCATCAGCAGCCTTTTACCAAATAAAGTGTTAAGAGTAATCAGGGCAGACTGTGTTTTCTGCAGCAATCACAGTTCTAGTGTAACCAAGCAGTAAGTTGAGGGTATTGCAGTTTTGCACCTTCTCTCCCCCACTCAGGGTTTTGCACAGTTTGTACCCACTGAGTACAACTTGTTTTCAAGATCTGCCCAGAGGGAGCCAGTCTCCTGCTTTCTATTTTCAACTGTGCTAAATATCCTCTATTCTGGATCCTGTTGCTTTTACTCAGGCAAGTTGCCCAATTTAGTCCATTGGTTGCAGTGGAAGAAAGGAAGAGGAGAGAAACCACAGTAAGTGTTGAACTCCCCTCCTCTCCCTTCTAAGGATCTGATCTTATCACAGCACATGGGAACCTCCCAAAGCCTTTAACGGGAGCTATTTATTTTATACAGCAGCAGAAAATCCAGAGAAAAAATATAAAAGATATTGCAGGTGGAATCGTTTGTGGCACTATTAAGTTCTGACATGTGCTGCAGATCCTGCACACAGTCCATCCACCAGTAGACTGGATAGACTTTCTCAGTATCCAGCTGTATCAGCTGTAACAGACACTTTTTAATGGCTGATTTCAAATTCCTTTCCTGTCACGATCAAATGGCTCATGCTGGTTCCATGGCTGAACCTGGAAATTGTGCAAGGGGGCTACTGCGTTTGTCCAGATGGAAACGTGCTTGCTCCCTGTCAGGTGTGCCCCGCACGCAGGAGACATGAACATAAGGCTGAGCTCAAAACGCAGCCCATGGCATCACTGTCAAGTTTCTGCCAATTTCAAAAACATCTGCTAAATGTTTCCCAACTTTCTTCAGCATCCTGTCTCCTTTCTCCCCAGTCTCATGCAAGCGAAGAGATGATTTCCTTCCATTTCACTTTATTGCACTTTATTACGCGTTACTAAATTCGTCTTGCTGTCTTTTAGAAAAGCTACTGTCTCCTTCTCACGCTCTTTATTTCACCTGCATTTGAATGGAATAAAACCCATCCAACCTTGTTATTTAACTTAAACTCTTATGCATCTTTCCTCTCTTCCACAACCTTTGCTTTTCTTATCTATGCCTTTCCACCCCTCTCTACCTCCTTCCCTTTCCCAACAGCCCTCCGACTCAAGCTTCTATTCTCATGCTTTATATTGCTCAGACACCTTTTTCTTAGCTTTGATTACATTCTGCATTTCCTTTTACAAGTACATCTCCTCCTATCTGTATTCCCACTGTATTTATATTTATAGCTAAAAGGCAAGCATCACTCTTTGTTAGACAACAATTCATCTTTATGAACACCTTCCCTCTGGGTCATACCCCCTTTATCTTGCTTGATTTTGCTTCCTTAATTCTTTCTCCTGCGTTTCACTTGAAGTTCATTTTTTTGTGACCACTTTCAACCTGAATTAGATGGTGACTACTGTCCAAAAGCCTGTCTCTTCTCACCTCAGCTTTTACATTATGCAACCTTCTTCAAAGTCATGCAAAGAAATAGTCTTCCCCATGCTCTTTATAACACACAAAGGCACTTGCTTCTTTAAAACAACATGTAGCTGTTAGACAGATGATTCATCTCACTTAGACTAACTTAATCCAAGCTAATCATCAAGACAGCTAGGTTGAACCACGGTTTAATGGTGCCTCTCTGTGCCACTAACACAAAGGAAGCCTACACAGAGGCCAAGATTTTAGATGGTTAAAGGACATATTTTCACACTAACAGTAATAATCTGGCATTATTAGTTTCATTTTTCACAGGAAGAAACAAAGAGAGAAGGTGCTTGCAGAAAGCCAGCAGAAGAAAAGAGATCACAACAGAGATGCCAGATTTCTGACCTTTTTTCCCCCCAGAATTATTCATCTTTAAAATGAGCTCTCTGATTTGCTCCATTCTATGTCCCCAAAACAAAAAAAATACTTCTTTCAGATAAAAGAAACAGAGACGAGAGGTAGGAAATATATGAGATCATTGTTCTTTATGATCAAAGGTGCACAAAAATTCCTAGTGCCATCACACTGACTCTGGTCTCTCCCACTTTATCCCTTCAGTAATGTTTGTTCTGTAGGGAATACATTTTTACCCTAGGGAAAAATACAGTACTAAACACATTATCCTGTGTGACTTAATTTTCTTCTTACTAGACTAGGTTTCCATAGACCTATAGTATCCTGTAAACATATGGAATAACCACTTTCTTGGTACCTATTTCTTGTTCTTCAATTTGCAGCTGCTCAGCAATACCTAAAAATAATGATCTGCTACCTCCCCTCCCCACTCATCCCTGGGAATAACAACACACTGGGATAAACTTCCTGAAGGGTTTGTGGAAAGTTCAGCTTTGGAGACCTTTGGCAAGAGGCTTCACAGACATCTGATAAAAATGACAGTGGTCAAGCTAGCCCCGACTTGGAGAATAAGACGGACCTAAATGTTTTAATGGAGTCCTTGCTCCCCTGCCACTCCACCACGGCCATTCTACAATTACTGTCCCTATAACTGCGGTGGTAATCACCTCTTGAAGGAAAACGGAGGAGCACTCACTGCATTTGCAACAGCCTTACTGTGATTCTGAGCAGAAACAAAACCCCACAAAACCAAGCAGACACCCAGCAAGTGCTCTAATAGTTACTGGTCCTTGCACAGAGGGAAAACCCTGTCTCTGAGCCACACCTGAAATCTTGATACATCCTCATCTCCCTTGGCCCTGCTCCCATTCAGGGCATGGAAATCTCTGTGCAATGTAGCAATAACGACTGGATAGCGGGCATCATGATCCACTGTGGAAAGCTGAAGAAGGATTTAGCCCTCAAACTCCAAACATTGACCTAAACTAGCAGTGCTCATAAACGTGTAACTGTCAAGTCATGTAAAACAAAGTAAACCAGTGAAAACATGTAAAATAAACAAAAAAAAAAACATGAAAAGTAACTAGCCCATAACAAACAGTGAATGCCTGACATCACACAGCAGGTTTTAGTGAGGTTCTCAAAAACACCCTTTCCCACAAGTTGCTTATAAACTCATAGAGGAAACTCAACTTAATGGGAATTTACACCTACAGGAGATGATGTTTCCATATCGATTCTTATTGCGGTTTTCGTCTTCCTTGGCTGTATCCCAGGATGCCGTCTGCCCCTCGGGTAGTGCCTGCAATATAAACAATAGTGGAGGGTTTATAAAAATCTAGCAATGCCTTCAGGGGAATTAACACAACGGGGCAGGGCAGGAATCAAGGTGCTGTAAAATTCAGCAGTCGTCCAAGCAACCACTGCTCTTGAGGAAAGGGTACCTGTAATAATGAGAAAGCAGAGCTTGGTGCAGAACATTTGCATCTTTGGGGTTTGCTGGCTAAAAAGGGTTTCCCTCCCGCAACTTTACACTCACAAGTAGAAGAGAAATTTGTTCTGGGGGCGCAGGCCCCGGTCAAGCTGCATTTCCCCTGAAGAACTGCATCTACAGAGATTATACGCACATATCCAGGAGAAAACCCTCATGGGGAAAACCCACAGGCCTCGCTATTCAAGCAGAGAGTAGATAATTTCACCTTTTTCTATATTTATAATGGGGTGATGTCTTCATTATTCACACAACATAAGCCATGGGTTGTTTTTCTTTGAGAAAAAAATACAAGGCTGGAGTGCGCTGGATTGTAACTACGGAAGTGACTGAAAAGAAGGCAAAACATATAGACTGTGACAATACAGAGTCATCTTTCTAAAACCTGCTCTTTTAGAGGAGAAGGGATGAGGCAAGGAAAGCCCAGTAGCAAACCAGGCTTTTCCAGATTGGTCCTATTGAGAGTTATTGTGAACACAACCAGCTGAGCCACTCTCCCTGAAGACACGTCAAGGAAAGATCTTAATGTCACAGCCAGGAAAAAGGCTGTTGTCATGGGACCTGGCTGGAGGATGGGCTTCATCTTCCTTGGAACTGGCCACAGGAGGGATGATCCCTCCCCAGGATCATAAGGGCCTCTCAGCACAGGTAGATCCAGGAGCTGGAGTTGCTGGATCCTCCTCCAGCTGCAATAGAGAGTCTGTTGGAAAATAACTGTTGTTCATCACAGCCAACCTGCACGCTGATTCAGCTGCAAACGTAGGTGAGAACAAGAACAGCTTCCACCAGATTTTTTTCTGATCCTTCTCCTCCAAGATCTACCTCCTAATGTGATCCTACCTTGCTAAAAACAACTACAGCATCACAAATTCTATTATTTATAATCCCTAAGGAATAATGCTTTTTTATAATGCAATCACCACAGAATCATATCATCCTTAGTTAGCAGCAGGCAGCTTGACACAGCTCTACTGGAAAATGAATTTATCTGCATTCTCACAAGCCATCCAGGTCTATTACAGTGCCTTAATGTAACTGCAGAGAGACATAATTTTAGGATCTGCAGGCTGACACGATTACAATCAAAGATAACAGGAGCGATGCTCCAGCACCCGATCATGGTGGATTTACCTCAATGGGGTTTGAGGCCAGAAGATGTCGGGCACCGCCGCACTGCCCTGAGCATCACTGACAATGCTAGGGACAGCAAGGTCCTATCCAAAAACCTAAGTCATAACTCTGTAATTGGCAGTGGCTTTGATCACACAGAGATTTCCTTTCACAGACAGCTGTTTCCAAATAGTATCTCATCTCTCCGGCAAAAAAATAGTAGAAACCCACACACAACAACAAAAAAATTCTTGAATAAGAGAGGTGAGGTAGGTTTCTTTTCATCCTCAAAGACTGAGGAAAAAGGTGCCTTATTTTCTCTTCTGCTAATACCGAGTTGCAGTAGATTGACCAGTGAATGATGGCAGCAGTCATTAGACATCTAATCACAGCTCTCTGAAAAGGAAATAAGTTCTCTCTCCTCATTTTCACACATGGGGAAGGCTATCTTGGCCACCTGCTCAGGCCCAGTAAATCCTATATTCTTATATTCCATCCTGTCACGACTTCAACATTAAATTTTCCTCTAAAATTGGTGTTTTGGTACTTGCCTGATCGAGTCTCTGGAGATTTAACAAAATGCCTGGGACTTTTCACCTCAAGAAGCACCAAAATCTCTACCAAACCAGCCGTCTCTATTGGATGAAATGGTGCATATTGCTGATGGGCGAGGAAAAACCCCTCTGCAAAAGTGGAGTTTATTCCACCCCTTTTCTATGCAGCAGATGAACAAGGTGGAGTATCTGCATGTGTCCAGCCAGTGCAGTACATGCAATTAAAAAATGAACTCACAGCTGAAATATCAAGGCAAGAATCTCATTGGAAGTTTTATCTGCTGAGTCTTGGTTTGTACGATAAGTATTTCTATGTTTTCAAAACAAGGTGTTATTTCTGTTCCTCTCTGTACTATCAGCAGGGGGAAACTAGCATGGATCACCCAGGTAGCTTCTCCTTTCTCCTTATTTGATGCTTTTAAGCTTTTCGCAGTAAATTCTCTGCATTCTTTTTGTTTGTTTGATTTGTTAACCACAACGTTTCAGTGTGCAAAAGTCTGGGCTCATTTCTTAAGCTTTTCTTTTGTACTTCAAGAGAAGTTTTGTAAAATTTATATCATCTTCCTAGTTGTTAATGTTACAATGACACTTTTGGACTAAACTGGTCTATATTTTATCTGAAATTACAGGCGGGTTCTCTAAAAAGAAGTCAGCTCCCTCTCAATCAAGCTTTTCAGCATCACGACCCAAATGTAACTGAAGCACTCACATTAAATTGAGGCTTAGTACAGGCCAATTTACATTTCCAATGGATGCATTTGGCAAGTTTGCTGCTTGTTTTTCATCTGCACAAAAGGGCTCGAGTCCTTCCTTCGACTCGTCCGCTGCAGTTTGCAGCACGGAGCCTTTGGCAACAGCATCAGCTACAAGCACCACTGCTCTGCTAGGTGAGCAGCCGGTGGTGACACAAGTGCTTCCACCACTGCGCTAAGAGGCTGCTTTGGCTAAAAAAGAAGATGCAAAGGAATATTTCAGACAGTTCAGCTCCCCACTCTGGTTCACAGCAAGGGCACACAGCACTTTACGCCAGCGTAGTCCGTGTTTTAGCAAGAGAACTGCTGTTTGGCCTCAAGTTTGAGCCTGAACTGCAAGATCTACTCTTTAGACCTGAAAGAGGATATGCAGTCACTCAAGGGAAAGGGTTAAAATCCAGAGGCTCTCTTTGATTCACTGTCACTGCAAAATTGCTTGAGGAAGGAGCTGCAAAATCCCAAATAACTAAATGATCCCGGCTACGCGGCAAGAGGAATGCACTTTGATGACATCCTAAATCACATTCGAAAATGAGTTTGGAGGCTTAAGCTTATTATCTCCGTAGCAGGTAATCGGTGCTTACAGTAAATCTAGGACTAGTATGGTAGCTCGTAACAAATCAGAGTCGATAGGTGATGAAAAATGAACTGGTGACACGTGAGCAAGTCCTGCTTAAAGGTTTGCACCTAGGCCAGCTTTTGTCACACTTTGGACACAGACAAGACTGAGCACCCCAACTAACTCCCCAGGGATGCCCACATCTACCATGCAGGGTCAGCATTACCTTGCACCACCAGTGACAGCAGGCACATGGTCATTCCCTGACTTTTTCCTGTGTGGAAATATTCCTCTGATGGTCCTGGAAAAAACGCTTCCTTTGCTCTAGTGTTATAGAGTTGGAGGTATTTTTCAAACAAACAGAAATGCAATTTCTCGGCAGCCAAGTGGACATGGGAATGGACAGAGATATGAGAGTGCCACATCTGACCGTCTTTGATAACACGCTACCAAATAAGCTCTAAGTTATGTTAGCAGTTTGCAAAGAAAGGAAAAAAGCAGCTCCTTAAAGTCAAACATATCTAGAGGTCACACAGATATCAGTTTAGGAAAATACATTTTAAGGGTGTCATAAAGCAAAGTTTTTGGCCAGTTCTTATTAAAGAAATTACCAAACGTTTTGCAAAACAGGTTTTCTGTTCTTCCAGATTGAGAGACTGCTTTCTGCCAACTCTCCTCCCTTCCTTCCACGACTTTTAACGTTCCTCAACATCCTCCCTAAATTTGCGGTATTACTATTCGTGGTTGCATGCTGGGGCTGGAGTGCTACCCGCATCCCATGCTCTGTGAGCCAAATTCTACCACCTAAAATGAGTGCCATTTAAGATAATTACTTCTGATTGAAGGGTAGGCTGTTTCCTATGATTTCAGAGCTGGTGGAATTCTCCAGACTATTTTTTGTAAAGAAAGGAATTATGCAAATCTATATAATGTCATCATCATTATATACATATGCGGATAGCACTTTCTGCAAAAGGCAGAACGTGTGGAGCCAAAAGTTGCATTGACATTTTTCATGCTAATGTGTTATTTTGATAATTACCAATGCCCGTGCCAGAAAATTACATATATGCCAGCACCTGTTTCCTTCTTGAACATCAAGAACTAGATCTTATGGCATCTGTAAGCGAGCTGCATGCAGCTTTGGGTGCTATTCATGGAAGTGGAGGCTAAGGAGGAAAGCTAAGCAAAAACTAACAGAATTAGCACCTTTTGCATTGCTAAACACAGCTCTCTGTATTGACAGATTAATTAGCACGCTTGATTGCAGGGCATGACTGACTAGACCCTGGTACCTGGGTTACCACAAATATCCGCTCTGGCAGATTTTCACTCCATCTGATCAAAAATCCCACCCAGGGCACCTGCCTCTCAGGAGGAGCATAAGCCGGCACCAGCGAGACAAATCCCAGGGATTCATACACGCAGGGTGGAAAAGAGAGCTATTTCCTGTAAATTACATATTTTTTTCCTCAGCTGTTATGTTATTTTTAAAGAGTTTTAATGCCACCATGTGCATTATTACTTAGTGTCTTCCCACAAGATTACTCTGCTCATTAGAATTATCACTTGTTAGAGCTAACTCTCACAAATGTTTAATACTCTTTCCCTCTTCTGTTCTCCCATACTCTCTTCCAGTTCCTGCCTCGTCTCACATTTCTTCTTGTCTTTGCTTTCAGGTTATGCTCTTAGTATTTTGGAGCTTTTGGAGCTTTTTTTCCGATTTATTTTTTAGCAACTTGCTCACTGCTTCTCTTCACATGGGAATTGGAAGAGCAGGTCTGTGTATCCTGAGTTTGGGTTTGAACATACAGGACAACTCCATCATCATTTCAGCTACACCAGGTCCCTGACTTTGCTTTCACAATCCTGCATACAGGCGATTAAGCTGTGATTTAACGTGATGGATTGATGCAGAGTGTAGGGTCTTGAAGAGACAGAAAACCAAAGCAAAAGCCCTTCCTTTGCTTAGACCCTTCCTGTAGCTAAGAATGGGGTTGGAGGACTCCAAACCCTTCACTCAGTTCAGCACCTCTTAAATATTTACTACCTGAGGGGGCACAAGCTAACAGATGAACACGTGTTGGGCTCCTACTGCAGTAGCAGACACCTTATCTGTAGACCCAGGAAACAGTAGGCATCTGGAGGTTGCTTCTGCTATGAGATCCCAGCCTTAATAAACAGAAATAAGATGAAGGAAGGATTAAGACAGCAAACAAATTAAGAAAAAAAATACTTCTCCTCCTCTGCTGAGCATCCAGCCTTAGTCGTGAGTACAACCTGCCTCCTTGGCGAGTGCTCCTCTCACCTCGTACTCCTCTTTGAAGCCGTAGCCCTGGCCCCGCTTCATCTGCGTGATGTGCTGCAGCAGGTCGGCCACGCGGATGGCCGGCTGGAACTGTCCCCGCGGGTAGGACATCTCCACGGGCTCGCAGCTCCGGTACGGGTGCGTCTGGATGGTCAGGGTTGGCTGCGGCATCTCTCCATGGCTACTGTCTGTTTCAAAGACAGGGAGGTAAAACACGCTTTCACCTATGTTTTATTTCCACCCTATTTTGTTTTCTCACCACCCCATAGGCAAAAGAAGGTAAAGAAAAAAGCACACGTGCCTATAGCCTAGAAAGGCTGTATCACAGACAGTATTTTTTGCATTGAGTAGGCAAAACCCAAAGAGATGGGAACATAACAAACAGAAAATATAATCATATAGTATATGTAGGAAAACATAACTGAGCGCTCTGCATAGGGACTCTGCTGCAGTTCCATACATTTCACCGCAAACCCGCAAGAACATTACTGAGCAGTATGGACAGATGAGGGAGATATTCAAGATTCAGGGGCTGCAACAGGAAATAACTGAGGGGCCCAGTTAACAGAGAACATACTACTAGCATTTTAAACAAGACACATTAGGCAAATGTAACTGCTCTGCAAGGTTAGGCCTAAAACTTATACATCAATCCTAAAGATACAGCATTAGCAGCATGAATAAAACAGCAGAAAATATGGTTACCTTGCATGCAGAAACTTAAATTTCCAAATTGTATACTTACAACAGAAAGTTCCTTTTCCATAGAAATAGATTTCAAAAGCTCTATCACTATAGAGATGGAAATTACAGCTTCCTACATCCCTAATAAAACTCTAGATATACAACAAAATATCCTTGGAGAACTGACTAATAGTAAAGAACTAAAATCAGCAAACATTTGACTGTTACAACATTTATTTTTAACATGAGTAACTCAGATTAAATGCAAGGCTTAGTTTCTTATCTACTACAGATGCCCAAATGAACCGTTGCCTTTTCATACTATTACGGGTATTGAAGATGCACGGACTCCCTGGCAGAGAACCACCTTCTGCGCCAGGGCTTTCTGGTCTTAACAAATAACAGCAGATTAGCAAGAATAAAAGATACCTTCTTCCAAATGTTGAAAAAACGTGAAGGTTGCATACGGCGGGCTCAATTCTTATAGCAGATTTACTGTAAAAGGCAAGAACCTGCACACCACCCCATGCCAGCAACTCTGCAACCACGTTTCAGAAGGAATAAATGTATTTTTGAAGCTCAGGGTCTCAAACACATTCACATTCCTGGAATACCCAAAGGTTTACAGAGTTGTGGCTCTGGCAAAGCAACTCTTGCATACAAAATGGGAATAAATTTGGAATTTAAGGAAGAGTAACGTTCAAAGCATTTGTATAATCACCCCTAATGCTCTGACTAATGACAGTGCGAGAACTCTGAACAGAGGGAATTTCAAGGCTTATTAATTCCCCTAGTTGGATTCGCTTTCCCAGTGCATCTTTCCTCCCTTATTTCCTATTAGCCTCCTGTAATGGAAAAGAGAAGATTTTATCGCGGGCCATTTCCGACAGACGTACTATGCTTAATTTTCCATCATTAGGTTTAATACAAACCCAATTTCACAACTGGCTTCTCTGAGGAACCTACATGCAATGCCACATTTTTTATCAGCCCCAATTAAAAAACATTATGCTGTTCTATCCGAGAGGGAGTTTTAAAACTAATGTGCGGTTCTAGCACTAATATAGGGAGGGCACACACAGAGCAGCTCAGATTAGTCACCCCCTTCACTGGCAAATTATTAGTTTCTCTCTTCATCACATCTTTTAATTCTGGCCTGTTTGGCTCTTGTCCTTCAATGTTTTCACAGGGAGAGGTGAAAGGCAGAAGTGTGTCCCTCTCTCCCTTGCTAAATAGCTTCTTTTGCTTTGCTTTCTGTGGGTTTCTGCTTAAAAAAATAAATAAAAAAGAAAAAGCATCACACAACATAGACTGTTCTATGCTCAACCCCAAAACACATTGAGATCTGAAACGAAGGCTATCACCTCCTCCGGGTTTCTGTGAGAAATGTGTCCTACCTGGTCCCCAAAAACCCAAGTTCGGGGTGGCCGTCAAGTCTCAGAGCAAGGTTTTTATCTGGCCAGGAGAAAATGAGAGGGACTTTTATGGAGACAAATTGCTGTGTACAAGGTGAGCCTTGTGCTCACACGTTCTGCTAATAAAACCCGATGCAAGAGACATATCGCTCTGTCTCCATCTAATCACGGCGTGAGCACGAACCTAAGCATGGTCGTAACGAGGTACTGGAGCGAGGCAGTTCCCCGGCACCCGCGGAGGGACCTTTACAGCAGCTCCAGGAACGAAAACACAGGGTAGGAGGCGAGGGAGCAGCAAGGGGATCTCTCCCTGGGAAAATCAACCCAAAGAGCCCTTGGAGGGCTTACAAATGGGCTTCGCTTTTCCTCCCACTTGCAGCAGTAAAACACATTTTGCTGCTTCTGACATTCTTATTACTGGAAAGGCAACAAAAGTAGCAGTCCCTCAGCAATATCAGACATTTGGCTTAATTGTTGCACTTTGTGTGAGTCACAGATAATTTTCCACACACCCTCCTCTCCATCCCCTGCTCACACGCATCTCCCCCTTTTCTTGCAAATATGGATGAGTCTGTAGATCAAATGAGCCTACATTTTCGATAGCACCTCTAAAGAACCTCTCATGAAAGTTTCCAGTGAGGAAAAAAAAAAAAAAAAATTATGAAAACAGTTATTTTTGGAAATAATTCACAATAGCACTCCGTAACTAGTAAGAATAGAAAACCATGCAACACACATTTTGGATTGTATTTCACACCCACACCTTATTTTTAGTCATGCGGGTTTGCTCTGTTGTTAGGATTCTAAGGCATGAAATTCCACTGAATACCAAAGGCAGAACACAATTCTGAGAAACACCCCCAAACTGAAACAACTTCCATCCCAATCTCCCAGCTTGGGCTCTTGAGTCTGTCTTAATTGCAAGTTGACACTCTTTAGCTCCAGTTTCCAGGCACTAAATCTTATTCCAGCTTCTCTCAACTAGATTAAAGAGCGCCTTGACTATTTGAAATCTTGTCCCTTGCAGGTACTGATCAAATCACTTTCTCAGTTTCTCTTTGATAAAGTAAATCAATGGGGAAAGCTCCTGAGGTCTCACTGGGGCATCCTCCAGGTCCCTCTTAAAAACATCTCCAATTATCCCAAGTTCTTCTGCAGCAGCTCTAAATAAAACAGGTATTTGGTGTGCTCCTGGAAACAAGTTGTGTATAGCAGGATCATTTCTAGTATTAGTAGCTGCAACAGAAAAATAGTCTGCTGACAAAACAAAGAAAACCTACTCACTGGATCCCTTATAACTAGCTTCACTGTGAAACTCTTCAGGTGTCTCAGAGTATCACTTTTGGGGTGCAAGCATACATAAGAATTCAAAGAAATTCAAACAAACACTGGCTACACCTTAATTTCCCACAAGCTCTCCCTGCTTATGAAATTGTGGTTCTCTCCTTTGCTGGAGAAATAAGGGTAAAGCTGCTGGAGCACCCTGTGAGGTCCAGCGCTGCCCGGAGCAGCGCAGCAGAGCAGGGTGTGCTGAGAGGCTCCAGCCGAGGATGGATGGTGGCATCTTCCCCTGCTGATGAGTAACCCCAGGGCGGGCTGTTATTGCCTGCCTGCTGCTGCACCACCTTTCATTATATACTTGCCTTGCTGTCCAGACGAGGAAAATACATGCACCTGCCTCCTGAGAAAAGTTGATAAACTCCTCCATACATGTCATGGAGATGATGAAAAAACAGATGAGAAATTAGATTTGCAGGGCAGCGTTTGCTGTGGATGGTCAGAGCGCCAGGCAATGTTCCCATTACACTGCTGGGAAGGGACCTGCTCACCCCGAGCAGCATTCAGGATGGAAAATTTAGATTCTTTCACGCACATTATCTTGTTTCATAAACAGTTTTGTTGGTCAGAGATAGATATCTACACATATACACAGATTTTGATTTGTTGTTAGGAAAAAGAAAACAAAAAACCTACTCTATGCCTCACACAACGAAAGCAATGCTGCACCGATACGTGAGCTTGAATACAGTCTTTTTTTCCAAACTTTTGCTTCAGTGTAATGACAGGCTTATCATCTCTGCTTATACTTTTATTCTCTTAACCTTGGCAAGTGTGTAACATGATAAGACACCCTTTGCACAAAATAAATTATATTCTGAGTGGTGTTTGTGATGGATTTAATTACACACATATCCACTCTCTTCTCTACCAGAGTAAGGGTTGTCAATTACTTGGCATCTTCCAAGGATGGCTACAGCATGGCAAATATCTCTTCCCATTACACTGGGGATACAGTGGTACTTGGTAAGATTAATTTGCTTTTATGTGCGCATCAAGGCTTTATTGCATGATAAATATCCAGCTCTTCGGTACAGGGTATACACATTACAAACAGTCGTATGGCAAAGCCAAGTTAAACCATCATTTGTCTAAAAATACCAATTCAGCTACACAAGGCACGTTCCTCAGGAAAAAGCCTGACACCACGCTTGACAGAAAGTGGAGGATATATCTTTCATTTCAAATGCTCGGAAGAAGCTGCATGTGTATGATTTGAGAAGAAAAAAAGAAAAGGAAGAAATGCTGGAGAAATTTTTCTGTAGATTTAAGAGATTGTTAAAGATGAGCCTTGCAACCAGCTTACAGATGTGCACTCCCATCTCACAAAAACACCAATTACACACATACACACGCACATATGTATATTCATCAGATAGCAAAGACACCCCCTTAAAGGTGGAAAGTTGATGTTCAGGTGAGGTGCCCAGCAATCAGATGGTGTTAACGGATGCAAGCGAAGGACATGCTCCTTCCTCCAAAATGCCTGCCCTGATGGTACTTGCTCAACATCTAGAGTTCCTGACCATGCACATTTTCTCCAAGAACATCCTCTAAGGTCTGCACTACCTCCTACTATATTACTTGTATAAAATGGTTCTTACTGTGGTATTAAAAGCAGAAAAACCTCCTTCCTTTGTTGGTATTAAGTATTTGTTTCCCTAGCATAGAAACTGTGCAAAACATTTAAATCTAGAGCTAACAAAATTACACAGTTAAAAAGATGCATTATATAAAAAAGTTTTAACAAAACACAGGATGGGGCAGAGGCTCCCAAGAAAACAATAATAAACCAAAATCCCTATATTTTACTATCAACAAACCAGGCAACAGCCTAGCCTTGAGTTATCTGTCATTGCAAACACAGACCATCTATTCACAAGAGGCATCATGGAGGGGAGCAAACAGTACTGAACTGCAGGTAGAGCCTCATAATGGTGGTGGGATGAGGGAAGACATTTTTAACATCTCTCTCTACTTCCCAGGAATGATTATCAGTCAACTTTGAAAATTAAACTTACTTCGTCTATTTGCTGATCTTGCTCATTAAACAGCATCTTCCAAAGTCTTGCAAATCTGTCCAACAAGCCGGAACAGCCGCTTCCAGCTCTCATTTGTCCAAGTCACAGGACAAAAATTTGCTCAAAGCTCAGGGCTGCTCAATGGCACTTTGGGCTGTTCAGCTTAGGTGGAACCAGGGAAATGACCTGTCTGTGTAAATCATGTCTTGAAAGTGCTCTGTGCTTGACTTCCCATGTGCAAAACAGGGATATTAATCCTTAGGCACCCCAGAGACGGTGCTTAGCAGGTATTAAGTTTGAAAGAGTTTTGAATCCATAAGTACAGACTACTTTAATTCCCAATTCCTCTTTTCTCCCCGCTCTAAAATTTGCTATTTTGAAAGCTTTATGGGCCTTAGGGAGTTTGCTTTCTGCTGTGGGAGGCATAGGTTGTATCTCCAGATGGCTTGGTGTCCCTCGGAATAAGGACACCTCCAGTTGGACACCTTCCAGCAAGTTGCAGGTCTGAGCACTATTTCAAAAGGGGCTATAAGCAAAACATCAATCTACCTTCAGACTTTTCTCTTGGCAACACTGAATCTCTGGGAAAATAAGAGCAAACCTTCTGGGAGAAAGGGCTCATTTATTGCAGTCAGCATTTCGATAGCCGGCTGGATAAATGTCTGTGTCATGGCAGTGCCTTCAAGCCTGTCCTGAGCATGAGTCTGCAAGGCAAGAAAGCACCCGAGTGACAGGCTGCAGTTGCTTCCAGTGCTAACCCTGGGCCATCAACGCGCACTGAGCAACATTTAAAACAGGCCTGGGCGATTCGTGTGTCTGGAAGTGAGCAGTTACTGCAGACAATCCCAAATGACAGGTCTCCTAAAGTCCCCAGTGGGATCCCGAAGAGCCACCCTCATCCTCCAGAGGCTCCGCGGAGGGATCGCTGCCCGCCAGCCCCAGGGACGGGCAGCATCGCGTCCCCAGCAAGTGCAGCTCATACGCTGCTCTCCCCTTCAAGGGTCTACCTTAGCTCAGTTTGAGTAACTTCCTTCATTGACTTGCAGTTTCTGACAGTTTTGCCATCCCTCTTAACCCTGAGCACACTATTTTTAAAGCTCCGAAAGCCAAGAGGTGAGCTCTGGATGCTTCATTTCACCACCTCAAAAAGGGGATCGTTTTCAGGAATGTTCAGCACTATCATCTGTCTTCAAAGTTACGGGCAGCCACAGGACAGCCTACAACTCCAAGCTACTATTTTATTAGCCTCTCAAATCTATGCTTCATTGCTTGAATATTTAGTATTTAATTCACTGTATACATAAAATGAGGTGGAGTCACTTGCTAAAACCCTGATTTCTGCATATGATCTTTCTATTTACAGCATCCGAAAGAAGTCAACTCCCGCCTGCTTTGAACACGCAAATCCTCACTGCCATTTGCAAGCCCAAAGGCACTCAGGGCTGAGCTTCGTGCACAGCCACCAACACTGCCACAAGCCAAAGCTAAGCAAAAGGCAAGAAAGTACGGGGCAATTTAGGTCAAATCCCATTCACAAAAAGGAATAACAATGAAACAGTTCTTCTCTAAAATTAAAAAAAGACATATCATCATCACCATCATAATTATAAAGCTAGAATAATAATTAAAAAAAAACTACAAAAGGCCTTTGAATTAATACAGTACTTGAGCACGAGATACAAAATGACTTTGGAGCCCGACCAGTTAACTGTGTTCTCTGAGGCATTTTCGAGGCGCAGTGAGTGGGTTTTCTCTGCAATGAAGTGCAGCACACCATACCTGTCTTCTTACCTAGCAGCGTGGTCGATGGAACAGTGTCTGATGAGACTTTGAGATGAAATTCCGTTCACCCACACGACACGGATCAATGGAAATCAACAGAAGATCAATAGGAAAAAAGTTACAAAAAAATGAGAACAAGGTTAGCGGTATCTAACACTCAGGAGACTCAGTCTATATGTCATATTGGGAAATGCACAAAAGCAAAGAAAATTAAGGAATGAAATAAAAGTCTGGCACTAGTACCTGAGTAGTAGGAATTCAACAAAGATTTGCTCTGAAGGGTTTTGCTTTGGACAGAAAATGAACAAGGAGAGGGTGATGCTAGGTAGGAAAGACATAAGGAAAAGACTTTAGACATATATTAAGAGAGAGGAAGATCAGGGAGAATGTTCCTCAAAGAACACAGTAATATTGGATATATAAGGCTTATCACAATGAATTATATTTTTCATCTCAACATGCATATTACATTTATTACAGTGTCATCATGATGGATTTCCTTTAATATAAGCATTCCATACCCCAAACAGTGTATTATGGTTATTTTAAATCAATGTGTAGGACTATATATATCCATTTTTTTAAACCAAAGGAATAAACTTATGTTTTTGGCTCTCAGAGAAAGATCCTTAAAAATAAGAACAAAACACAAAGAAGTAAATGCAGCATTAACAGCAAAGTAAGCCTGCTCAAATACAAGTACACTAGTATCACAAAATATTTTAGATGCATATTTTGCAGTTCTTCACAAATATACAGGTAAGGCAGTATATTTTTTCTTAGCATCATGATTTAAGATAACAAGGGCCTCGTTCTTCACCTAAAAACTGTTCTTCATGATCCCTACAGTTCTCTCTCCTGTGAGATAGATTCTTTGAGCAGGTCAAGCACCCCTGCTCTCTCCTATTTCTTTGGACAAGGATACAGTAGTAGTTTCCAAATTAACCAAATAAACATGCAAAAGAGGCAAGGAACAATTCCATACAGCTACAGAATTTGTCTATTTTCTTGACAATAAATTTATGAAGTTGGTTTATATACCGGACAGCATACATGCACATTTTTATGGTAATCTGTCATTACTAAAATCACATTCTTTTGTAGTCCCTCTGTGTTCCTTCTTAGAGTTGCAGACACTTCTTATCTCCCCTCTCAAAATGATGGGAAACAAGCTAACACAAAATCTCAGTACATCAGAAAGATGACAGTAGATAACAGAGGAATAACTACTCCATAATCCAATAGAAGTGGATAAAACTCAGTATGCAAAGCAATTTCAGAAGCAATTCCTGCATTTCTAAAGTAAACATCACTTTCATCTTATAGAATAACTAAAGGTTTGAAGTAGTCACTAGCGTGGGGAGCTTCATGAAGTCTGCAGTGTTTCCTCCTAGGCTGTTTACACTCATCCAGCAAATGAATTTACTTGAATATTGTATTTTCCTGCTCTATTTTCAAGACTCAGACTACCCTGTTAAGACCATCGGTTGCCTCAGAGTCCCATCTGCAGAACTACTGCACCACAGAGCATCTCTCACCCAGGGCCTCCTCCCCTTTCTCCTTGTGCATCAGCCCAAATCAGATCCTCCTCTACACCAAAAGCCCGGTCACTTAAAGAGTGTAAGAGAAGATCTAAAAAGAGAGTCATTTCTTTGCCTGGGCATCTAGCAGGTAACAGAGCTTTTAAAGGGCATTTTTGAAGATCTTGTTTGCAAAACCCATCAGGTAGGGGCTTGCACAAGCATGGAGCTGTGTTCACAGCACAGTCCCCTATCCAGAGAGTCTTCTGCACATGTTGTAGGAAACCACTGCCCACTTGATTTCATTCCTGAATAGGGATCTTGGCTTCATTTACAAGTGGCTCCACACCCTAAAGAGTAGCACACGAAGCCGTACAGATCCCTCTAGTCACGTGGCATGGTGGAGGCCCACTCCTATATAGAAGAGGGTCCTCTCCTAACTCTTACAGAACTTTGTAAACACCAAAAACAACTCTTCCCTCAAGCCCCCACAAAAGAAAACAAACTGCAAAGAAAACCAATAAAGGTGCTCTTGTATTTTGACTTAAAAAAATTGTACTTTTGTTTCCTTCTACACTTGGCTTTATAACTATTTGCATATTTTGGATTTTTTTTTTAATTAACGGCCTTCTACTTGTACCATTAAGGCTACTGACCTAATCTGCCTCAACCTCATTCCTTCAAAAGTCTGGAAGAGAGTCTTCTCCCAAACTAAGGTGTCACAAAAGTTAGGGATGCCATAATACATCAGTCTAGCAAAAAAAACATTGCATAAGAGATCATGATCTGGAAATCCAGGAGTACCTGCCAGCAAGTCCACAGAGACGTTGAGATGGCTCTGCTGGTGATGGAGCATTCTCCTCGGACAAGCCTGGCTTGGCCTGTATTATCTATAGCCCTATGGGTGGTCTTTTATCACTGCAAAGCTGGAAGAGCAGTCCCTGTGTGCGGGGCAGATCGTTAGTGCATCACTGGGGGAGATGATAAACTGCTGCTTCTGCCATCACATCCACGGGATGCCAAATTACACAGAATTTATGGGCAATAACAACTCCTTGTGCATCCTCTGGTCAAAGAATGTGGACAATTTGAGGCTTACCCTGCTGCATATTTCTCACCTTGTTTCAAAATAACCCTGCATTGAGCCCTTGCCTAAATGTGACCGTGTCACACTGAGGAAAATGAGCATTTTCCAAAAGTTCTTACAAACTAAGGAGCTTTCTCAAATACTACAGATATCACCATTTACCTTTACTGAGTTTATATCATCGTTGTATTAAAATACTACAAAAATATTGGCAAAAATAGACAGATTACAATGAGCCTGCTTCACCTCCACATTACCTCTGGATAAAACTTAACAAGCTGGAATAACTCATCTTTCAGCAAATATTTATTCCTGCTGCCATATGGTGTCAGAGACACAGGTCAGTTCCATAAAATCTCTCTGGTAACAACCTTGATAACATCAGTATGAATTCTGCCTGAATAAGGACTATTAATGTGGGAAGGTAAAAGGGGTAAGAAGCCTTGCTCTGGGCCAAAAAAGATAAATGCCCATTTCTGTGGTAATTTTCTGCAAAACCTGAGCTCCCTGTTCCAGCCCAGAGGTTACAGATCTTCCCGGAACATAATTACATTTGATAACAAACATCTCTGCCAAATGATAAAATTCAATCCTGTGCTACTGATGCAGCGCATCAGCCCTCTGCAAAGGGCCCCATTTCACCCCAAAACCCTGACTTTATAGCTGATACCATTTGCATCAGCTTATAGTGAAAAAATAAAAAAACACTGAGCTGGAGAAGGTGAAGAAATAAATATTTTTACTAATCATAAAGGCAAGAGGACTGTAATTCTCAATGGCAAAAGAATTACTATTCCTGCCCCATGTGCTTTTTCCAGCTGACTGTATAAACCCAACCCTTTCTGCATTTTCCTGAAGAGATGGGGGTGAGAAGGGAGCTGCGCTCTCCTGGTGCCCTCGGGATGCCCTGCACCCACAGGACACGCTATGACAAGAGGATCACTGCTCCCTCCTTTGGAGTAGGCATTCCCAAAGGCAGGGAGTCCATAGCAGGAGGGTAGATCGGGAATCGGCCAAGAACAGCAACAAGAGCAGAGCAGTGGCCACGCTGGAGAGATGCTAAGGAGGAAAAGGCCCCTAGAGGGGGGTCTAGGAATTTGTTCTCTGTCGAGCATCATTAAAAACAGTGGGACAGGAAGAAAAAACACGTCCTGCAAGGACACTTACCAGGAGAGGAATATGTCCTCAAGTCTTTTATTCAATTCAACAGTTTGGAGTCTTCCTACCTAACAAGCTGCCTTTGCTCTTTTTTGCTCTTGTGACCTTATAGAGGTAATCATAGGATTGAAAGCACTCAGCACCTCTTGGTGGACTTCCTTCAAGAAAAGAAGGGGTATCTCCATGCACAAGTCCAGCTACCTCCAGCTCCCATAACTGAGCTCCAGAGGGAGAGGATGACTACCTACCACACATGTTTGTGTGGGTATGGTAGAAGAGGAAAATTTAAGAAGGAACTTGGCTTTCTCTTAGGAAAGAGTTGATTTACTCTGCAAAATCATGTTAGTTAGCAAAAAGGTGACAAAATCATACTCACATTATTCAAAAATTTAAAAAGTTTCCTATGGATAACCCTAAGCAGGAAATTCCAATAAGCCTTTTTTTTTTTTTTTTTTTTTTTTAAAAAAAAAGGTTTTTTTTTTTTTTTTTTTAAAAAAAAAGGGTTCTTCCCTTTTCTTCTACTTGTATCATCAGTGCTAAATCCATTCCTGTGAATGCTGATGCATGTGCACACTGCTGTACAGAACAGAGCTTACCTCAGCATCCTGGACTTGGTGGAAAAAAAATGTGGAGAAATCAGGAAGACTTACTAGTAATTATTGCTCATATTTGCATACATATATTTTAGAACAGCCTGTAGTTTACATCAGGCTGTGTCATACAGGGAGGTACTGGCAAAATCTGCAGTGATGGCACACAAGCAGAGAGCTGAAGAAGAGTGGCAGGATACTTTTTACAAAGTTAGTTACAAAATATTTTCTATAGCTGCCATTTCAAGTAAACATTTGTCTTAATCTGTCTCTCAAAATGACAAAAAATATGATGAGGGTGTATTGTAGGTTTTTTCCTGGTTGGAAATAAGTTTTAAAAACCTCAGAGTCTGAAGGACGTGCTAAGAACTTCAAATCCCCTCACTTTTAACCCGAGGTACCGTTTGCTATTTCGAGGATGCCTGTTACAACAGTCTTCTGCTATCTTGTCTCTCAAAGATATGAACTCCTGACAAGTCCTGCTGTCTTCTTTAGGAGATACAGCTCCTCAGCACCTGTGAGAATTAGATCTTGACTCAAGTCAATTTAAAATCAGAGACGAGTCTTCACTGCTAGCCTTGAAGATCCTGAGCACCTATTTATCCACCTAGCAGGAAGGCTACCCAGAGTGACAGCAGCAATCTACGCAGATGGGACTCGGCGTGACCTAGACACAGAGGTGTAAGGAAGACTCACTCAGCCTGTCTTGCTCTATCTGAGATTACGAAGAAAGGCTTCAATGATAAAAAAAAAATAACATTTTGTATCACAAGTGCTTTGTTAGTATTTAGGGAAAAAACACTTCAGAGATGTTCAAGACAGACAAGAGAGTTCTGGTACACACTTGTGTTTCAGACCTAGCCCTCTTTCAAAGTAAAGCTGACTGTCCAAAGGGAGACTGGCATTACCATCATGTCTAAGTTCAAATGTATTTAATATGAAGAATGCTCTCACTCTGGGACTTGGTTGACTACAGTACATCTTTGTGCTGTTTTGCCCACAATACTTTTCCATCTACAGAGAGCTGAGGGGTTGCAAACATTAACTAGGATTCATTTTACTAAACTCCTACAAAGGACAAACCGAAGAAAAACACCGCAGAAAAAATGTTGTCCTTCCTCCCATTGCCGTTCCCTAGCCATGAGGCCATGCTTGCTTTCACAACTATTTCATACAGAAAATGTTGTTTCATTCTAGAGGGTAGTTAAGTGATTTGATTTGACTTTGAGGAACAAATAAATATGTGCCTTTTTTACTGTCTGATGTAATTACCAAAACAGACTTCATAAATTATTCTCAGTAGACGAAGAATCAGCAGGAATACTCTCCACCTATCTGACAGCTAAAATAAGGGCAGTGTCAGAGACATTTCAGATGGATTTCTAGCAAGTTTCTGCAACAAAGTCTACCATGGTCTTTCCTAACTCTTCAATATTGTGACTCAATAGGAATAGGTCCTTTGCAGACCCTGGAGCTCCCTAAGGGGGATATATCCATTGCAAGCAAGTTAAACTTACTGAATCCATTAACATCTTGGCAGCTGGAAGAAAAAGCTTCTTCGTTGTGAACAGCACTGAGTTTGGTGGAAGTCTTGTCTGAAGCAGCCACAGGACCCATCTCCCTCTGCGTGCTCGTCTGAGTCTCCTTCTGCTTCTTCGCCAGCTTCCTTTACGGCATTTTGAAGAGGGGAGAAAGCAAGGTCAGTGTCCCTTGTTAACAACAACAACAGAAAATAAAAGATATATATATATTAAAAAAAAAAACGCAATTAACCCACTGGGACTGACATGCAGGGACTGGGACAGGCTGCTACATGCAGGTAGCACAAGAAGAAAACCCAGGGCTTGACAGTCTAATTGTGAAGAGCCATAAGCATCATGGTGGCAGCGTGTGACCCCGCGTTGAGCTGTCCCTGCAGCACTGCATCTCAACCCTACACAGCAAGGGGGGCTACAGTATCCCCAGGGACAGCCATGGATTTCTGGAAGCCACTCCAGGATGCCCAGCGGGCACTGGATGAGGACAGGGATTAGAGCTGCCAACAGGATGCTGGCACCCATCCCCTGGGGGCACCTGCACCCAAGCTGGGTTGGTCACCCAGGGCTCCAGTGAAATGGGAGAATGGGAGTCCCGAGTCAGAGGTTTCTCCTGTCCCCAAGGAGGGAAACGAGGACAGAAGCCTCCACTAGAATCAGAGTCAGGGAAGAGCAGGGCAAAATTAAAGGCTGAAGCCACTTGAAAAAGACATCCAGATAGACCTATTTTGGCAGAATGTATCTTTCCTTATGCTGAGGAGATACCAAAAAACATTGCCAAGACCATTGCTGCCACTTCTGAAAACACTAACAAAGCTAAAAGTATAAGCCGCTCCTCTTTTGCAAACACAGCTAATAAGAAAATGGAGAAGCAGGACGAGCTAGCTGCTAAGCTTCCCTGACATTTGACTACCCCGTGCTTCATTCATATCAGAGCACAAAACTGTTTAAAAATGAATGCGTGACATTCTCCAACCTGCACCTTGAAAAAAATACCACACAAATCCCTAGCACCGGCAGAGAACTTTGCTTACATGGCTTCCACAGATAAGAAAATAAAACAAAATAAAAGGGAGAAAAACAGATTATTGTAAGTAGGAGCTTTAGTTCTCTTCCTCCCCCCGCAAGTCAAAGAAAGGAAAAAAAATCCTAACAACTAAATCTTTTGCAAAGAGGTTTTCCTTCACTAAAGTGACATGCTTATGGTAAGTACTACCCATCTTTTAAACTTCATTGGGTTCTTGAAAGGATATTCCTTGCCAGACCATTCAGCAGGCTCTGTTTGCTCACAGCAGATGCCAGCTGGCATTTTGGGGCACATACAGGCAGGCAGCGAGCTCCAGCCCTCGGTGAGGTGGACCGGCCCGGCCAGCTGCATCCGTTTGCAAGAAGGGGTCAAAGTGGACCCAGACCTTGGTCTGCATCTGGAGGAAACTACTATTTAAGGCAAGCTGCATGACCCAGAGCAGGAGAGCACAAATCTATGGAGAAATTCCAACAGCTGCTGCAAACTACCAAAGGCATCTATCTCATCTGCTCAATCAGACGAGGACCTGGAGATACCAAGAAGTGGTTTGAAGTCAAACCCACAATTCCCCTTGGGGACACAACGACAGGGTGCTTGGCATGCTTGGATCTTCCAATCTTGCTAAATGCTCCCTGGTGCACCCACTCCTGCGGGTGAAGAAGATGCCAAGGGTGGAACAGGTCTTGCGTGATGAAGCAAAACGCTGGCAATTGAGGAAATTACCAGCTTTACTTGTGCTTTACTAGTGCAGTTCAGTTTATTCACAATGAGACAGAGCCCAGCGAGCCCACTGCCCCATGCCTGTTTGTACAAACAATAGCCTGAGAGGTCATTAACTCCAGCCTGCAATGACTTTAATCCTTTAGGTTTGCTAATCATAAACAGCTACATGGGCTCTTCGCAAAGAGGAATTTAACTTTCTCAGTGGGAAATNACAGCTACATGGGCTCTTCGCAAAGAGGGAGCGTGGGAAACGCTAATGCCAAATGCAGACGTCTTTAAGGACAAGCACTCTGCGTGCCAGGGGAGCCCGCGCAGGCCACACTGCTGAGGTGCCAAAACCTTGAAACACGGAGAGAACCGCCAGGGAAACCCTGACCAAGGTATTCGTGGCAATAATCACCTCCCAGTGCCCAGGCTCAGCATCTTATGCAGAAACACCAAAACACTACAGGGCAAACTCGTTTTTCCCAGTAACGCATTCTTCATGCTCTATGCAGAAAATAACCCCCCAAACCCAAGACCAGTTCCCCCAAGGCCTGCTGACAAGAAAAAAAAAAAAAAAAAAAAAAAAAAAAAAAAACAGAAAAGGAAAAGTCCTGTGCAAAGCATTTCTACCTGGTCCTGTAGAAGACAGAGAGGCCCCTAAAACACTGGCTTGAATGCCTAAAAAGAAAAGGTGACATGAGTTTAAAGGTCTCCCGCTTTCTCAGCCGCCGCCGGCAGCGCAGGCGCGCGGGAGCCGTGAGCGTCTCCTGCCGCCGCTGCCTTCCTCCCGCTCACGCAGTCCCCGGCCGCACGTGGGGACAGCCCTGTCCGGAGCTGCTCGCCACACACGGCGAGGGCCTCGCGCGCTCCAAACTGCCTTTTCTGCCACCATTACGGAGCGGCAGCAAAGGACCAAACCTCTTCCGCCCTTACCGGCATTATAGTTCATAGGAAGGACTATAAGATCAATCGAGGGGCACTAGGGAGAGAGCTTAAACCCCCAGCGAGGCCAGGCGTTCCTTGCCGGTCCATCAAAATGTCTCTGCAATGGGAAAAGTGTCTCCCTGAAAAGGCCGTTTTCAAGAATAGGGCGCCCTGAGAGCTCACCGGCATCACTGTCACCGGCCCGGAGACGCTGCCTCATGCATTATGGAGTGGGAGAAGGGGAAGAAACACAGGAGCGGGAGAGACTCGGGAGAAGAGGCTGATACAGTCCAGACGCGATGGCGAGATTGAAATGTCAACACGTCAACAAGGCGAGATTAATGGCTGCTTTACACAGAGGGGCACAGGAAACGTGCCAAAAGGACAACACGAATCCGTGACGGAGGTTCCTGGGTTGCCCTTTTTGGCTCGATACGGAGGGTCCATGAACGCAGACGCAGAGAGGCACTTTCCACATCGGAGTGATAGGACAGAAGGGCTTGAAGGGGGATAAAAGTGCAATTAGGGCACGATGGGGAGTTGGCTGAGCTAAAGGACAGGGACTAGGAACAGTGAGTCTAAATTAAGTGCCAATTTTGGTAAAAAAGACATTTAATTTAGTTGTTTTTGAAACCTCTCTTCCTTTCAAGGAACAAACGTAAGCTGCTAAAACATCATAAAGGAATTGCAGCATTTCCAGTATAACAGTCAAGGACTGTATCAACTAGAAAGCACTACAGCGATAAATCAGAAATTTCAAGCAATACTTTCATTTTTAAGCGTTTCCTAAATCAGATTCCAATGTTGCATTGGTCTGGAAAAACTGCAGGAATTGTATTTTAAAAACAGCTTCAAATGCTTTTCCAACTTTCTCTGTCATTTCCACAAGCAAGAATGCTAAATCTCCAACTGCCACTCCTGAGGAGCTCCTGTACGTGTACGTTGACAGATTTAATTTTAGATGTCTCACAAGGATGGATTATATATACTATAATGTGGATTTGCATGCACAGTTAATTTAGACATTAGGTACAGATCCTGCAAGTTAAACATGAAATTTCCTCCTACAGACAAAAATTGCTTAGTGCCGTGATTTCCAATAAGCAATTTCGGAGGGCTACACAACTCCTGCTAGGTATTTGTGAGGAGTAGCCTGCCGGGAGGCGGTTTGCTCAAGCTCAAGGCAGGTGCACAAGCTCAAGGCAGGCCGCACACCGCACGGCAGGGAGCACTGCGTGAACGGTGGTTTTGCAAAGAGAATCTCCCCTATCGCGATGCTAGATCAGAGGCACCACTTGGATGAATAGTTCCACGTTGGTGTAATCAAAGGTAATAATTAGACACTGCACCGAGAGCAGCAGTTATCCCTTCGCTCCAACTCAGGATTGGGAAGGTCTCTCCAGTAGCACTAGTGCCCATTTCTGCAATACAGCCCTTCGAGTCACACTTGTACCAAAAGGTACCAAGACAAAATGGGCTTCAAATACCAGGAAAGGTACTGCAACCACAGGAACATTTTTTAGGGAGTATATGAGCACAGGATGGGGGACTCCAACGCTTCCTTAGGAAAAATCAATCCTTGTATTTGTGAAGGATATTTACCTGCAAGGGTACCAACACTGCAACAGTTGAGTCCACATAAGAGATGCACAGCAGAAGAATATACTCTTATAGAGAGATTCACCATGAGATTCATCCCTCTTCAAAGCCTGGGCTAACAGTCATCACAAGGATGTTCTAAATAAAATATATACTGCCTGGATTTTTTTTTTTATTTTTTTGGGGGGGACCCTTCATTAACCAGGCATAACCACTGATTCATTATTCTGTTCCTCCAGCAGATAATGAAAAAAAACCAAAAACAAACAAACAAACAAAAAACAGTTTCTTCCCAAAAAATTGATTTAAAAGCTGACCTGCACAGGCAGATCCTACCTTTTCCAGAAATATATTAATATATTTTTGCATGCATGTGTTTACACAGAATAACAATCATAAATAAAATTGATATTTCTTTTCAAATGCCCCCCAAAAAGCTGGAAATAAATTTAGCATATAAATTCTGCTATTATGGAGAAAAAAAAATGCAGGTATAAATTTAGCCTAATGCCTTTGACAGAATCTCTCCCATTAAGAGAAACTCCTGGTTCAAACTTCTGCAACTGCTACAATTGCATTAAATCACAGTGGGAGTTGCAGGTGCTTCAAACATCACAACAGGCTCCTCAGCGCTCCCACCAGAACAGGAATAAGGAAAAGCAACATATTTGCTATTGAGAGTCCTTTCCTCAGAAACAACATTACACTGAGTGCCTGTAGTACATCCTTGAGTCCATCCACTGCCAGATGGATTTCTCCTCTGGTCTGATATCACTCAACAAATGTCATTCTCTAACACGGTACCTACAATCAGCAGAAAGATTAAAAATAAAGTAATAGCAGAAAAGAAAACAATGCCAACATTTCCATTACTCATCCTTGAGAGGAAATAATAAAGCATTGACAAGAACCCTGCAAAGAAAAAAATAACTAAAAATATGAAGTGCCTGTAATTAAACGTAAAGCCTACTTTAAAGCATACATATACTGCCTTCTCTGCTTTAGTTTCACCTAAGCCATAAAAAAAAATTCTTATCTCAGGCATTCCTAGGTCATACTGCACATGCTGCAATGTTATGTCCTATAATTTCAAGAACACAACATCAAACTGTGTCTTAAAACATATTAAATTTACATGCAGTATGAAAGAGCTAGCAATTTTGTAGAAATCGGGTAAAATCTCAGTGCAAATACAGAGTAACTCCTTTGAGTAGTTTCCAGCATCATCCTGGTGTCGGTGATGTCATCAGTGCACCAAGATCCCTCATTTTCTCCTCAAAGAGAGGGGGATTTAACTGGCACATCCTGCACTGGTAAAGCAAGTCCTGCCCCAGGTGGAGCAAGTTCTGTGAAAACCTCTGCAATTAGCTTAATGAAGGTAAACTGAGGCACACAAAATGATGTCGACCCTGCATGTTGACCAGGTTTGGAAAAGAGGATTCCTGGGTTTGTATTTCCACTTAACCTGTGCTAAAGATTTTAACTATCAAAATATTCCTTCCCACAGGCAAATTTTAACAAAGTGCTGCCATACAAAAATGCTATATTGTTTATTCAATAAGCACAAAGTAGCACGAAGAGGAGCTTCTCTTATTTATAAGTACTTTGCTTTTGTTAATTAGTTTCTCTGAAGTCACAGATACTCTACAGTCTTAAAGAATCGTTCTCCCGGAGAGCTACAGAATGGAAGTGATTTTGCTCCCTAACAAGAAAAAAAGAGACAGCAAAGTAGGTGAGAAAGGGTTAAGAGGAATTATCTGAAAGCAGAAAAGAATTTCTCCAAGCAGCACAACTTTGAAGTCCAGAAATTAAAGCTAAAAATAAAGCAATGTAGTCCTTATGGTTGTATTTAAAGTTCTGCCAGCAGATCTATTTGAGAACCTGCTTTTCAATACTGATAACTCATTCAATTCAAATTTGCTTCAGGACTAAAACATTCATATGAGGTCATAGCATGGAAACCAACTCTATTAAAAAAAATCCCGCAATATACATATTGCTGCTCTTATTTTCACAACACTTCAAATAAACTTAAATCAAACCTCTTTTTGCTTCTAAGAGGCTCTGGCAATTTCTAACAGCTTTGCCTAAGATAGCAATCCTTAGCAATTTCAGATTTTCATCTGCAATCACAGTGAGCCCATGTTGGGCGGGATACCTGGAACACCACGAGCACAGAGCTGCTAATGACCAACCTGCAGAGAGGATGGGAGGCTGTTGAGGAAATAGAGGTTTCTGCAGCCTGAGGTCTTGTGTCCACTCAGCGCTTTGGTGGGTGCTACAAACACCTTCACTTGCCTGGAGGCACCTCTGATTTCCATCTGCTGTGATATAATGCGTGATGCACATCCACCTTATTAGACCTGTATAGCCCATCACTCTATGGTCTCAGGCTTGGGGCATCTCCAGAAGCTTCTTTCTTCACTTGTGTCACTCTTCAGATCCCTGAAGAAGTCTAACCTATGTGATTTACTGCAAGGCAGTAAAGAGACAGCTTCACCATGCCCTCACTTTCTCCATAGCGGAGTAGTTCTCAGCTGGCTACTTAACACAACAAGGTGGCTCTGTTGTAAAATGGGGTCAGACAGGCCTCAGAATTTGATTCATGGTTCTTAAACACATGAAACTCAAGATTTAATAAAGCAGGGAACAATCTGACCACATACTGTTCGCAGGAAAACGACAAGACTGTAACGGAAAGCTGGGAACGGAGTTTTACAGGTAACAGCCCTGACTGGTCATAAGGAAGGTAAAACAGAGCAACACCCAGACAGCAGCAGTGTGACATCCGTGGGAAACGCACAGGAGAACCGCGAGCAAGGAAAGCGCCTCGATGCTCAGACTGTCCCCGAATTGAACTTTCAAGGAATTCACTCTAAATTTTTAAGGTCAAATGTAATTCTTGGAGAATCAGTGTAAAGCCTAGAGAAAAGGGAGTTATTCTGCACTTACTCTTATCCAACCAAGCAGGGTCAGTCTCACTAGCGTGGGCCTTAGACACTGCACGGTTGGGCTCTCTGCACAGATAACAAATGCAAGAGGTGCCTCTTCCTAATATTTTCTGCTCTGCCACTTCAAGAATTAAAGTCACAGGAAGAGGTAAACAAGGAGACTAACGCTGAAGTCCTTCACCCTGTTACTAGGATTCAAACCAACTCACATTGAAAAGAAGGGAACTCTAGTCTCCTGATCCTCTGACAACTATCACCACCGCAGGAACAGACCGGTCCTGATTTGTTTCCAGCCCTCCGATCTTTGGGCAACAGCTGGCTCTGGAGCTGTTATCTGCAAAGCATTTGCCTGTGCCTTAATGATTGCCCTAATTATGCAGCATCGTCATTAGATAAGGTTAGAGAGGTGATTTTGGTCTGAAAAACTGAGCCTAAAATCTAAACTGTGACTCTGGACCTGGCAGTTCTGGAAAGAGAGGCACTTGCCAAGAAAACGGTGACTCCTAGTTCCTGATAACAAAAGAGCATCAATAGTATTCAGAAGTCTTATGGTTCTAAAAAACACTTATATCCAAGGCTGACAGATTCCTGACAACAGCTTTTAGGTGTGAATCTCCCTGCAGTCTGGCTAAATATGGTAGACAACCAAAAATGGTGCCAGTGGGACCGCTTCCATTTGTCCATTAGCACGTGAGGGACTACAGATGCCAACTGACATATCTATGCCCATTTGCACAGGAGTCTGCAGGCACAGTGGTAGGTCTAAGGGGGAAACAGGGAAAATATAATAGGTGTGAAGTGAGAAAATAAAGTGCAAGCTGCTAGGAAGACAAGGATACATGGAATGGTATAAAAAATGGTAAAAGAAAAGCATACAAGGCGGCACAGAAGTTACAACAGTCAGCATGCTCAGGAATCATCAGCTACAGCCAGGTACTTACAGGTAATAAGAGTAGGAATATGCATTTCTTCTAAACGTTGGCAGCCAGTCAGATGAAGAAAACATCCAAAAGGGAAAAAAAAGAAAGATACATAATTAGATTTATATGATCTCTTAGCTTACTTTCTTAGTGTATAAAATATTTGTGCTTCCGTTTTTACTGGGTTTTCTCCTACACTTTTTTTCCTGCAGCTGTTTGTGCTTGAGGAACAGACACTGAACGGGATGGGCCAAAAAGCTCTATTTCCACTCCTGCTACTAACTTCTCATGTCACTATGAGGAAGTCACTTCCCCTCCTTCTGCCACAATTTCAAGTATAATGAGGTTTACCTTTGCTTCTAAAATGCTTTAACATTTTGGGAATGGAAAGCTTTATGTAAGAGCTATTAATATAAATAACAAACAGGAAAGTGACAATGAAAATGCCACAATTTTGGAATATTTGAGTAACAAACCAACCATGTACTGCCAAACTAAGACTCATCACACTCCAAACTGCAAATAGTTTATTAACAATTCAAGAAACATTACATATTTATAGCTGATCACTGGCTCTGCATCAGCTTTCTGTGTCGCTGCGATAAAACATTTCTTCTAACAGTTTTTCTACTGCTTCCAAACCCTTCTGAGCTTCCAAACCCTTTTTAGGTACAGAGCAGCACCACAAAGTGAGGCCTGGAGAAGAGCTGAAGATTCAGAGGAGGTGTCTTCCCCTTTCAGGTCCAGGAAAGGGCAGAGCAGATTGGGGTTACCCATGCCCAGCCACCTGTATGGTTGGTCACACAGTCTTTGGGTCTCATATTAAAAATCCCTCCTGTCCCATTTTCTCATTTATTTAATTTGTTGGCCCAGAGAGACTCTTCTCCTGGGAAAGGATGGCTGACAACAAATAAATGCACCAAGTGCTTATGCTGAAGAGATGGCCATTTTGCCAGGCTGTAGCTTTTGCTATAAACCTGAAATTCAGGCTTGGAGACCTGATCTATCCCAAGCTCTTTGTCTGACTCCAAGGCCCAGGCAGACCACCATATAGTTATAGCATAATGGTAGAATTGCACAAAAATTAGAATTTTTGCATGTGAATTGTGCATGCAATACAGAAATAAAAAAGTGGTGATGGTCACCAAGCTTCACTGTGAAATCCTGAGCTCCTCTGAACCTCAAAGCAGAAGCAAAATCACCAGGATGTACAAAAACTAAGGCAGAAGCACCCGAAAACATCTCACTCAGCTCTTCTGATACGGCGGCAGCTCGTTTCCCACCGCGCTGCCGCCTGCCATCCTGCTGCTGAGCAGCTTGCAGTATTTTCTGCTTTTCTGACGCCTCAGCCACTGGACATACGTGATCACACAAGAGCCCCCCCTTCTCATCAAAATCCTGCCTGAGCCTCAAGGCAACAAGAGAAAGCTTGGGAAGAAAAACTCCCTGAGGAGGGAAAATAAGAGGCAGCAACAAAAGGAGGATCATATTTTGGAAACAGACAAGCCACTTTGGCTCAATTTCTCCCAAATTGTAATGCCTGTGGTACACGCTCACTAAACAATATTTCAAAACCAAGTGTTAAAATTGGTTGGAGTTACAGACTATTGAAAACATAACTCGCTCCAAGAATGCATCGGGTAACCTGCAAACCTGGCCCATGATGGGGACAGAAGATCCTTCTTAAAGAAGGACACAGAGGCGACAGGGGTCACTGGACATGCCAAAACCTCTCCTGTAATTCTGCCCTCTAACTCCAGTGTGATCTGCTTAAGAGGCTGTTGGGTTTTATTTAATTGGTTTTAGGTGACAACCTAAATCCTAATCCAGAATAAGGAGCCGACTTTTCTTGGACCTAGCTAATCCGAGACCCTACATAGCCTCAAATCTCCTTTTTTGCTACAACAGCAGTTTAACAGGTCTTATTTAGAGCGCACCCGTGACAGGCTGTCTGATCCCATTTACTCAGCCTTATGCTTCAAGGGGTCACCGCAGGCTCTGTCCTCGCCAACGCGCCGGTCTGAGGAGTGACATATTCATCACCCCAGGGAAAGGCGACCCACAGGGGGGTCAAAACTGCCCAGGGGCGCTCAGAACTGACCATCTCATCCTCGGATGGGGAGTTAAAGCCAATGGGTAGCTCCTCCAGGAAAAATGTTTCCAAACACCTTTTTATTCTCTTGTTTCATCATTTCCCAAGCAATCGTTTATTCTCTATCGCACAGAAATATTTAACTAATAGTAAAGACAAACAAACAAGCTCCTCGGAGCATTACAGACATCTCAGTGCAATAAATACGCCGTGTTTCAAGGCAGGTACCTATTAATGAAAGCCGGCTGCGCTGCCTTGAGTTATGTGAGTAATTGCACCCATGTGGGCACTGATCACCAACTCGCATGCTGTAAATTAACAGGCTCAATTATTCTGCAGCAATTTGCATGTCCATACCCAGGTGTTGATATTGGTGCCATAAATACATATCTCATACAGCTACTGGGGCTTCAAAACTGAGAAAAAACCCAAACTGTGTTAGCTGCTTTGAGTTTAAATGCCATATGACACTTGGTCATAGTTAAAGGAGAAATTTATTATACCCAAACACACTTTGTTTTATATATAAGAATACATACACAAACATGCCAGCAAGCTTTTGGTGACCTAGAGAGTTCAGCTAATTATTTATTTATTTGTTTATTAAGCCAACAACAAAAGAGGTCAAATGTAATTCTTCAGCTGCATGACAGTTCCAGTTGGCTTAACCCCATATACCCAGCAAGACAACAGGCAGGTCCACAAAAGCTATCAGTTGCAAAAAAATTAAATATGTTTTTTGGAAACAGGAACCAATTCTCACCTAGGCCTTTTATTTTTATTTACACACACACATATATATATATATATATATTTTCCCTCTCTCAAAGCATGCCAATTTAAGGTGCTCCCTAAAGGCAAAAAAGCTTCTGATAACCTCTCTAGTCCTAATAACCCAGTTTCCTCCTCCTCTTAGTGCTCTCCCCGTTTGCTCCTTCCTTCGCTCTCTGCAAGGATTCACAAAGTAAGTGCTTCATTCCAGAAAAGCAAACACACTGTGGCTGTTACTGAGGAGCTATAATGCCCCAGACCATGAACAAATGTCACTATGATGTTTTCCAGCTCCACTTGAAGGAAATGCCTCAAGTTTGTCTAATTAGATTACTTTTCTGCATTGTTGCCTTGCAAGGCAACGCTGTATCATGCTAATGCCTCTGGGAACTGAAAATTGGTTCTCATTTTAAAGGAAGGTTAATACTACATTTGAAACCAGGAGGTTATGCTCCTGGCATTTGTTTGTGAAGCAGGAGAACAACCTTATTGATAAACTGCTGAGATGAGTGTGAGCTCCCAGCCATGCTTCTCCAGAAGTTCAAACCAAGCCAAAGTCCAAAGCAGCCTTTTGTTACAAAATCTAGTCCCCATCTGCATTAGTTTACCAGCAAAACAAGTCTAGAAAACTCAAGTGCACCATCAGGGAACACTTGTCCTTGTGCACTTGCAAGTCCTGCTTTGCAGGATCTGCTCAAGGGGACCCCAAAGTGCCACCCGCGGTCAGCAGGTTCCTTGGTCATTTCAGCCACCTGTGAAGTTTTCCTCTTGCACTCAGAATTACCTCATTATGGAGAGCCTGGCATCTTACTGGTTCCCCAGGTTCCAGTGGAAGACAGATTAAGTACAGTTGATGAATCAAGGGTAGGCATCAAGATATTCCCACACTGATGTGTTTGTCAGAACCAGAATGATAAAGATCTCCTCCAGGATGTTTGGAGAAAATTAATTGCCCATAATTCTACTGTGGAGAAATTCCCTATTTTGAAACTAACACAAAAACTAAATTGGCAGCAATCACTCTGCCAAGCAGCAAGAGTCTCATGTTAACATTTTTACAGCTGTGGCAGACAGTTTGGAAAAAACAATTTTTATGTGAAATCTGATGACAGGAAAAATGGTCTTTGGTGAACAACTAAGGGGAGATACTGTACTGAATATGACTGGCTTAAAAAAAAAAAAAAAAGCCTTAAAAAAATTGAAATCCTCATCACTGATGAGCTGGAGCTAGGCAGCCAGCTTTGTTTCTGAAATCCCAAACTGAATCCATCATCCAGTGCTATGAATATTTGGCTACTGAATTTCTGATCAGAAGATATTGCCGACACCTCTCATATGGGAACAACCTTCGTGTGTTTTAATATCTCCCTTTACTGCCACTAAAGCATTTACAAATACACATACACTGACAAATTATGTCTGCTCTTCCAAATTCCTCCTGTTTTATACTTTTAACTCAAATGAATGTTAACTCCTTAGTACTGAAGGATGCCACATCACTCAAAAATTACACCCAAATAATGGAATCTTGATCATCATGAAAAATCATTGTTTGTTTTCTGCTCAGGATTCATTGAGCAGATTCATGATTCATTACAGAGTGTGAAAGTAATGACAGATATTATCAACACCAAAATCTGCAAAACACACAAGGATGTTTGGATCGGGCATCATTCTGTCAGGATTGCTTTCCTTACAGGTTTCATTTTCAAGCTGAAAGTGAGAGATTTTCTTACCTTTAGCAAATAATTTTAAACAGGAATGAGGGAGCGGAGAGCATTAATCAAAAACTAGAAACTCAGAGCAATCTTTCCTGAAATTCTTTTCCTACTTTTCACTGGCAGCCTCTGATTTTTCTTCCCCCGCCTCTCCTTATGAACTGAAAAGCTCCTGGACACTGTAACAGAAACATCTATAACCTTTGGGCTGAGCATTGACCAAAGGTACCATAAGCATGACTATGAAGTGTGTGAGCAGCTACATTTGTCCACAAACTCTGAAATATTTGCTAAAATATTAGCAAAAGGTGAGTCAGAAGTCGCCTTGTCCAGGCAAGTTTTATGATCTCCGAGAACAGAGGTTCTCCATGCCACAGCACCCAGGTCATCTAGACACCCCCAGCGTCTGCTGCAGAATGGGGTAACCCATCCCAGAGGGAAGGCTGCATTTGACTTCAGGAGGTTCCTATGAGCCCATTTCTCCAGCCTGGCAAGACCCTTCCAAGCAGCAGTCCTGCACTCCAGCATCTAAGACATAAAGTTACTCTGTGCACATATGTGAACTGCAGGAACACACCAAAAAATTGTATATTCATTTAACTGCTCTTGCCTTTTCAGAAAATGTGGGGCTGTTTGTCATAAAGCTAAGACACTTCAAGCCAAGAGGGTTTTATTATGCCAAGCCGCACTCCTGGCAGCAGTCCCACTAAAGTCGTCAAGATTACCCACACGTCACGCTACCTGCACCCTAGGCTAGGGGCTACCTGGATCGCTCACATTTTATATATCTAGAAGTAAATTAATGTTGAAAGGTTGGCTTCACTTAGAATGCAACTGGTAGAAACAGGTACAAAATACATCCTTTTCTTAAGAAAAATCTCTTGCCAAAGCAGTTTTCTGAATCACAGTAAATATACTGAAGCTCTTGTAGACCATTGCTAGCTGCTGCTCCTCCATCAAAATGCAAGTGCAAAGAGTCCCAAGAAAATCACACAAAAGAAACTGCTTGAACAAATTTCTCTTTTGTACATGATTGTATAAAGTTTTGGCCCCCAATAAACTAAAGCTAACTCTCAGAAAGGCTGCGAACCCCTCAGCAAAAGGCAACAACCCTGTAGAACACTGCTTGTAAATAAATTGCTATGTGCAAATGTGTGCCATCAAGCCTCGCTTGGGAAAAAGACCCTGCTCTAGGCATGAACACAGGCTTTTGATTAAAGAACAAAATAATAAAATAGAAAGAAATTTTCTTTAGCCCTCTCTCTACTGCCTTTTGTAAGTAATCATTAGGCAGTTTCATGGGAATGCAGAGTCCCTGAAAAGCTGCATTACTCCTTCAAGCCAGAATGCAAAAGAAAAAATATAAACCCTATGTATAACACCAAAAAAATTTAAGTAAAAAATAAACAAGTTGACAAAATGGACAAAATAGAGAGAGACTCCATACTGCTAAGCTGCTCAATTTGCAGTTTATGCCCATTTTTCACATATGCTCACACATACATGTATGATTATTTGAAGGTCTGAGATTGCTTTATAAAAGCTCACCACCTCTCTTGGAGGTATTTTTTACTCCTTAGTTTTGTTTTTGTAGTAGAATAAAAGGAGTTGCTTCATACTGTGAAGCTATTCTGCCAAAAATCTACCACAAAGTCTTGTTTCTGAGCCTTGTATTTTAGTCCTTAGTGGCTACTATGCCACAAGCAACTTTACTGCCATAGTCCTGGGCCCAGAGAGGACAATCTCAGTAGCTCTTCCTTCATTTTCTGTCCTCTCCACTGTCTTCCTCCCTTCTCCAATACCATTAAATCATTCCACAATCCCGCTCACCTGCTTGTCCTCATCTCTAATTTCTTACTTCTCTGGTTTTATTCAGTCTGCAGTGTGCTCAAACTGATGTCCGGTTTTCAGCTCTATCTTCTTTCACCTACAACTCCCTTCCCTCCCTCAACAAAAACCAACTTCTCTTGCTTGCATCTAATCTGAACACTGCTCAGTTTTGACCACACTATTCTCCCTCCCTCTTTTACTGTATTTCTCTGCTATCTCCACTGCTTATGACTTTTAACATAAGTTGCTTATCTTTGTTTTCAAAACCCCTGTTGCCTCATTCTCTCCCTTTCTATCACTTCAGAAAATACTATTTTTGCTCTATTGGTTGCAAGCTCTGATCCCCAGGGGTTTGCAGCAAGCATTTGAGCCTTCCCCTGTACTAACTTGCTGATTGCCACTGTCCCCTCTTCTCTTTTCGTCTTCTTAATGACCTTCACCTGCTGCTCCTTCTCTTAAATCATTAACTCTTAGGTGCAACAATGAGCTGTTCACACACTATCTGGCAAAACAGACTTCTCATCTGTGACTATGACTTCTTAGTATTTTATTTCTTCAAAATTTACTCAGCATTCCAGGCAGGAGGTCTAGGATGGAAGCAAAGCAGAAACTTACCTTCTCTTGATGGTGAGCATTGCTCCTAAGAGGATGATAACAAACATCAGAAGACCGGCTATGACTCCAGCCATTTTCACTGTGCTGTCAACTTGCTTTTCTGGCTCCACCGCGTTGGAATTCTGGGTGGAAGCTCCTTGAAAGATGAAGGGAGAGGAAGGAGGAGATAAAAAGAGAACTTGTAGAAAAAAATCCTGAAATGATTCAGTTTTAACAATACATTAACATTTGAAAGCCCGATAGCATAAGTTGCAATCTAATTGCAATAGACCAACTGTCCATTTAACTTAATCCTTTGCCTTTAATAATGGCTAGTGCCAGATATTTCAAAACAAAGAGCAAAACCCCAGTGTAATGCAATTGACAATAATATTTTATAACATTATACTGCACTGGGATATTTATTCTTTTGATGCATTCAGCATTCCCAGAAGCAGGGGGATTAATAACAGCTACAATTATCATCTCAAGTAGTTTAAGTGGAGGTACAATCCTTACTGAAATAGCGAATGCAGAAGTTTGCAGTGATATATCTCACTATAGTTTTGCAAAAATACCTTTTTTTCCTTTTAAAATCAGGCTGCATTGGTACTTCTTACTATACTACAGTCTTGGCTTTTGTAAATACGCAATTACAATTATGCATGTTACAAGTGTTAATCCACCCCCCAGAGCATCCTCCGCACCATGCATGAGTTCTTCTCCAGTCTAGGTCAGAGAAGATGATTTCTACTGCTTTGTATATTTATATATATGTGTACATATAAAAAGTACAGCCTACACACCTAAAAATAAAACAGTTTTAGAAACTTATTTGCAAAGTATTTCCTCTTTAATTACTTGTCATGATCTGACCTCAAGGTTCTGTTACCCCTCCAATAACGGCTGAATGTGGCCCTCTTCTCTGCTGCAGGGACCATTCACAGTGCTTAAATATAAATATATATATATATGTACACAAATATGTACAGTGCTTATATACAGACATATATATACCTTGGGTCTGCTAACTTTGTTACTGTTATACAGATTTTTTTTCCAGATATAGCTTAAGACACTAAATTTGATTTAGAAAGGCCCACAATATCATGGCTATTCTAAAGACTAAATGACCCTATTTTTTATTATATTCCTAATAAACTTAACTCTTGCAAAAACCACTGCTATTGAATTTGATGGAGTTACAGGGATTCAAGTCACGTGGGATCACAGCCTTATCCTGGGCTTTTGCTTAACTGTTGAATTCAGGCAAATCTTCCTCTGCAGTTTGAACGTGGTAGGAAAAGGGAATCAATGGTGAAAACAGAGAGCTGTCATCACAAAACTGTCATGCTCTGCTCTTCTACCCCTCTGTGTTGTTGACTTTCAGGAAAAACAGAATCAGTTCTTCTCATGAAGCATTTGGGGACATGACATTCAACTTGGCCCAGACTGTGGTGAGAAAACAGCAAGCCTCACTGGGTTATTCTTGTGACCATTTGCCACTTGTTAATCTGCATGTGATTCAGAAAACCTCTGTCTGCAGAGATGACTCCCCGTGGTTACCCTGATCAAATCAAGAAAGTGAATACAGGGCTTCCTAAGATGTCCTCAACCCCAACATCAGCCTGAGCCAACGGACTGCAGCAGGATGCAGTTTGATCCTGAATGAAGTAGAATATCCTCCTCTCAATTATATCTTGGGGAATAAATATAAAACAATGAAACATAAATGCAAGACAACTGACCACTTTCCATGATCAAGACACAGTTTCCCTAAAGCTGAGCTGATGATCTAGTTTACTACAGCAAACCCAGTATTTAACCAAGCAAAAACTGTCTTTGCAGGACATGTGTAATTTTTCCAGCTTTCTGTCCCTGATCACTCCCTACCAATGTGCTATGTGTTGTGTCCAACAGCTTTTCCATGCAATTAGAGCTCCCTGGTAAATTTTTGTGTGCACACGTCGGAAGAGCATTGCTGGGACTCCATACCAACCGCGTATTATCAACTGTGTTTGGCAACATCTCTTACAGTCTTGGGGCAATTCTGTCCAAGAGGTGAGCTGTATCTCATCCAGACAACTAGCCCTGTTATTGCCATGCAACAAAATAAAGTCACAAATTTTATCATGCAAATAGATAAAACTATTCTTATTTGACCTGAAAATCAGATATGCTCCAAATTATCTCCACTTGAGTCCCAGTTTCTCCAATGACCACAAACATTAGGTATTAGGGAATGGTTTTCCACCCATTTTTGTACCATCTGAAAGTCTTTATCTATTGTGAACCATGTTAAACAAAGCCCGAATATGCTGTCAGCACCATCCTCCAATCCACTTGATTAGTTTAATTCTGCGAGGCTGCTGCTTATCACTCCAGGCAATGAGCGGCCAGTGTGGTTTTATTCCTTTCCCATTGCACTACTGCATTTCTAGAAAGAGAATAAAGTCTGATTATCCATCCTGACACCTCCGTACTGTGGTGACTGATTCACTGAAGCTCCTATATAACTCTCTCTCTATCTTGGCAAAGGCCAACAATTCCTTTAGGCTCCTAGTCCAACCATTTGTAAGATGTCTCTGCTAATAGTGCCTAGGAAGTGATAATATGACAGTGCCAGTAAATTCCCGACCCTCGGCATTCTTGAAGTTCTGCAATCAAACAGTCCTCTGAAGGAGCCCATCGCTTTCCTGTTGTTCTGTGGGATTATTTGCCTTGTAGAGGCCTAAATCTCCCATGGTTGCACCAGCTGTCGGTACCCAAGAACGTTTCTATTCTAGCAGTGGGATGCCTTCTGCTGCCCTCCACTCTTCCTTTTTGCTGCCATTTTACATATCTCCTTGCCTTTGACAACTTGTTTGGAATGAAGGTTTGCTTCTCTCATTACATGCATACATAAAAGATTTAAAATTCAATGGGCAAAAAGCCCATAACAATTGCTAGGAAGGCTATTGCACACAATTCTCCTTAAATAGCTTTGGAAGTTCTGCACTCCTGTACCTGAGGGGCCAACCGTTCCTTTCTGAAAAGCAACGTTTCTGCAGAGATCAAAAAGGAAAGAAAATAAACTATCGCCCTAGTTTCTGGTGGTCATTTCCACCGCATTTCTGGCTATAAATTGTTTCTTGTACCTGGAGCTGGATCCTGGAATAATAGAATAAGGGACAGGTCACCACTGCTATTACTGTGTGCATTTCAGAGGTCCCCAGAGGCCCCCGTTAGGGTCAGGACCCCATTATGTGGTACCAGCATAAAGTGGGACAATCCTCTGCCCTGGGCTTACTTTCTTAATATGGCAAGGGACCGAAAAGTCATGGCCAGAGGAATGAGGAACCCAGGTCCCTCGTCTCCCTGTCTGTGCCTTATCCACTAGACAAAGCTTCTTCTTTCAAAGACATATTTATATTTATGTACTGGGACTGCACAGTGCCAGAAGTATGACCAGAACTGACTTTCACAGGCACCGTCATTCACTGAGCCTTATGTTACATCCACAGGTATTTGAAGACTTTAATCCTCACCCACAGCCCCCATTCTTGCTTTTTTTAGACCCTTTCAAGATGCCCAAACACCGACATCTGACATTTTCTTGCTATACAGAGCACAGTGCAAGGGCACATTCATGGGATATACAATTCTCAGCACATCACAGAAATGCAGAAAGCACAAAGCAGGGGAAAACAGGTTCTTTTGCAAAGCTGCTAACCTCATCAGCCTGAAAAATAAGTCAGATTTATGGATCATAAAAGAGTGTTTGTTTTAGTAGTGCTCTCACAGGTATCCCAAGTCTAATGCAGCTGTCCTGTTCCTGAGCCTGTAATTCAGAGTACCAAACTATTTCAGTAACGTGCAACCAGTGGAAAAAGGTTTTTTGGTTGTGTCAGAAAGCTTGTTTTCTAAAGCTCCTCAGGGCTTTCAAACCCTTAAATCCCTCCTTGCTTTATATCATGGTCAAAGCTGGCAGGGCAGTGGCCCAAAGTTAGTAACCCTGTTCTGAGCAACAGGAATTCTGAAAACCAAAATGAATTTCACTACAAAGGGCTGCCATCTGCATTCCAAGTTAAATCTTGCAGGTTTATTCCATCCGAACATGTTTCTGTCCACAAGGAGGAAGAGTTGGCCCATTAAACTGCTTCCAGCAGCCAAACCACAATTTTTTACCGGCTGTTGCTGGAGAATCTGCCTCTCCCAAAATGTTAAAAAACCCGGAGACCATTCACTTACCAGCAAGAGTTCATATGTAGCGCTACAAGAATCCAGAGTGATCCACATGTTCTTTAAATTGTGTTAATGCTTGTGCAAGGTAAGTAATAAATTAAGCTCTCTCTACAGCTCTGGGCAGAACTAAGCAGTTGGCCCTGCAGCTACTGGGCAGCAAAGCTGAGGACGGACATTCCTCAACTGGCTCCCTGGGGTAATTGCACGAGGTGACAGAGCCTGTTTTTTTAGTACGAGACTCCCAAGTAGGGAGGCATAAAGCAAAAGGATGGTTGGTCCTGTGGTGGAAGTGGTACCATAGTGTCAGCAGTGTTACTGCATCTGGGAGAGAACGGCTGGACCCCACACTGAGAGCAGAGGAGAAAACCAAAATGGTTATAGGGGTAGCTGGGCTAGACACCCACGGGCAAAACCACCAAGAGAAAGCAAATAATAGGGCCAAAGTTAGAGAAGCAAACACGTAATGGGAGTTTCAACCAGGGCTGGGTGACAGGAAGACCCCAAAACAGGAGAAATCTGGTGAAAACAGGGCCTGATCTTACATTTACAGCAGCTAAGAAGGCCATCTGCTTAGGTAGAACATCACTCTTGAAACAAAAACTACTCAGAAAAAAAATGACTTGACAACAGTATTCAACCCTGAAGAATTAATGAGAAATAATGGGTTAAAAATTCATTAGGAATTAAAATGAGCTACTTAGTTAATCCAAATAATTACTTTGCAGCACACGCCCGCTAGGCAGCATGCAGAATGCAAAATTTCCTACCGGACCTAGAGACTTACTTTCAAAAGAGGGTTATTCTCAAATCACTTGTAAACATGGTTTCCTTTTCTTTCTTCCTTTTTTTTTGTTCCTTTTTACGCTGTTTTCTATGCTAGTGGCCTGCAGATGATTAAAGCCTCTATAACGGCAGAAACATTTTCCCTTGCACACTCAGCTCCTGATTGTATCTGCACCTCTGACAGCATCATCCCCGAGACCTAAACACAAGGGTACGCTGCTGGTTTGCTCTGGTTCTGTGTACCTAGATAACATGAAGATAGCAGCAGAGTGGCAGCGTTTGGCATCGTGGGCTGCTAGCGAGCCTGGTAGGCAGCAAAGCCCCTCGGATTCGGGGTTTGCACGAGCCAGGCTGGTTTGCACCCTGGCACGAGGGACACAAGGTTGGCGCTTCTTTATATCCGTGGGGAAGAAAGGGAAAGCACTGATCCAAAAGGGGACTGCCACTCCAGCCATTGCCTTTTGCAATTCCTTAAAAATAAAAGGCAATGCACTATCATTATCGCCAATGCCACATTCCCATTTTTCTCAAAAAGCTTAAAGGGGAAGGGAGAACCGAGGAGAGCCAAACGTTTTCAAGCATGTTCTAAGTGGAGGGAAGCAGCGAGACTGAGCAGCCTTGGCGATATCAGGAGACCAGAATTGATACAACGGATTAGCAGGCAGCCAGGGTGAATCTGTAAGCGGGATGAGGGTAAACACACAGCAAGGAATCAAGATTAGTGCTACTGAACTCAATGAGAATTAAAAAAATAGCTCTAAGAAAATAATTGAGTCTGGAGATATGAGTCAAAAACCCACCACACAAAGGCTTTTATTTTCTCTTTCTGTTTTGCTTCCTCTCCCTTCAGAACAGAGACACTTAATTTGTGCTACAGGCAGATT
This sequence comes from Crypturellus undulatus, assembly GCA_013389825.1. Classification (NCBI taxonomy): domain Eukaryota; kingdom Metazoa; phylum Chordata; class Aves; order Tinamiformes; family Tinamidae; genus Crypturellus; species Crypturellus undulatus. The sequence continues at coordinate 101,359 of VWPW01006804.1, read as the reverse complement.
TACGGTCCCCAGGAATGAGAAGGTTATTACATTTTCTTGAAAGGGGAGCTCAGATGAAGAGCAGCTGTTGTGGTGTCTACAGCGATGGGATGGGTCGGGAGGCGACAACGCATTCCCAGTGTGCAGCACTACTGAAAGGCAAGCTTTAAATCATAAAATTAGATAAAAAGTTAAGTTCCCATCCTCCCAAGGCCAAATTTACAGGTTTCTTCTATGGCTTTAAATAGAAACAGGGAGGTGAGTTCATTCGATGATAAAGGCAGAACAATACTGGGCACCACTAATTAACGCTTGCACAAGGCTCTCTTGCTCTCTTTAAGCAGTAACTTTGCTTAATCGTTAAACTCCAAAACCAGACCAGCTGCAGAATTACAAAAGCAGTCAGCAGAGCCCACAGGTGGCTACAGCACCTCTGAATTAAGGTCACTTTTACAGCCCAACTGCTCAGAGGTGCTACGAGGCTGTGGTCCAAAGAAAATAGGGTCCAAAAAGACTTCACAGTCAAGCTGAAAGACCAACACGCGGCAGAGGACCCACCACCTACCCATAAAAAGGGACTCATAGTCAATTCATTAGTTCCATGCACACAGACACGGTGCTCTGCATAAAACAGTCCACTTTCTGGCAAGTTGAAGCAGCATTTTCCACTGGGTCTTGGAGGAAATCTTATTTTTCTCTACAGTTATTAAGAGATGCCCTATCCAACACCTACCTCTCGTCACACAGTCTAATGCTTCTATATGGGTTTTTTGATGCCCAGTTCCCAAAATAAATTGAGAACCTAATGCATTAATAACAACCCTGCCTGCTTCTATCTGGGGGTGTGTTGAGAAATCTATTCAAGGAAACAGAGGTATAAAGTGTTAGCAACAGCCTTGGGTTTGCGGGCCTTCACAAGTACCGTGCAAGGACACTGACAACAATAATGTGTCCACAAAAGCTGTTTTAGGCAATCCACAGTAGATGAACAGTGGCCGATACATCTAAGAAAGTATCTCTATATGTAGAGAAGTTGGGCTCATCCTAAAATAATCAATTCGAATCTGCTCTAAAAATCCTTATTTCTCAAGCGACCTGCAGCATCCCAGCAGTGGCTGCTCTGAAGTGTTCAGCAACAACAGGCTGCGAAAGTATCTACCCCACATCCTACCTTAAGCCCTTGGTGTCTCCCTTCTCTCTGGTTACACCTCCTGGGCAGCCCTAGGCTGTTCATTAGTTCTAGAAGAGGCAGATGTCCTCTAGGTACTGGGCTGAGGTCAGCAAACTCAGTTCACCCGCAGCCTCCCCAATTCTGCGCCAATTTTACCAATAATTCAAAGTTGGTTCATTAGCCCATTGAGTTAAGGAAGACCCCAGAACAGACATTTTAAAACCTTCTACACAAGTCTGGATACTAAATTTGATGAAAATGAGGATGCTCACTAGTTAGATGGGCATTCAAATGCCAGGAAGTTTGATTTGTCTTCCCAGTGGGGAATATTTTTCAGTAAGAGCAACCTAAGTGTACCTGCTATTAACATTTAATTATGGTGATACATGAGCCTGTGCTCAAAAATAACTTTCAGAAGGCAGAGACTTGTTCAAGAAAAAAAAAAAATACATTTAGGTACACCCAACTTAAAAAATGCAATGAAGTCTTCTGAAATAAATAGCACAAAACAGAATAAACCTGTCAAAGGAATAAAATCCTAGTGTATCAAAAGACAAAATGCAGTAACAAACAGATTTGAAGTGGGACAAAATCTGTTTAAAAAATACATTATCTTTCCACAAAACCAGAATATATTTCAGAAGACAATGGAGTCTTCTTAAATGAATGTGAGGAAACAGGACCTAGTAAAGGAATATTTTTCATATACAGCAAAACCATGTGAATAGCAGGTGATTTTCCTCCTGATTTTCTATTTGTTTGCACTGTTTCTGTTGATCTGCAAGTAGGGTAACAGGGCATGAGGATTTAATTAGTCCCTTCTTGGACCTGGGCTCACTTTTGAGGCCAATAGCTTGTTCTGTGCTCATGTTCCAGGCAGGCCCCTTTGCTCGGTGACAACTTCCCTCCTAGTTTCTGATGCACACGAGAAGCACAGGACCATTTCTCTCAATTTTAAAAGCATTTGAACTCCACAGTAATCCCAGTTCTTTTTTGTTCCAGTTTCATCAGGCTGCCTTTATGTGTAGTTAAAATAACCGATGTGCAGCAAGGCTCATCTATCCAAGAACAACCACACAGGGACATTTCTACAAAAATTTAATCCATCCCAAAAGCGAAAAACTATCTTGCCTTTCCCCCTCCTGTTTTATGATATGATGCATCGCTCTGTCATGTCCCAACCCCATGCCTATTGAGCTGGCAGTATTGATTTTCTATTTCGAAATTCTCTGGAGCGCTAAGACACACAGGCCACAGTGTTACGTACTGCAACACACTCGTGACACGCAGACCTGATATGTTCTGATGGAAATCTCCACGATACTTAAAATGTTTGGAACTTCTCCATTTGTGGTCTGTGAATGAATTTAATGCCGTGTTCCTGAGGGTTTGATTCTGCAGTGCTCCTGATGCCCACAGCAGTGTGCAAGCAGAGGCCTTGGAGAATCAAGTCCTCATTTTGTAGTCATCATGTCTCCACCAGCAGGAGCAACATGTCCAAATGGAATAAGAACCAGAAATGCAATAGCTTCTTAAATGCACAAATGAAAATATATCTCCATGCATGTTCAGGGAGATTCTGAGGCACTGCAGAGGGCCAGCAAGGAACCCCTGTGCTGCCTAAATCACCCTGCAACGCTCCTGTGAAGATGTAGGTGTTCAGGGACCTGCACTACAGGCGTCCACTCCCCTCGGTGCAAAAGAAGGGCCATGAACAGTCAGGATAATTTAAAAATTCTAGTCAGAATAAATTAAAAATTATCTTCCCATGCAGACAAATACACGAAACAAGAGGTCATAAAGCGGCTCAGACTTGCCCAAGTCGTAACCATCTTCCCTTTCCTGAGCTGATAATCACCTGTGCTCAAGAGGCTGGGCGGGTTGCGGGTGGTTACCTGTTGCCTGCCTATTACTGCTAAGAACAAGGAAAACCGTTCCCAGGCAGCATGCACAAGAAAACAAAAAGGAAAAAATAAAAATGTACCTCGTAATGATAAACTTCCATTTCTTTTTAATTTGCAAGAACTCACATTTAGAAGAAAGAAGAAATGAGTATCAAGAGATAAGGAACGATTAATGAGCCCTCTGCCTTGGCTTCAATTGCACTGTGAAATTAATTTAATGCACTCTAAGGATGCAAGAGGTAATCGCTCTCTTTTGGTAAGAGGCTTCAATTTCTCTAATAAAGTATCAATATAAATATGTTGCTTTAAGACAGGGAGAACAAGTCAGTTAAATCAGAAAGAATTGGCCATACTAAAATAAATGTCATTAAGGAAACCAAATGGTAAAACTAACAAGTAGATTAATTAATTCACTGAAAATTGTATGGCAGAGAACTGGTAAACTGGGGTTTCATTACGAACTTATTTTAGAGTGCATTTTATGATAATGATAGGCATCCAAGTGACTGATACCATGAGAAAACATGAGTAATCTAAAAAGAGTAGCTGTCCATCTGAGGAGGCGTGTTTAAGGCTGGAAACAGTAAGAAACCTGAGACCAGCAACTCGGAAAATAAATACATACACAGATACAAGAGGTTAATAATGCTCGTGGACTTACGACATGCTGACAAGATGTGAAGGGGCTACACAGACTGGACAAATGAAGAGAGCTTTCTGATGGGTTGTCAAATGTCACCACAGCAAAAGCTGACAAGTCTCTGCCCCTGGACCTGGTTGTTGGCACCAGCCAACTCCTGCAGTGAGATGCTGGAGGGACAGAAACGGGCACAGACACGCTTGCCCCGCTGGGTGCCCACCAGCTGCAGCACAGATAGGATTTGCCACTGCTGTCACGAGCCGAAACGCTGCGGCCACCCTGACATCGAGACCTGTAAGAGCTTTCTGAAGCCACAAGGATCAAGCTCCTCCGCAGAGGTGCAGTGGGCAGGAAAGGCACCTTGCAGAGGGCATCCCAGCAAGGGCGGCAGCAGCCCTGGGCAGAACGGAGGGGCTCAACCTGACCGGGCTAGTCCTGCTACAACTGAGATCTCAGTGACACAAAGGGCGAGAAGGGAAAACTGGGAAGCAGCCAACATTCTTTTTAATGGTCTAAAATATTTTTGAAGAGTTGTCTACTCCAATCTTTTTTGAGGCAAAAAGTTCACTGCAAGAAGTAACGACGGAAGAGCATCAACCTTGCAAGTCATTAAAGCCACTCAGCTTCTGAACTGGCACCTTGCAGCAACCCCCGAGATGTGTTATATTCCCCTAGTAACACATGGCCTGACATATTTTATCACTTAATTACTCCCACATTCATGTTTACTGCCCTTGTTAATCCAGCACTTTGGGAGAACACTTGCCTTGCTTACACATAACTTGACTGTAATCTCTGTTTTACTGGTGTAAATCAGAACTCAGAGTTATGGGAGTGTCAAACATTTAATGTAAAAATCAGGCCAATAGCCAGAAATGAACCTTTAACCTGACACCAGGAGCACGTATTTATTCTCTTGTGTCAATTTGCAAACCAAAATATGCTCATTCCATGGCACAGACTCCAAGGGGAGTTTTAGGACTGTCAATGCTGAGACTAGTCTAGACTCCCAAGAAGTTTATTCTTTGCCTCTTGCCTATACTACAAACAAAGCCTGATCTTGGCCAGCAGCCCTGATAATTTTTGTTCTGGGCAGATTACACTCATTCTAGCCTCAGATGGACAATGTTGCAAATAAAGGGAACTATAGGGCATTGCCATTAAATGCCCTATTAAATATGCTCAATATAATGAGTGGCCTCAGATGGACAATGTTGCAAATAAAAGGAACTATAGGGCAATGCCATTAACTATGCTCAATATGATGAGTGGACAGGATACAGACACAGTCAGCTAGGACATCCCAACCATCGTTCTTTGATCAGGCACACGGTAGTTACAGCTTCTGAAATGCTCCTGTCTCTTGCTACACAGATGAAGTCGGGCAGATAAGAACCCCCTTTACAGGAGCTCGGATGTAACGTGGCTGCATCCTCCTACTCACAAACAATTAATGCAAGGAGAGCGTTCAGCCTTGTGACGTGCAGGAATCTTAAACTAAAAAAGCTCCAAAACACAGAACCACCCTATTTAGCTATTGCTCAGCTGCTCGTACTTCAAAAGACTCTTTAGAAATGCCAGAAATGGAAGATAATGATATATTATCAAAGACTATAAATTCGCATTTGGTGCTACCTTCCTTGAGAGCTGCAGCCAATATGGTACCTTCGAAGAGCCAAAACTTGCTTAAAATTAGCCACAGCTGTGCATGTTCCCAGTGCCTCTGTTAATGGTCAGACACTGAAAATGCAAAACTGCAAATCACAGAGCAAGGAAAAGAGAATAAAAAACTACCTAGAGACCTACAGAAAAAAAGTATTTAAAAAAAAAATTTCCACACTCCATGTGGCCGTACTCCATTATATCACTTGAGACAGTGAGAATAAACGCTATATCTACCATAATCTCTTGCCCTTTTGCATTTATGTGAAGCAATAAAAATGCTAGAGCAAGATTACCAAAAGCTCTAGGCATCTTCACATTCTACTCATGTCTTTTGTTCTTCTTTTTAGATTATTATTACTGAGAGAGCACTTTTTTTTAGAACTCATTCAGAAATGACGGAATGAGGGTAGCTTGTTGACTCTTCTTTGTGACCTATCAGGTCAACGATAATTAAATCAGTTTGCAGAAGCCACCTAAGGTTTAAATACTTGTGTGAATCTTTTATGAATTACCCAAATCAGACTGTGCAAATTGGAAGATCATGTACGAATAGAATTTTTCAAGCTATTTTTTTTAATCTGACCAACCTGAACAATTATCTTATCTGTTAGCATAACAGCATTCTTCCACTAGTTCCAAAAATAGGAACCACTGAAATGGGAAAAAATAAAAAAAGAAAAAAACATAGATTTTAAAAAATGCATGAATACAGTTTCTCTGATCTCCTGAAGAGACCTCCAGTCACATTCTGGGAGCCCTTGGGAGGCTTATTTCACCTAGTCTTGTTCTATCCCAGCCTACTCTATCTACCACCAGAAAGCCAAAATAAGGTATCTGCAATGGTCATTTCACTCATAGGTTGGAAAACTGAAGGGGAAAGGAGAGGGGATCGAGACAAACAGAATAACCTTAAGATATGAATTAAATGAAGATTTTATGAGGATTTTTTTTAAAGAGGAAAGCAACAAGAGGTTCTGAGGACTACCATAGCTACAGACAGAAAGGAAAGAGGGCAGAAATCCTCCTCCTTGACTTCCAGTGGTGACACAACTGCTTACAGCACCAGCAGCTCCCACTATCAGGTCTGAACAGTGATTAGGGTCACACAGGTGGTGACTCCATGCAGTGCCATCCCAACGGGATGCACGTGGCATGCACGTGCCATCCCAACAGATGGGATTGTGCATAACTTGTCCAGGCATGTCTCATGGCGAGGAAAAAGACCTCTGCTGCCATGGGACAAGAGCTAGCTGGGACCTCTCTGATGCCTCCCAACTGCCCTCTAAGTGCAGAAGCATCAGGAGAAAATACCCAGAAATAATTAGCTTCTCTTGTTGCTAAAAGAGAGAAAGGAATGAAAGAAGAGAAAAGGGCGGGACCTCTTAAAAAGAGAGGGTTATGAGTTCCTGCCAATTTTATTCAGCTCTGGAAAGACTCCATAGGCAGTAATGGTAGTAAATAGGCAGTAATTCCACATTACAATACAGCTGTAAAGAAAACAAAAGACGCAGCCACGAGTTTGAAAATGGACAGGTACCTGTAACATGGCCCACAGCAAATCCCTTACAGCTCATTTTGAGACCAGTTATGTGCCGAGGAAGTCTTTTTGCAGGTATCTCTGTTGGTGTCACATGTAAATTGCTTTACTGACACCTTTGCTGGCAAAGTGGCCCCCAGGGAAGGACAGCTGTTAAAAGCAACTCTGAAATCCAACAAATAACCAAGACACTGTTATCACTGGTCCCCTAAGAGCTACACGGTGTGAAGCAGAGCCTGGGATCAGAGCAGTGCATCGCCAAATTGCCTGTATTGGTCATCATGCTTGGTCTACCCTGAACTTCCTCCAATGAAAATGAGAAATTTTATTTTTCTTGTTTATCTTATAATTCAACTAGTTCGTTGAACTATACCATGAAAATGGTGTGATAGGAGACTTGTGCCCTGCTGCATTCAAGGTTAAGGTTTTCCAAATCCGCTGGAAGTCAGGCTTACAGGAGATCTCTTACTTATCTCCTTCCTGCAGTGGCAGAGAATGAGGTTATTAGGAAGCATTTTCCAACACCTGCCAACAGCAAGCACAGCCATGGGCATAGGACAGCTGAAGACAGAATAAGGGAAAAGAGGAACCATAGAAAGAGAGAGAGAAGGAGACTCTGTCTCAAGAAACAGCAGAGTCCACATAAACAGTAAAGAGGTTCTTTAAATTGCTCTTCTGCCTTTATAATCTTATTTTTTTTTAAAGGAGACCTGTCCCTTGAAAAGGAGGCTTATGTTTTGCATGGTAACTGGAATCAAGTTGTGTCACCACTGTAGCTTTTACGTTACTGGCCTTGAGCTTTACAGGAAAAGGAGACCCACGTACCTTTGGTTGCCAGCCGAACACAGTTGATTTTTGTTTCCTGAAAAATATAAAAACAAAACATCAAGGTGTGTAATGTGCCCATCTGCAATAAACACATAGTCCTTAAAAGCAAGCACTAAAACAAATTAGCATTTTTCTTGCACTTCACTTCTAAAAATACCACCAACACTTCCATAAAACACTCCATACTAATGGACCTGCAGGCTGCTAACTGCTGCAGAGTTAAAGTGACAATATATTTTTCCACACTAGACGTGTGAGTGATGGGTCCCAGACAATGGGCTGATTAACTAATAGAAATTACTGGTTAAATGATCTGATCTGTAATAAGCAGAGAAGCTTTGGGTCAAAAGTACATGCAAATATACATCTAATTTTCACGCACCATTACTACAAATTTTGCAAATTGGGTATTTATTTAAACACACAGCACCGAGACACCTAAGTAGTCATTTGAATACTTGAGCTCTATCTCAAACATGTGGGAAGCGAAGCGGCATGTCGTGTGGGCCCTGCCAAGCGCGCTGCTCGGACGCGACCCAAACCGCTGCAGATCTTTCACCACGGAGCTTGGAAAAAACCCAACACCTTTGTTCCCTCCACCTCAGGGGCCGCAGAGCTGCATAAACAGCAATTTGGATGCGAGCAACAACGCTGTATTTGGCTTAACTAACAAACCTCAAATTCGGCAGTCTTCTCAGGCCACCTCCAACGAAAACCCATCCTTTCTGCTATCCCAAAGTCCTCATTCCGCAGCCGTTACTGGCACGGATTGCTTCTGCTTGACACACCATCGCCAGCCAAATCCTAATGAGTTGCTTCAGTTAGAAAAGTGACTTTGTCAGTCAGTAATCTGCTGCAGGGGTTTCTTAGCACTTTATGTCTTTACATGCTCTTGTACATGTCTCAGGTGTAATGAATACTGCATAAATTACTGCATGCAACAATGCGGCATTAATATGGATGCGGCTGGAAACAACAACCCGGCAGATGCACCGCTGAGCGGCTCACAACCCCTCCAGCAACAGCAGGAAGGCAGGAAAAGGCTGGATTTGACCCTGGAAAAAGCCTATCACACCTGGGACAGCCCCTCCTTGGCTCCGGCAGGAATGCACGGCCATACTTGCCCTCCTTCTCACATGAGGAAGGACGGATGGCAGGATCCATGGATCCTTGCTCTGGGATGTCCAGCAGTGACTCCACCTGATCCTTCTTCACGTCCTCCTCAGGAGACACACGTTGGATAAAGCAACTGCACGGGTATTCCAGAAAGAGAAGGGTACCCAGGAGGAGAACCTTTCCCTTCCAGCTTCCCTTGAAACTCTCTCAAGGAGCTCCCGGATCACCAGAACATCGTGTCCATCATGGACGGTCCTAACCAGGCGTATCCTCAGCGTGTGACCAAAGGACCATTTGTCCTGAATATTTTTGAGCAATGACCCCTCTCCTTGCAAAAATGACCCCCCCACACACCTTGCACCCATGGCAGCACCGAGTCCACCCACGCAAGCTGCTCAATGGGGCTCCGCGCTCCCTTCCGCCTCCCGCAAAATCAGCTCCAGTTGCCAGCCGATCCTGAAAGCCCAGATCTTTATTGCTGGGGGTGATATATGAATGGAGAGAAGCACAGCTTTACTTTCAGAGCCCAGCCTCAGCATGTAGTGATAGAAATAATAATAACAACCAATCCTGATGTAGTTCATAATCTAAGGAAAGGTGACCCAGAAAATCAGTGATGAGAAATAAACTGAATATCAAGATAGCATTTTTGCATCCCAAAGTAGCTGGGCACCTACATGAATTTTGTCATGGAAAATTTTTATTGTTTTTGTAGCTCTTGCTTTGTCCTACCTCCAAAGCACAAGAGAAAGCAGAAGAAATTAGTCAATATTGAGAAAAGAATAGGCAAGAAACCAGGAATGAAATCTTCCTAATGAAGCTGTAACTGATCTCATTTGAGTGTGTCCGTACTCCTGCACACTGCCCTCCCACAGGGTAATTGGAGCGGACAGGACACTCGCTCTGCCTGCACGTGCAGCTCCTAATTGCTGCATTTAGCACAGATGTGGGCCCTAGCAAATGACAGTGACCGGTACTGGCAAAAGGAAGAGCAATCCATCACTTGAGGAACAAGTCTTCTGGACTTCAGAGTTTTGGACAGCATCTTCTGAGAAGAACTTGAAAGCAACTCAAAAGGGCTCCGAACATGCAGCTCCTGCGGATGCTCCAGGGAGCTTGGTCCATATTCCCCATTAGGACTGACTACTCCTCTAATCTCCATTGATCATCTCTCATTGATCAACCCAGTGCTTCTCTTCTGTGTCTCAGAAATAAAGGGGTTTTGTTGTTATTTACTGCATTTTTGTTTGAGTTTGCCTGAACTCTTCTGCCAGCAAACAGAATAAATAATACAGATTTTTTTTCCCCCCTCAAAACAGTGAAACATTTTTCTTACAACCACACCTATTTTCTGGAAAATACTAGTCATGATTCAGGCAGTGTCTTTACTTGTTCATAGTAAATGAAGATACTTCTGTTTAGCAATTGTAAAACAGGAATAAATAATACAGTTCATTCTCAGTTATAATCCAGGTGGCTTAAGGCAACTGCAAGAAAAAATGTGAAATAAAAGGATTATAAAAAAAAAAAAAGCTTTAGGAAAACAAAAATAATATCCCCAAATTTTGCGCCCCTGATTGTCCCTGCCGGGCTCCTCCTGGAGCTCAGACCTCTGAATTCTCTGCAATTTTGACTGTGATGTTTTAGCATTCTCTGAATACAGGTTGTTCTTCCCGCAGCAAGGGAGCTGCTCCTGCCCCTGTTCATTTAGGGCACCTTTCCCTGAAGCACGCCTGGTGGTGACAGGTCCTGCCTCCATCGCGGAGAGTTTGGGCACAAACAATTTTCTGCAGAAAGGGGCAGCAGGACATATGTTCATGTGACAGCTGCATCTTCACATGCTAAAAGGGCAAATAATATTTTTTTTTCCCTTCAAAATGACAGCTTGCTGATCCAGACTATGCACAATAAGAGAGGCGAGCGCTTCTATCCATCTGCTTCCACACTCAGTTTTTCCTTCCCTCACCACTGCAGGGCAAGCACCGCGGTGCTGTCCCCTGTGCGGGCTGCTCCAGGCTGGCCCAGAACAGGCAGCTTCATCAAGGAGTTCAAACTGGACACAGCAATTTGCACTTTTGCTGCCGCATGGATGATGCAGACATGTAATTACCAACCTCCAGCTCTGTTTCGAGCGTCACCGTTAGCACCCTGTGTCCCAAGGAGGAACACGCTTGTAGGCAATGTTTCCTACAGGAGCTGAACCACTGCCCTTCTCACCCGAGCACCTAAGAAATCAGTACTTTTGTTTGTTCTTAATAAATTTTGCAGAGATTTGGGGGAGCACTAGGCCATGTCTTTGCAANTTTGCACTTTTGCTGCCGCATGGATGATGCAGACATGTAATTACCAACCTCCAGCTCTGTTTCGAGTGTCACCGTTAGCACTCTGTGTCTCAAGGAGGAACCCACTTGTAGGCAACATTTCCTACAGGAGCTGAACCACTGTCAGCCAAGCACCCGAGAAATTAGTATTTTTGTTTTGTTCTTAACAAATTTTGCTGAGATTTGGGGTAGTGCTAGGCCACATCTTTGCAATCTCACTAAAGGCAACTGTTTGCTGTATTTAGCATTCATCTTGTGTCTGGCTTGGTAGGATCCACGGACCCCCCTGTAATTGCTATCACCCGTTTAAGAAAATGGCTTGTTCTCCTAGAAGACTAAGCCAACCCCTTCCACTGCCTTTCCAAAACCAGTTGTTTTTGGTACCTGGCTTACTGTTGCAGACTTTTATTTTATTACCAAAACAAAGAAGTTACTGGAATGACCTACAGTTAATCATTTAATACCCACATCTCACAAAGTCCTCAAATCTCACGTTAAATAAGAGGATATTTTTTAAGCAATAGAACCATCATGAAAACCTCTAAGCCCACATATTTTGGCCCAGGACGACCCAGCAGACGTGAACACAAGGGCTTGAGCAGGGCTTACAAAGAACTTGGTGTTTCCACAGCTGCTGTATTTTTGCCCCAGAAGCAACAATATGTATCTTAGGAAAATAAGCATCAGTGGACAAAACTGTACACCTGAAAACCTGATGTATTTAGAGCTTCTCGAAGGTGCTTGTAGAAGCAATGTAGGTACCTAGATACTACTCAAGCTTCCAGAATGGGGCTTGTGCGGGATTCAAGTATCTCACCGCTTTCTGTGGACCATCTACCATGGGTATGAATCTCACCTTAAGTGTTGCCAGCTCCAACTATACGCCCAGAATCTTAGAAGGATGTTCTGTATTGTGAGAAGCATCTAGAAATCCAGCCTCAAGTCCCCTGCTACTAATGAACTGCACATTGTGCATGTAGTACAAGTCATTAGAGAGAGAGAAAAGAGAAAAGGCAGTGAGAAACTCTGGAAAATCTATCATTCCTTCAAAAATAATATTCCATCGATTACAGTGATGCTATTTCCACACTCCTGCCTGAAAGCAGCACTCACCCGCTGGACCGCTGGGCTGCACAAGCATCGGCAGCGCCGTCCACCCCAGCCCGCTGCACTGCGAGGGCTGCTGCCTCGCGTCCCGGCTAGAGGAAAATGGCCAAGAATTATTGATTGCAACTGCGCTGCTACGGATCTCAGTTTAACTCAGAGGAGTAAACCCAACAACTGCAGGAAGGATTTCTAGGAACCTCTGGTTTCTGCACTACTTAAAATTCAGGTAGGTTTCACGGCAACTGAAGAATCTTCCCCGGCTGAATGAGTTTGCTGGATCGCTGACCAGGGACGGTCACCCACGATGACCCAGGGGAAGAGCCGCAGAGCAACAAACCCCTCAGCATTTAACTCTGATTATCAGCCAAGACGCTGCTGTCTCACACCAGCCTCACCTTGCAGAAGCAGGAGGACGTTGCAGGGATGGGGGCTGCGAAGGGGCTCAGGTTTTGGACAAGGGGAACTTCCCGCTGGGTCAGACAGCCAAAGTTGCCGGTAGCACCAGGAGAAACAGCCAATCCAGGTAACTACGTGAGCGGCAGCAGCAGCACGCGTAGAGATTTTACCAGAGCACCTAGAGAAGCCTGTTCTTTTGTGTCACTTTTTGCACCACTTCTTTCTAACAAAACCACAGTCTCTAATTGTACTTCTCACCCACACAAAACCTGGTGGTTCTGCTTTCTTCGCATTTTTTTTCCTTTTTAATTTTCTCCCCGCTCTTACTTCAAACTCTCGACACATTCAGCTTAGCATCTGGCTCTCAACAAGCCCTAGGAGGGAAACGGGCACAATCTGGAAGGCTTTTGTGCATCAGAGCCCAAAACAATGTTGCTGCACATGTGCTACTTAGCCCCGTCTCTGGAAGCAATGCCACGTTGACCAGATTTCCCGCGAGGGTCCAGAGAAAAGAAGAATTCAGCGAGCGGCAGCTCTATTCAGCGTCGCGCCCGGCAGATACAGTGCTGCACATGAGAAGGCAGGGCGGCTCGCAATCTGATTTTGCAGCAATTTGCCACACTTGTTCTGCACCCAGCTGTTAATTATGTTCCCTTCAATGCAACAATCACGGTTAATGGCTAGAGAGCAGACAGGAACACCAGGCGAGCGCAGGCCTCCTCATACAGACATGGAAATAACGCAGAGGCTCGGCAGCCACAGGCACCTCCTCCTCCTCATCAAGCTTTTTGAGCAAACACAGAATGTTCCTTCAAATTATCCCCCTCTGGAGCCCTGCGTTTCCAAAAGAAGATGTTGTGGTTCACTGCACGGAGCTTTCTCATGGCAGGTTCCACTGCAGGTGTGAAAAGAAGTTTCATCATTCCAAAACTCCCAGGGCTTAATGTGACTGCAGAATATCCTAGTTAAAATATGAGTGGCAATAGTCTATTAAAAAGGTTTTAATATGCAAGGGAACACAAGGCTGTATTTTAATCCTGCCAAACGCTAGTGTTTCAACATTTCTGCAGACGTGCACTATCAGAAATGCCACATTGCAGCCCCGTTTGCAGGCTCTGTGAAGACCGCAGTCAAAACTGCTCAATTTGCAGATCCAAGTGTCTACCCAGAGCTCTAAATACAGATTATACCTGCAAACAATTCTGGGAACAAAACAAAACTCATTATTTACTGTTGTAAAAGACTGGATGCAAATCAGACCCTAATGTTTGAAATGCAGGACATAAGGATTTCATTATGAAACAAAAAATATCACATTTATTCAGCTGAAGAGCCAAATTTCACTCTTGGACTTGCACCCAGCAGATGGTGCCCTGTTATATTTTCTCTTTGTTTGTTCCTGTACCTATCAGCTAAACTGCACTTTAAGGAAACATAAGCATATGCCGTAACTACACAAATTATTAACACAAGAGGCAACTGCTCGCTCAAAAGGACATTTGTTTTATCTGGTAAGTATCACTTTTCCCTGTATTCACAAGCTGCATCCTGTTGCATAGAGGCTCTTCGGATTCTCTATGCTTGCAAGTCCAGATCCTGTAAACAAAAAAATAATCCTGTATTTCTGCCTGTAATTGAAAATTATGGAATGGCCCAGATGACGGAAACCCACAATTTTTCCAGCTCAGACTGGCAGGGACTGCTGGACTTCTCGTCTGCAGTTTGCCTTTATCTGTAACAGATGGAGCATAGTTCATATCGAGTGGTAATTTGGGAATTTATACGAGTTCTTTGGAACTGCAGGGACTCAGGATATTGGCAATGACCTGGACCTCTCCCACCACACAGTCTAACTGCTTTGTAGGCCATTTACTAATTGGTCTTAATTTCTTTTAAGTATTTGCAAAGCAAATTTGCAAAGCTTTCTGCATCCCTGTGACCTTGCACATATAGATCGCAATGGAACTTACCAGCTACAGAGGACCAGAAAAAAGCAGGAACTGCACACGAATGCCGCCTTAATCCAGATTGCCAGGTGGAGCCTACAATACCATTTATTCTGCTCATTTGCAGCACATTATATTGTACTTGAGCAAATAAAGCTTTCCTTCCCTGGGGATCTATTCAGTAGCAACTAACTAGCACATGAGAGGGAACTAACTAGACACAGACACATACACATATTTCACAATTTCCTTTATAAAGGTAAAACTAAAATTGAATTAATTGAGTAGCACTGGAAGGAATCTGCATTGACTAGCAAGGGAACCAAGGTGAAAAACGGCAGTGTAATGAAGAGATCTGTTTTCATCAGCCCCACAGCGCAGGCTCTGCTGGAGAGCAGTGATGAATGGAGGCACTAAGCAAGTAAGACCCGTCGTGGACGTTCATTAGCATTGCTCACCCGTTAAACAACGTGCAGTCCCCTGCAATACACTGTCTTTTTGGTGTAGAAGACTCTATTCCAAGTGGAGACCAAAGCCTACAGCACCTCTCACTGCTTCTTCTAAATTTGCTCTTTCAGAGCAAAATTGTCTTGAAGAATTTTACCAAGTAAAAGTTGAATTCATTGGTAAAGGTGCTAAGAACTCCCACAAGTGCCCATCTTCTTGACTGCACATTAATACTGTAAGATTTTTCATGAGGCCTGAATGCCAAATCAGATCATGTCATATATGATAATGAAAAGCAATTAGGGGAGTCAAAGTTTAGGAAGGGAGTAAGGTAAATCACCGCTCAAGCTGAATCTTGCCTCTTCACTGTTAGCTGAACAAGACTGTAACAGCCACGTTAAAAGAATGTCATAAACAATTTTAGGCTGGAAACAAAAAAAATGGAAGAGGTCTTCGCTTTTCCTGTGACTGTCAAGGACGACACACAAGTCATTTGAGTCTGAGAACGGGGAAGACTTATGTTGCCTATCTCCATTTTAAACTTAGTATCACCGATAAAGTATTTATAAAAATATTGTCCAGGATATCGTAAAGGAGAGAAAACAGAAATGCACATTGTCCCCTCCACCTACTAACACTGCTTACTTACACAGTGTTCAAACTGAAAATCCCAATCATAATTGCTATATTATGATGTGACTAAATGCAAGTCAGTAAGGTAGACCAGCATTTGGGCAGCTCTCCTAAAGCCTCCTCCAAAATGGCAAGCACTGGAATTCGTGACTGCCAAGATGTAGCAGCTCTGTCTTGAAGAACAATATACCAATTTTAATGCAAGGGAAAAAAGGAATAAAAAAGCAAATTCTTTGTAAAGCATAGGCCAGTAACCCAACATGTGCCCTTGCATCATCTAGTCCCTCTATGGGTTTCCCACTGGATCCAAGCATCACGGAGAGATATCAGCGAAGGACAAGTAGTGGCAAGCTTAAATTTTCACCAAATTGCAAGAAGATAATGATGAGGAAGGGATAAACTGGCATCTCATGGAGAGGGGAAGAGACAGGTGGGAAGGACAGACAGAGGTGGGTCATACGTACAGATCCAACTTAATTTTCTCTGCACTTACTCCATTGGCTTTGCTAAGAGCTTGGAAGTATATGCTGTAGCTCTTCAGGGGCGAGAGGGGAGCGTTCCAGTAGCCGTTGTAGGTTTTGTTGTCGCCCACCGTGAAGGGCTGCATGACGGGCAGGTTGATGGGCTTCAGTTCAGCCGCAAAGTAGTGCGGGGAGTCCAGACTGGAGGCGTTCTTGTAGCTCACCGGCACGGAGAAGCACTCGACAATGTCTGCAGCTCTCCGTGCCTTCTGCGGCTTCTCTTCCTTGACGACGAGTTGATAGACACTAGGAGGAAGAGGAGGCGAAGAGGAAGACAAGGTTAGAACCTTCAAGAGAAACTTTGCAATGACCAAAGCTAAAGTAATAAAAACACTCCTGGGGCACCACAGCCAATACTCCTCCTGGTGCAGTGCAGATGCAGTTACAAGTGCACAGTGGTGCTACATAGGCAAGACACCAGACACTCACTCTGCTGGTTCAGTCAACTTAGTCAAAATATAACTTTGTGAAAGTCCAAATAGATTGAAACAACAGAATCACAGAATCATTATGGTTGGAAAAGATCTTTATGATCACCAAATCCAACCGTAAACCCTTCACCACCACAGCTGCTAAACCATGTCCAGCATGGGGACTCCACCACTTCCCCAGGCAGCCTGTTCTAACGCTTGACTCTTCTTTCCATGTAGAAATTCACCCTATCTAATGTCTAACTTGAATCTCCCTGGCACAACTTAAGGCCACTTCCTCTTGTCCTATCTGTAGTTATTCACAATGATGTCATACTTTGGGAAAAGGAGGTACCATATAAAATATCCAACCTATAACATTTTTTTCCTTTACTGCATATTGGAACACATTTGTTTTCTCTTTCTGCTACCATATTACAAATTGTTTGCTCAAAAAGGTGATTGTGCTAGAGGAAAGCATCACCAGCTCACAACAGTGTCAGATCCCTTTTGAAAAATATGTTTCAGAATGGAAGAATCATTTTCAATAAACAAGGTCTCTTAACTTCTAAGAATGTCACTTTTTTTTAGCCATTTCTCACAACAATTTTGGGGTCATATCCCGGGATAAGGAGTTCTCTAATACTAATCCCTGATGGCAAACTTCTTTCTAAACTCCAACACTAGAACCAAGACTTATATACTGAGCTGCTGCTGTTACATCTCTTGCAATTTGATTTGTTTCAGTAAACAACAACTCTTTATAGTCTCCCTAGTTCTATGAAATGTTAATCCTTCTGCAAGGAAGGAAAACTGCTAAATTTTGGGCCTCTACGATATGTAATAGTGATTCTTGCTATTTCTAGCCTATTTTTTCAGGCTCGAGAAGGTTGCAAGGCATCCTAATTTATTAATTGATGAAAAGAATATCTGCAATCTCTGAATTTCCTCAGAGTCTGCACTCACCTGCAAGGCTTTAGGTGAGATGTTGTTTTTTGGTGTGCTTGGGCAGGAAGGGCATTTCTGAGAACAAGCACGAGTACTTGCACAGCTTCATTCTCTGTTGCAGGTTTGCTCACCTAGATAACATAACCCACCACTCAGAGGAAGTCTTCTTCAGAAGAAGGGACAAAGTTCACTGTTCCTTTTTTCCTAGATAAATGTTCCAAGGACACACAAGCAGTGCCTGCTCTTTCCAAACCTGCCAATGGCCAGGTCACGTTCCTCTCCTGCTTTATTCTAAGCAAAATGGTCACTATGGCATAACTAGTATATTCCATACCATAAAAAACAAAACAAATTTTACAATTTACAAAACAAATTTTACAAAACAAAAGCAAAACAAATTTTACAAATTAATTCAAGAGAAAGTGCAAGCTCTGATCAGCAACAACCCAGCAACTGGCTGGACGAACACCGGCAGCCTTTCCAAACACCACACACACTTGTCACCTTTGTTTTAAGGGCATTGGCCACATGCCTTCTGTCTGAAGAAAAGGTTGGTTTCAGTTTTATCCCCTCATAAACGCCTCCCTTTGCTGATAGTAGAACATATTTCCTTTTTATATTCATATAACTCCTTCCAGCCTATCCAGAAGCAAGGAATTCCTGCTACCCATCTCCCCGTCCCCATAATGTCCCAAGAGCAACCTAATTTCTTCAATATCCCACTTTAAGCAATAACCCAGATAAATAAATTCTTTCCATACATAGAGAAGCTGTTGTTATCTTTTAAGACCTTCTCAGAGTCTTCCTGGACTGCTTTGATCACCTGCTCCTCCAATATACCTACCCTTTTTTACAATGCGCAAGAGCTCCGATACATACGTAACCTAAGAGCTGATACTCTTTTATTTGTATTCTTTCACTTCTTAGCTTTCCTGCTTAACCTTTAACTCACACTCTTCTTGCTGTGGGGATAACTCGCCATTTTAATGTCAGGAAATCTTACTTGTTACTTCTGATGTTTCTTCTTTTGAAATAACTTGAGGTCCTTCTGGAAGCACAATGGGATGTTCATGAGCATTCAACCAAAGTAGAACGGATGTTCCAATTGTGGGCAAGTTAAATCTCTATTAATCTCCTGCTCAAATACCGTCTCTTTTTTCTGTGAAATAAATGTCTGAGCTAGCAGTGTTGTCATTGTCCCCTCTTCCTAAAGAGCGCAGAGGCTCTGGAAGAGGGACCACTTGCCTTTCTCGGTGGGTCTTCCTTTATGGCTGGCTCTGTCCTTGCTCAGAGTGATGGCTACAGCACCCGTATCTCTTGGCTTTACCTGCTGGACTCGGTGACCTTCACTGCTCACCTCCCTCTTGCTTAAGAGTCTCAGTTATTTGGTGGTGGTCAAATGCCGCTCAAACGTGGTGGTCAAGGGGCCAAAAGAAGGGCCATAATCAGAGACTATTCTGGTCTGAGGCTCAACACTCTGGGAAGCTGTTGCCTTCTCAAATGATTATTCTGCATGTTGCCCTCTGACAGTGTGATCCAGATTCCAGTCTGCCTGCTCTCTCTAGAAGAGCAGGATTCCAGCTAGTACTCAAAACTCACTGATATCACTGATATCTTTATTTTTCAGTTTGTTTTTTTCCCTCATGTTTTTGTTTTACTGGGAAGTAGGATGTTCTTGAACTGCCTCTAGGTCATTTTCAGCTATCAGCTTCTCCAGTTTAAACCGTCAAGTACTGCTGGGCATGCAAGTGCTTGCACACCTGCGACGGCTGCATGAGGATTCCCATCAGTGCACACCTCTTCTTCGAGGCAGAGAGAAAGCCAATGACCTGGCACCAAAATGAAACTCTTGGGAATTTATCTGGAGCAGCAGGCGTAAAATCACCACTTTGAAGTTTGGCCAGAACATCTGCATTCCTGCAACAATTCCCAGGAGTCAAAGCAATTCAGTTTTTTCAGAAGACAACTTTACTTGATGCCTCACGACCCCCGACGCGTGCAGTCGGGCGCAGTGAGGATGATGTGCTCGCTATAGCCTGCTTCAACTGCAGACACATCCCCACCCTGATGCTGAGCGGGTCACTCTTTCCAAACTTGTTACAACTCACAGTTTCACCGCATGCAGCAGCACGATTACAACTCAGGAAAAGAGGCATATGTTTCTAAAAAGCATTACAAAGAATAGAGGGAAAAAAAAGTGGAGGTGGGGGAGACACAGAGGAGCTATCCCAAGTATTTTATTAGCTTTTCTTCTGGCTAGCAGGGAGGCAGCAGCAGGGATCTCCTGGGCATCTCCTGCTCCCAGCTTCAAAGCCAGCTCGCAGGCAGGATTGGCCAGCACTGCCCACGTAGCGGGAGTCAGCACATGAGCTCGAGATGCCCAGCTGGATAAAAGACTCTTTCGATGTCACGTATTGAAACTATACTGGGGGAGACAACGAAAGCAGCACAGGAAAGCTCGTGAGAGCAGAGAGCAGAGCTCAGCACCAAGAAACTGAAAGAAGAGGTGAGGAGCCGAGCTCATCGGCGGTGCCGGACACCCTGGTGCCCAGCAGCAACCTGCTCCCTGCAGTGAGCTGCCCTCTCCCGATGTTGCTGCTGGGCTCCTGGCCCAGTGCCTGGCTCCCCGTGCGGCTCCCTGATGAGCTGCACAGGTCACCCGTACACAAACCCCATTACTCCAACAGAAGCTGTTTCAAGTTTTTGACAGCTCCATTCTAAATCACTGATAAAGGCACCAGTCGTAATGGTCGTCACAGCACACACATTGCCTACGCAGGAAGCAAATGTGCTCTTATCATCATCTACAAGGTAATCTTACAGATTAGGAGTTCTCTACTCAGTGTGGAAGCATGAGTGTGGATAATCAACGTTTCAAATCACAGTCCTGTATCCCAGATGCTGAGAGATCCCCGGGTGCTTTCCGACACCTCCATCCCTGCTCTTGATTTTGCAGCATGATGCAAGGAGGCAGAAATACAGTTTGGGGTACAGGATGGAGAGGGAAAGCTGTTCCAGAGCTTTCCACAGCGGCTCCAACAACTCGTCAGCATGTTTGAGCACCCTGACATGGTACTTCCCAACAAGGTGAAATCCGCACTATTATCCTTGATAATGAGATGTTAGAAAAAAAATAAAATGTCTTCCTGACCTTACATTGCTCTCCTTACCTAACTTATTAAAGCTTAGAAAAAACAATCCTTCAGCAGTTTAGTATTCCCACTTGACCCATTTTGGTATCTGGAATTCCTTGAACGCACCGTATCCATTTAAGATTTAATAGATTTCCGTTTAACTTTAATATTTAATACATCAATACATTATCAGATGCTTATTATTTCCAATAATATTTTCCCCTTGGGGAAGAAAAATAAGTGGCAATTAGCAAAGCCTGATCTCACAGTGCATGATCTGAGCAGGGTTGTGAGCAGGGTTTGTAGCCAACCCTTGGAGAAGGGGAATTTCTCCTTTTGGTTCAAATGTGCAACTATTACCTATGCTGAGAATCAAAGCTGTTAACTGGAAGGGCTAACAATCATTTCAGCGTTTTTCCTCTTCTTCAGGTTGCAAAAATACTAGAGATTCCTGCTTTTAAGACTACAGGCATGACTGAGAATATCAGAAAAGTTCATATCCCAGGCACCAAATATTGATTTCCTGCTTTACAAATAGCAAAAAACAGATTCAGCTTCAGTCACCAGATGCCAGGCCTGTCCTTCACAAAAGCACCCACCAACCTGTCTCCCTGGATGTTACCAAAACATGGGAACCCCAGTCCTAAACACTCCAACTTCTCTTTTTCAAGATGACCAAAAAAAAAAAAAAAATCAGAGAATCCAGGCTCCAGATAGTTACACTTGGTATTTTTTTTCCTCTGCTCTTCCATTTAACTTGTGCCCCATTAAATTTGGCTGCACCACTTTCAATGTATGTGTATATATGTCCTGTATATATTCCCTGACTTTATCCTGACAACATGGGACCATTTCCCAGGATCCTGGAAGGGGAGAGAGTTTGAGATGTTGCCTCGTACTCAAATTAAGAATTTAAATTAGCTGCTGAACAGGAATATGCTATTTTATGGCCAAGCTGATTTCAGTGCCAGAGGCTGAGACAGAAGAGTAGCAGCATCTTTATTTTCTGTCTCTTCAAGGTATCTAACTAAACCTCTGACTTCTGCCACCTAAGCAGTAAAAAACAAAGTACTACCACACATGAGAAGTAAATCTCATAGCAGTTCCATACCAAAAAGCCAAAGGTGCTCAGAAAAACAGGAGATCCGGGCATGGATATGTTTTTGTGATCTGGTAACACTGCAGGATTCAGGCGTATGTCTTCTCCTCCTTGAAAATCTGATGATATATGATAGGGATGAAAGCAAAAAAATCCATCTAATCCACAAAACATCACAAACAGAATTTCACAGCCACCTAGGACAGCCATAGTAGGTGCAGGGTTTCAATACACTGCGCTGTGATTTTTCTCTCTATTTAAGGACTGATTTAAAATCCATTTAAACTCAATTAGGGATTATCATAACCTCCATAAAGGTGTGGACCGGCTCCACACAGGATGCAATATGCTGAAGGTAGGGTTAGCCCTCAGGGAGCATTCTGTGGGCAAAACGTATAGAAAAAAGATTTTTTTAGAATGTGTTTGGCAATTTCCAAGATTCAAAAACTAGCCTGTGCTGGATACTGGCATCACCACTGCCATCATCAACAACAACTAAATAAATCAGCTTCTTCCCACCTACAAGACATTTACAAAAATAAAGCTTATAATAGTGATTTTTCCTCATCTTTTGGAACAGCAATAGTATAAACAAACATCTATATGTGTGCATGTATATGCATGTACATGTATATACAAACACATGGAAAGGCTCAAATCGATCCTTCCAACCTCTCATCTTGCTTCATTTGCTGTAACTTGTTAGAGTAAACTTTGATCAAGGATGAGCAGATATTTAAAGAAATCCAGAAATGCAACTATCTCTGTATAGTTCTGAGAAAATGTAGTAATCACAGCAGCGCCTGTGCAAACAAATGTGACAACTTCCAGAAAATGAAAGAAGCTGCCCCCAAATCAACTGAATTGGGAGACAGTATTTATTGACCAAAAGAGGGATGTGAGTACTTCAAAAGTCCATTTTTTCTAAGTCTATAATTCAATCTAATAGAAGATGTTATCTGTACTCCCTGTACTGCCTTCCTTATATCCTCCAACCATGTGAACACTACCACAGCTCTTATTTATCTATACTATATAGGCATCATTCCTTTAAATGTCTTAAATTCTCTCTGTTTAATCTTCTTGTGAATAAAAGTAAAAAAGAAGAAAAAAAGAACCAGAGGGCATTGCAGAGCTCTACGCTCCATTATCTCAGCCATCTCCATAAGCCTGACCTGGCTTGCAACACAGATTAGACAAAATAGCTGCTGTTCCCCAGTGGAATAGGCCCAGACCCTATCTTTCCAGTTCAATGTTATTTTGTGTTGGCAGATTAAAGATAATGAGTGCAGACGGATACGGCTTTCACAGCAACAGGAGCTAGCGTTAGTGGCTTTGGAGGTGTTTTTTTCCCCTCCTGAACTACCTGCCATCTGTTTGATCTACAAAAAGAAAGAAAGAAGAAAAAAAATCCCACCCTTTTGTGTCAATGTCACTTAGCATTAAACAGACACTGATGGCCGAGGTCTTATTGTCATCCTCAGTGGCTTGTTTTAAGACCCGTGGAAAGCTGCAAGGACAAGAGGAACCAAAGTGGTCCCTCAGCAAGCTGTGCAATGAGGAGAGCGCAGGGCAATCACTGAATCACAGAATGGTTGAGATTGGCAGGGACCTCTAGAGATCATCCAGTCCAACCCCTGCTCCAGCAGGGACACCCAGAGCACGGGGCACAGGGTGGCATCCAGGCGGGTTTCGAAGATCTCCAGAGAAGGAGCCTCCACAGCCTCTCTGGGCAGCCTGTGCCAGGGCTCTGGCACCCTCACAGCAAAGAAGTTCTTAGGCAGTGAGTCCAGCCATGCCCTTCACAGAGGTGTCCACACCCGGACAAGGGTGTCCATACTAGGATATATTCCCAGTCTCATTAAACCCAGGGATTTCCACTAGCTTCCATTAAAGCCCACTTGCATGGAGAAACAACCTCAGTTTGCACTCTAAACTCTTCTAGTCCCTTCACAGAGCCATAGCTACTGGATTGTGGAGGGGAAGCAAGAATCTGTTGTCTTTTTACAGAAAATAACACCAGAAAAACACCCTTTTAACTAAAAGGTTAAGAAAAGACTTAAATACAGGGCAAAGAGCTCTCTTTCAAACCCTAGGAGAACCTTCATTCCTGGATAGGGCCAGTATGGCCAGATAATACTCTACACACAGTTATATCATCAAGGTATAGCGGGGAAGATGAGCTCTCTTGAGAGAAAACATCAGTTTTGAGCACCTGAGGCTGCAGAAATATCAACCAGATCTTCCCTCCTCTTCTGGGCCCCTCACACTTAGGTATATAAAGGTATATTTAACCCTTCCCTGTTGCTGCCCAGGAACACAAGTGATCTGATGCTGAGGAAGAGGAGAAGGAGCATCCTGAGGGCAGGGCAAAGCATCTTCTCCAGTCCAATCTTACCTACTCTGCCACTGCTCATAAATAGCTCTTCCACCACGCTGGAAAAGGGGCAGATGGGGAAGTTGTATGTCAGGAGGTTGTATCCCATAGCCCTGTGCTTGGCCAACTCCCTTCAAGGCTAAGCATGAGCAAACAAGAGGCAAAGAGGATGTTCTTTGGAAAGCAAAAACTCCACCTGCATCAACATATCAACACCTGGAGGATAGGAAGGAATCTCCCAAGGTGGGAACTAGGGAAGGCAGAATTGCCCTCTCCTATTTCCACTTTCCTTGTTGACTTCTCCAGAAGAAAAACGTTCTTGTCTTTCTCCCTCCACTTTCGCACCACGACTACTTTTGATTAAAACCGCGCTACTTCCCCTTCCTTATGCACAGTAAGCACCGCTCTCACCATCGCGCTCCGCCTTTTGCTTTGGAAAGCGCTGTGCAAGGAGAACTGAAATTACAGAGAGACAAAATAGCAGCGCGGCTGCAGAGGTTTCCTCTTTGGAATTGTCTGGCTCCGTTTATGATAATCCCTTCGCTCCATCTGCAACCCACGCGCTGCTGCAGCGGCCCCCTTTTTCGAGCTCCAAGAAATTATGCATTCATTATGGAGGAAATTAACACCTCAAAGCAAACTATAATTAGGAATTCTTCAATTCAGTTTATGCTTTTTCAATTAGGCCCTCTATAATTTTAATCACGGGAGCATTAACATGTTTCCGGAATTTATATACCTGTAGTATAATTAAATCCTGAAATGCCTTAGTCTGCAACAGCAAAGCGCGGCTTACTCATCTTCCCTTTTATTGCATTTCTGTGCTATTATATAGCCATTGAGGGGCACCTGCTCGCGTAAACACTGCTTGCCACGTGCAGCAGCAAAGAGCCACTTGCCCTCTGAACTCATCGGTCCCACTGCTGCTGCAGGCTGCTCGCTGCAGAGCATCTGTGCCGCTTCCCAGCTGGGGACAGTTACTGGGAATAGCGCCCACGCTCATCCCCATCTCATTTCAAGTACCTGAAGGTGATGCTTCCATTTGGTAAAACTTCCTCTGCGGTCTGCGTCCCTTAAGAGGGCCAAGCTCCTCCTCGTGAGCAGCTCAGACCGTGGAGACCATGGCTGAGCCCAATTCATCCTGCGCGAGCGTGTGATCCAAAGACCATCACAGGCAAAACGATGCTTGGCATCAGAGTTTCTAATTCTTGGTATGTCCTAGACAGCTTGCTGTTATTATTCTGGTATAACAAGAAAGGGGCATTTTGGCTTTGGAAGCTGTGAAGCAAATAAAGAAGTTCTTAAATTGGCAACTAAGGCTATTTTCTCCCATTCCCCCCGTCTTACCAGTTGACAGCTTAATGTGAGAAAATGGCCCTCAATTTGTGATTTTCAGCTTAAAGTTCAGACTTCATTAACCTTTTGATTGCTGGAATTTAATCTGACAGTTCACACAGACAAAATAGGATTTACACAAAAAAAACTCACTCCCTCAAAATGAGTATCCTCAAGCCTTCAAGAAACACACTAAAAACGTTAGCAAAAGCATCACTGTGAACGAATAAAATGGTGCTTGACACACAATAACTATCTCCATCTGTTATTTGATGGTTAAATATTATAATTCAAACACATGCAAATTTTAAGGCTTTCCTCTCCCATTTCTAGCTGTGGCCAAGGCTCCCTGGGACGAGGCGGTGAGAGGCAGCGGGTGACCCAACGCTGGTGGCGGCCGCGCTGCTCCCAGCTCCCGGGGGACCGTAGCAGCTTGGGGACACTTTAAGGGACAGTGTACTCACACCCACAGGATGCTGCTGCGGTAAGAAAACAGATTTACTGCACCAGATCAGAGGGTGGACCTCAAACGGCACCAATCCTGACACCTTAGGGCCAACACCTAAAAGGAAATTCGTCGAAACATCCCAAGGGATGGATGTGGGGAACCACGTTTGGTTCCTTCTGGATGTAATAAGAACCTTTCACCTGAGGTCTTTTTTTCCTCTTAAATTCACACACTGTTAAAGGAAAAGCAGCCCTGCTTTATCTTCAAGTGGAAAGTCACTCCTGCTCATTTGCCGTCGTTTTCTTGCCTGCATTAAAGGCAGAACCCCCTGCAGGAGAAACCCAACTCTAATGAATTCAGAACAATATCCCTAGGCTGTATTATGGGAGATGTTAATTAATACAGATAATTAGATACACACTATCAGGAGCCTAGATGGATAATCTTATTCTTTATTAGATACGACCAAATTAATATATCTAATATGATGACTGTTTCCCTCTAATCAATGAGACAATTCACAGCAAATGCATATATTTGCTGTTGAATTTAGAAAAAAGTAGACAGGATTTTTTATTTCTAGATATTTATAACACGCCTGTCAATGCAACTGAACTTTGTGACGTTCCAAGGGCGCGATCGTTTTTTATGCTCCCCGCAGCTTTCAACACCAGAACCTTTTCTATTGTTTCCTTGATCTTTGACTCCCGTCTTCATTTCCAAGCACAAGGTATGCTGCGTGGGAGGTCTGAGACTAAGAAATTGCTACCCTCTCCTGACACTAATGAATTAATTAACGACATAAAAACCTGAGACAGACTCATGCAATAGCAATAAAATCCCACACAGAAGTTGCAAAGCCAAGTGCCGTACGGCACCGCTCAGCGTGTGGCTCCTAGGTGGCAAAAACCAAAGCCAGTATCTGTAAAGGCAACCAAACCACACAGATTGCCAGCTAACAGTTTCTGTTCATCCCTCTTCCACCGCAGCATCAAGTCAGTTCTCTAATATAAAATGAAAGCAATATCACTCATCATAGGAACACTCCTACATCACAAGAAGTCTTCATTTGCTTTTATACGCAGCGATGTAAACACACAGATACACTGTACGGGATGGTTTAATTGGGGAATAGCTAAAGTCCTGAGCACAAAAGTAGAAAAAAACGCTGTCCTCCTTCCTCGCTATTCTGTTAAATCACACAACTTTCTTTTGATTTGTTTAGTATCACGGCAACCCAAAATATTTCTATTATGGGGCTTGGTCCCTATGAAGTAATTTTTGTTACTGTATGATCTTGACACAAAAATATTCATCTCATTTTTCCTCAGTGCTTCCAAACACATTTGGAAAATTCAGAATATTTAAAAACACCTTATCCCAGATCATCTAGATTTCTTGGACAAAATGCTGTATTTTAAGACATGTTTTAATACAATAACCCACCTTTCCTCGCAACCGAAGTGATTAAATGCATTTAGCCACATTTGCAGAACAAATGACTCTTATCTGAGAATGTTTCTCAAGGATCACTTAGCCCTATTTCTTGCAAGACATATATGTGAGCATGAGGCCATGTGCAAAGTCTGAATATCTATATTGTAAAAACACCATTTTTTAACATAGCACAGAGGTCAGGAGCCTGAATACCACTCTGGTCATGCTGATCAAGTCTACCAAGAACATCACAGGTTATTTACACACCACACAGCTGTGAGAAGACAGAAGCCCCCCAGTCTGTATAAATCAAGCTGAAGCGCTCAATACATAATAGACTCTTCCCAAATCTCTTCTGCAGCGTCCAGGAAAAAGAAATTTAAAAAGAAAAAAAAAATAATAAAAAAGCAGCTCCAATATCCAGAGCAACAAGGCAATCAAATTTAAAGTGGACACTTATTTAAATGCCAAAATTCTCAAGATTAATGCATGCACTGGAAATCTGATTTCATATTTTCCTCTCCATTCTAGTGGTCTAGATGGGTTGACGCAACCAACCACATGTTAATAAACCAGCTGGGCTTTCAAATATCGAACATATTGCAAAGTGCTCAGTGGATGTCATGCAGATAAAATCCCCCATAGCAACATTTTCACGTAGCAAATGGGATATAAATTCTCACACAGAATTCTACAGATGTCATACATGAATGATCTATGAATTCCTGACTCAGCCCTCTTGACAATAACAGACTCAAAGGCAGAACTGTCCTAAAAAATCAAACAAACAAACAAAAAAAAAAACACTGTATTTTTTTCAAGAAAGAGCTGAAAAAAGAAGATTGGGAAGTCTTCCATTCTTCTTCTTCTTCTGAACCCATTGAAGACGGATGACAGTCTTCAGCAAATCAATCCTAACACCATTCAGGGGCTTAGACTGATATAAGAACATCTAGAAGTTATTTTCCAAGGGAAATGTGAAGTTAAGCCCTGGGGGTTGTACCATGAAAAATGAAGGTGAGAGAAAAAAAAATGAGGGAAAACATTTACACTTGTTCATACCTTGTCTTTCTTTTTGCAAAGAGACAAAATATATAAAAGAATATCTAAGTTTGTATTATTACTGTTAATTCACATCAGTTTCTTCTTCACTGCTATCTATGGATTTTCAAGAATATCAAGTTCTTGACTGTTAGGTTTATAAAAAAAATCATTCAAGTTACTTATGATGAGCGTCAGGAAACACTAGAAACAGCTTAACGTTGAAAGCGCCTGTGGATTTGGTGCATTCACATTTCAGATAAACAGAAACGCGGACTCTTATTTGGAAGTGCACAACACGACTCCAAAACGGATCTCACAGACCACACGCTGTCTGTACCCCGCTCAGAACAAAGGCAATCTCCTTCCTTGGAAGCAGAAATAAATCCCAGAAATAAAATGGAGATACAAGGTAGAACAAGTAACCAGGCAGCAACGTAGAGGCCATACTGCATCTCAGCTTGGCTACGGCGAAATCCTCACCTTGTTAAGCATTGAGAACACCACAAACAGGGCCAGGCACGTGTCAATGAAGCAGAACATCCACACACTGCCAGGCCAGTAGTAACCCGATCACGTGAATGTGCATTTAAATATTGCCATTTCTGCAAATGCGTATATAGTAGGCTACATTGCAATTAAAGGAAGCAGACTGAAATTTATAAAAAACGCTTACAGATTTGCTTTTATAATTGACTTATTTGATAGAAAACACATTATTCACTGGATGTGGTTAAAGTGTAGTAAATTGAGAAAAATTGCAAGACTTTTCAATAAAAAGACAAAATAGCTACACTCTTCAGACAGCAGGTGGTAAAACAAGATAGATACAGAAATGTTCCCCTATATAAAGAAATGAAACAAAACAGAAATGTGTGATTTTACTGCTCTTTTCTGGCAGAACAACATCCCTACAGGACTTAGAAAATAGGCTCCTAAATTTGCTCATATGGAGTACCAGACATTAAAGTAAAACTTTAAAGCAGAACAAACTAGAAATGGGATGGTGCTAAGTCTTGAAGAACAGATTTTCTGCTTGAAAATATCAAAGTAATTTGGAGGAAAATCTGTGATTTAGGTTGCATCACTGATCGACATAGCATATTTCAATAAACCAAGAAGGTTTATTCTTGTTTCAGTTCATTCTGAAAACTCCAGCAAAAAAGTCTGAAAAGACTACGAGAAGCTAATGATTGCTGGATACTTCTGCAAAGCTCCTAGGTTTATTTTTTTATTTTTTTATTTTTTTATCAAAAAGCAACACTAATTCCTGAAGAGATGAGCAGAATGAACGATTAACTGGAATTTTTGCTGGGGACAGCTCAGGGCAGTTGTCAGTGCTGGCTCTCTCAGGAAGTTCATTTTTCTGTGCCGGTATCTCTCACGGCATACAAATTCACCCAGATAAAAGAAAACAATGAAGTATAGGTGTCTATAAGTCATATTATCTCCACAGTCAGGCAGTGATCTGTCGCCATTCCAGCAGCACTCATGTCACCAGGAAGAACAGCCCCAACTCAGGGAGAAGCTAGAAGTCTTTTTCATGTGGTCATCATTTCACTCCAAGGGTGTCCTGTCCGTAAGCCCTCTGCTCTGGAGACTGTTTGCCAGAGGAGCCAACAAAGTCTCCCTCTCAGACTGGCTGCAGAGACCAGACTAACCCACTCTGCATTAGCTCCTGCTTCATCCCACAGACAGGGCAGCAGGAACAGCTAGACCGTAACCCAAAGCGTGGAGCGTCCCATTGGATCCACAACCTGAAGAAACGTAGCTGCAAAACTGTCAAGATCACCCAATGCTGTGTGTCACAGAGTGATTCTGTAATGGTTGAGGTTGAAAGGGACCTCTGAAGATCATCTAACCCAACTCCTCCGCTCAAGCAGGGTCACCTAGACCACATTGCCCAGAACTCTGTCCCTAGGTCTTCCAAACATCTCCAAGGATGAAAACGCCACCACCTCCTTGGGAACAGAGCTGTTACCCGAGGCAGTCTGGGCATTCCTTCTTTGGCTACAAAGAAAGGACTTACCCCTTATGGAAGAGGACAGACATCTGAAGCCTCCTTTACCTTTGCATGGCAATACTTGCTTGCACATATTGAAGTGACAGCAGTGCCGAGTCACCAGAAGTGACGCTGAAAGGGTCCTAGCCCCACGCGGCACTATGAGCCTTCCTGCCCGGAGGTGCCCAGCANAAGGACTTACCTCTTATGGAAGAGGACAGATACTTGAAGCCTCCTTTACCTTTGCATGGCAATACTAAACCAAAAACCCTGGCCGACACATGTTTGCACATATTGAAGTGACAGCACTGCCGAGTCAACAGAAGTGACGCTGAAAGGGTCATAGCCCCACGCAGCGCTATGAGCCTTCCTGCCCGGAGTTGCCCAGCAAGAGGCAAGCAGATTGAGGCGCTTCTAAACAGAGCCTGTGAAAGGCAGAATCAACAGCAGAGTTGGCCTTTTAGCCTCCACATGCTTTCAGCTGCTGCATTATTACTTGAGAATGACAGAGGCCTGAGCAAAACTTAGTAGGGAAAAAAGAAAAAAGAAAGA
The DNA here is from genome assembly GCA_013389825.1 of Crypturellus undulatus. Lineage (NCBI taxonomy): Eukaryota > Metazoa > Chordata > Aves > Tinamiformes > Tinamidae > Crypturellus > Crypturellus undulatus. The sequence continues at coordinate 70,365 of VWPW01006804.1, read as the reverse complement.
GAGAGAGAAATCTGAGGAAAAAAGACCACAATCCTACCTGACGGGTGCTCCCCGGGACTGGGCAGGCTTCAGCAGGACTGTGATGGTTGTGTCCGTCTCGTTCAGCGGGGAGTCTGTGTCATACTCGGGCATGGACGGGGCTACGGAGGAACAGAAAGCAGAGCGTTAGGTATAAACCACCAGCTCCATCTAGTAGCGATGCAACATAATATTAACTTGAGGACTACTTAACATTGCTTAAATGAAACGTTAAAATAGTTTGCAAGAGTTATGAGAAATATCAGAAACATTAAAAAAATCTGTACACACACTCCCATTAAAATCAAATATGAACTGGTCACCCAAATCTTCCAATGCCTTTGAAAATCCTATCTTTATTTTTAAAGATTTAGTAATCTTTTAAGAAGGGATAATTTCCTCAATTTTACAAAGACGATGACTGCACCAATGTTAAAGGACATCAGTTAGGACCAGCAAATCAGTGGCAGAGCTAGGAAGAGAAGGCAGGAATCCTGGCTCCTGCTTTCTCATCTCATCCCTAGACTAGACCTCACACATCCTAGGAGTAGTTTTTATAGACAAGCTTAAGCTGTGTCTCTCCTTGATTAGCTGGAAGGTGTTATGAAACAAAAAAGCATGAAAAGAGCACAAATTAGCCAGGTCATTTCAGCATTCAGATCTGTACTATTTTACCCCAGTGCTTTAGTGATTCTGAACACTAAAAGCATTAGGCAGCTGCAAGGCTTCCAGTGGCTGTAACTGAGCAGTATCCACCCATGATGCCCATCCTTTCACTGAGGATCTGATCTTCCTCCCAAGGTAATAAGGAAAACTGCAAAATATTTGCATTTGACCTAACGAGTCTTATTTCGAAGACTATTCCTGCTTTGTTATTTTGTGTTATGATCATTTCACGAAACAAAGATACGTTTCTTTAGACATCAATATTTTACTCAATATGTTTCTTCTTCCTTCCCCAGTAGCAGACACCTGTTTGGGACATAGCTTTACAGTGGACAAAATGATGAGATCACAAACAAGTGTGCCATCAGGTTTATCCCAAAGATGCAAGTTTTGCTGAAATATCTTCAAGCAAATAGAAGAATTTAAACAAAGACCGTAGTGCCCCTCAGTTCAGCTACGACTCGCAAGGGCAAACTGCTTTGCAGGGGTTCCCCGCTTAATCCTCTCACAGCGATTTCCGCTGTAATCCTGCTTACAATCAGGAGTTTTATCTAAAAGCTCCCAAACTGTCAAGAATGGTGGTTGCTATTATCAGCTCAGCTACCAGCTTCTCCATCAACAGGCTGTCAGGGAGTTCAGAACGAACGCGAAGCCTTTACCAGGATTTCTGTGGAAGGGGAGCAGCAGTACCAGGCATTTGCAGATGCCCGTCACCAGCTGCTCTAGGCATCACAGCAGACCTTCCTCACCAGCAGTCTTCTCTACCAGACATCACAGCATTTTCTAGAGACACCAAAGTAGAAATTGTTTGGAGAGGGCAGGAGGGATGTTTCTGTGCCCCTGAATCTCCAGCTTGGCCACCAGACACAGGCTGGACTTTCTCAACTCCGTAATTCTGCCCCAAAGCAGCTTCCCTAGGCCTTGCTGGAGCGCTGTCCTCGCACGACAGAATTGCCCCTGAGATGTGAACGAGCTTGAGTGTCTCTTCCTGGCTGTGCAAAGACCTGTTGGGTCTTCAACCTTCTGTGTAAACCATCGCACTGGACACAGCGAATTTGCAGTCTTGCCTCCACACCACTGAGTTAAGAAGCTGGTGAAAGACATCTAGGCCTTGCCAAGGCTAGCTAAGGGCATCGAGTGTAAATCAGTGATCGCCGTCTGCAGTACTCAAAAGACTGTAATTAAATATAGTAACTTTCTTATACACCCCACAGGGAATATTTAAGTAGCACCTCAGTAAAAGGAGAATTAGCAGTGACCTCTCTAAAGACAACATGCACTGATCCTGGATTTAATGCTGATCTTCTGCAAGCCTTTAGGAATTCTGCCATTTAACTCATGTCGAAGAGCTAAATAAATGTACACCTACACACACACACATACTCACACATTCTTACAACGTTCCTTTTCCTTTTCAAAATACGCTTTGCCAGAAGGTCTTCTAGGGACATTCCAGTAAGTGTAAACGAGAGCCAATTACTTTTCTCCCGGCTTCCTTTGGGACTGTGTCTTGGAGCAAGTTTAGCAGATATTTTCAGAGTACATGCACAGAACTGAGCGTGCAACCGGCTAAATCTGCTGTCAGAGACTACCCTGGTGTCCGCACGGGGCCTCCTGCCAACCCGGCGCTGGGAGGACAGAGGAGAGCAGAAAGTCGGAGTTCAGCGTACAGGCCCTTAAAAACCCTGTAGGCTCCTAACACAGTCTGACCACGCAATGAATAATAATGTGGAAAGAAAGCGAATGAAAGGGGAAATGCAGTAGGTCTGTGGTGCTCTGCTTTGCAGGAGTGTGTGCCATGGCTTCCCCNGAATGAAAGGGGAAATGCAGTAGGTCTGCGGTGCTCTCCTGCTTTGCAGGAGTGTGTGCCATGACCTCCCCAAGGCGCAGGGCTGCAGAAACCACAGTGGTCTGGAGCTGTCCTGCACGGCGAGACAGGGGCTTTTGCACCAAACTCCAGGTTCACCCCCTGCTAAGGGTTATTAGAGGGAATGGATCTGTTTTGCTTCCTCAAAACTGATGCCATCACTTACTGCTAACAACTTATTTTTATTAACCAGTTTTGAACAAGATCAATGGAAAATATGTATTACTGCGTACTCTTTTCTATGCCCCGGTCATAATTTCAAGCATTACTCATGTCACAAAGAACCAGTCCATCAGGCTGCTAAAATGAACACTTGTCTTGAATTTACTGAGAAAATAAAGACAGCAAAAATAAAAACAGAAGGCAGTTTTAAACTCTAGTAGAGAACTCATTTTAGTGCTATAAAGTGCTATCAATTAAATCCTAAAATTAAAATCTACATATGTCTGTCCCTTATTTTCTCCCCCATTTCTCCCCCACCCCGACCTTTTCACTACTTTTTTTTTTTTTTTTTTTTTTTTTTTTTTTTTTTTTTTTTTTTTTTTT
>VWPW01006804.1:45739-67262 GCA_013389825.1 Crypturellus undulatus | reverse complement strand
TTTTTTCTTTTTTTTTTTTTTTTTTTTTTGCTGTTCTAGCTACCACAAACTCCTGTTTTCCCTCGCAGGACACGGTACCTTTCTTCCTTTGGTGTCTTTCAAATATTTGTGTGTTTACCCTGCCTCTGCCCTTATTTAGAAGAAAATCCACAGAAGTGCTGTCCTCTTTTCTGTTATATATATATATTTTTAATCTCTAATATTAATTCAATTACTCCATTACTTCCCTGTTGAGGACATACTAAAGATAAAAGCCACATTGCTGAAGGTGCCTACCAGACTAAGCATATGATATCAATAACTTATTATAGGGATAAATCATATCTAGAACCAATGAAGGTTCTCAGGAAAATGATCCTCAGGTGAACTGTACCACTGCATTTATCCAAATGCAGTGCAGCTGCAGAATCCAAATATAATTTATCCAGTTAATCCAAATGAACAGACACTGGACTGTGGTTTCTTTAAAAATCCTGCCTCTAACGAATGTACAGCAGTCACTAAATTAAAAACTTTCGTATTGTTTCATCTCTCTGTTAGCTGTGGATCTAAAGCACAAAGCCCTAGCAGGTTCCTTCTTCTCCAAAGCAGTACCTGAAATCTTAGTTGCAATCCGTGTTGTGATGGGTGGCCCAAAGCCCTTCACTGTGCTCGCTTTGATGGTGAATGAATACGTAGTCCCTGGATATAATCCTACAAAGAGGTGATGTGTTTCATTCCTTAGCTTGAAGACTTTCCCTCTTTGGCTGGACACGTCAGCACTGGGATCCAGAGACCCAACGGCCTTGTATGTAATCTGCAAATGAAGAACAAGGACAGTAAGGTGATAAGGGGCCTTCTGCAGCTGCCCTTTCTCTGCTCCCCTACTGCACCACTGCTCTGGGCTAGAGACTGAAAATTAAAGGACAGACATTTCTTCAGTATCTCTGGTGTACAGACCTGCATTCGGATGCTGGCAAGCAAACATGGCAATTTTTCCAAGCCTTTACTTAGTAAGAAACTAATTTATTTTCTCTGCTCAAAGTTCAGCATGTGCTGCTTGAAAACAAAGTGCAAAGAACTGCTGTGTGTTAGAGATGCCAGAGCTCCCGCAGCCAAACTCGAACGCACTGCACGAGCTGCAGAAACTTCGTGAGAACTTCCCGTATCACTCCCTATAGCACAGGAAAACATTTAGAGCAGGACTAGGACATATTTTCCATCAAGTATTTTTTTCTTCCAATAAACAGTCTATTCCAAATCCCACTGAAAACAACAGGAGCCTCTTCCTGACTTTGGAATTCTTTTTGCACGCTAGTGAGAGTATGCTGAAATGAAACGTCAAAATAAAATCACACGATTAGATGAGCTAAATACCACAAAGCCTTCAGACCCAAGACCTTCTCTTCCTGCCTGAGTTTCTAAGAGAATTCCTGCTGTAATTTCCTCCCTCCTGGCTCCTTCGCCTGGCTTGGCAGGATTATGTGTAGCGCTGAGCCTGGTTTTTGTGGAGAGAGCAAGTCTGTAGCACTGCAGACCTGGAGAGCTCCCTGGGAATACACACCCGGCCCGTGCGGATGCCCCTCTGGACTGGGATGGAAACCCTCTGGAATTCGGCTCAGGGTGCCGAGTCACAGGCGACTGCCCCAGCCACATACAGACACTTGGAAGCAAAACTCATGACTTATTCACCAGCCAATTCCTCCCCTCCGCTCCAAATTCAATCCAATGGCAGCTCAATTTCAACTGAGCTGTCAATATAATATAGCGTGCTCTGCTGCTCTCCTAACCTTTCCTGATATTATGGGATCCTCGCTTATTTGTAATGAAACACCATGAATAAATCAATGTATGTTAATATAGCCAAGGCTTCAATTTTTTATGAAGGTTTTCACAAGAACCTAATTCCCAGCTTTGCGGAAAGAGGTTTTGAAAAAAATTAAGCCCCTTGTTTTATGAAAGGAGGAAAATGTTGCATTTGTAGGAAAAGAAAATGCACCAGGTTTAGAAAGAGAGGGTTTAATAACAGGATAGACAGCAAGAGACTTGTCCCAATGACATCAAATGGTCAGGGAAAGGGGAAGGTGTTTGAACATGGTAATTTGTACAGTGCTGATGGCTAAGACCAAACAAGCAGTGAAACACACCTAGATTGACAGAGCAGCAAAAAATAAGGAAAACAGAACTCTTAAAGGAGTTAGTTTTAACCAACTTATTGGTGATTTCATTGAAACTCCCCTCTTTCTTTCCAAGAACTAAAACTTCTTTAAAAAAATTACTAGTTCCCAGAGATTCAGAAGCACCATGGTCATTAAAACAAACTATTTAAAATAGGCAGGAGAGATCTTCGCACTTGCTGCTTTTCCTTGGATAAGGGGAGGCCCATGCGAGCCAAGGGAAAACTTGTGCACTGAGGTGCTTGGAGGCAGCAAGAGAATCTAGGCAAAAAAAAAAAAGGAATTTAAGGCTGTTTTTTGCAACTCACAAGAGCACAGAAAAGGAGCATGAGGGACCTTAAAACAACCTGGATTCAAAAGGTAGTGAAGGAGCAAAAAAGCACTAAAAGTAGTGAAGGAGCAAAAAAATACTTGAGGGGGAGTAGGTCTAAGATGTAAGAATGAAGTCTGGGGCAATTTTCAAGACAACTGTTCCCTGGAGGCAGGCTGCGTTATTGCCCAGAGGTTTGGAGGGACAGAGGCTCAGGAGACATTCATGACACCCCCAAACTGTGAGACACCCTCCAAAATGCCAGGTTCTCCCTTCTTAAGCCCCCCGTGTGGACCAGCAGACTTATTTCCCCTACAGGCGCAAAGCATCCCAGAGGGAGTGACTGCGTTTCTCCCACTCTCTCCTCCTCTCCCAGTCCTTCCTTCGGGAAGGCAGGCAACACTGTGTATTTATTTCCACCCTGGATCTGGGGTTTTGGCATGGCAATGGCACAGCAGGAGCTGCACTACTGTATTTTAGCAAGGACAGTACCAAAACCATATGTGAATCAATCCATAATCTACCAAATTACAACCAGATGAAATGGAGATGCAAGATGTGGCCCTTTTTTTCTCCTTAATTTAAGTTTAAAGTTCTGAAGCAAGAGAAATTGCAGGGAATCCAAGTGTGGAAATTTTTTCAAGAAGAAACTATGGAAACTTCCAACACTGTGGTCCTTTATAAGTGCCCTACACACGTCTGGAGAGGAGAGATGCCACCTCCGGGAACGAGGGGCTGTCAGGAAAAGCACCTACTCCTTGAGCTGACGTGCTGAGTGTTTATCCGCAGCTCCGGTTCCCAGGGACAGACCGTCTCACCACAAAACAAACACAAGATTCTGATCGAGAAAATTAGATGACTCAATTACTAGAGAGCAGCTGTTCTAAATTATTTTAACATATGCTATTTTCATGACAAGTCATGTCGCATAACACTCCCATAGTCTGAGAAAAATGAAATAAAATTAAACATTTAAAAAAGTTAGACAAAAAAAACAAACAAGAAAATATTCAAAAATATATTCTACAGATTCTAGTTTGATTGAAAATATTTAATTTGATTCTGATTTGGAATAAATGCAAGTACAAAGATGAGGGAATTTATTAAAAAAAAAAAAAAAGAGAGAATCTCAGTTTTGCAGACTGGGATGCCTGTCTGAAGTTTGCCCGTGTAGTTTAGCATTTACCTATTGGCTCCACTGCAACTTGATGGTTGAGAGGAAAAAATTTCCATGGCCCCTGCTATGGTTCTCCCAATGGCAAACACCAGAAACAAGGAACAGACACAACCGAAATCCAAAGCTTCCCTGGGCTTCCTCTCACTGAGCTATGGAGAAGAGAATCACACTGAAGCAACAGCAGCAGCAGGTATAAAATAACCAGAAATTCAAAACGTGAGATAGCACAGGAATTTGGAAAGATAAATAAGAGCCGCTTTTTCCACCACACCAGGAGGGATGAAACTCTGATCTCTGCACTTCTCCACCTGGAGAGGAATGATTTATTCCAGAGGCAGAGCGAGATGACAACTCGAGTCTCCGGTCAGTTTAACTCCCATCTGAATTGTGCAAAATTTGGCTACATCAGTCCAAATTTGTCACGAATAAAATTTAAAGCAGGTCAGCTGTACGAGCGCAAGCCTACTGGAAACCACCAAAAGGACATAATAGATTTTATTTCCGAGTGTTCAGTGACATGTATCTGCTGTGTTAGATTATGAAGAATAAAATGAGAACAGATGAGCATGGGAAATGTGACGGTTAGCAAGTTCACTCCTTCCTATTAGCTCGGCAGACATCCTGGAAAATTCTCCTGTCTCCTCCAGTGCCCTCTCACTTCTCATTAACCAGACCATTTTATTCCATCTTCCCCTTTGTTTTCTCTTCATTTTTAAAGTTGAAAGCATTAACTCCTTGCAATCAGCACATACGCACTACATTAACGACTGCCGAGATCAAGATGTAATATTGAGAGCATTAAAGGCAGCTCTTCTCTCCTTCGCAGAGCCCAATTTAACACAGTGCTCCAGGGAAACGCGAACACTTTACTCACGATCGTCATTTGTGACTGTAAAACTTCCATTACAACACCAGACTTCTTAAAAAACTTCCACTGTGAAGGGCAAGACCACAAAGCACTAGCAGAAATCGGAGGCTCTTTCTCATTGCAAGCATTTCTTCAAGGAGCAAGCAAATGAAAATCTTAATCCTCCTTAATTTTCACCCAGCTTGCAGGTTTGGGCAAGCATGTTCACACATGTAAAAGGAGCTGAGATGCAGCTGCAGGTTATTAGAGGGGCTCATCAAGTAGCCCAAGCAGCAGGCACGGATCAGAGCGTGGGACCAGGCATGGGAAGCTGAATTAATGCTGGTGGCTGCCCCAGTGTGGTCCTTGTTTTGGGTTTTATTTAATAAAAAAATGTCGATGAAAATTGAAAAAATAAAGAAAAAGGGTACATGTTGCTAAGAACACGGTCAAGAGATTCAATGAGTTATCCTTCATGTTCGGGTATTCCTTTAGAAGGATGCATTATCACCCAAGCACGAGGTCCTAAACTTAACACAAGACCAAACTGCAATTTAGATCTAATCTTTTCATTGTAATGGCCCTTCTCACCCTCCAGTGCTATGCAGTAAAATCCTTCTGAAAACTCTGGGTGGCTTTTCTGGAGTGTCTTTAATCCTCTTAAATAAATCAATTAATTAACAAGAAAGAATAACCTGCTCAAATCACGGCGGATAAATCCATACAGTCCTCCCGCGCATTCCTGATAACTTTCCCACCACTGAACAACTGAACCGTGTGGATTCCACGTGCTCGTAACCTTAAAACTGAGGGCAGCAAACGCAAACACCTCCAGATTGAGAGTTTGCCAGTCCAGGCAAAAAAAATCACGCTCATACGTTGCTTTCTACAACAAATGATCCCAGTACAAATAGTAATTTATCTCCTATCTTTTGTCATACAGAATTAATCAATTGTGTGAGCAGAATTCTGCTCTCTGCAACAACATTCACATCCCACATTAGGGCTTTCAGCCTCCCCCTGATCCCAGCAACTGCAGCCCGTTCGAATGCGGATGGTAAGAACCGCTCTTAAATCAAATGCTACTTTGAGGTACATTATGCCACTTTCTATCTATTTTCCATTTTGGCGACAGCCTGCGTGGCAGTTTGGGGAAGGCAGCTGAAACCTATAAATCCGTGACATTGGCCCCAGCGTGCCCATTGACGTTTTATGTCCCTGTCTTTATAAAACAGGCCGTTGAGCCCTGCCGTTCTCCCCAGCACGACGCAGAGGCCTTAACGTCTGGGGATGCTTTGGAGCTGACAGCCAGCAGTAATTTTTTTATTTTTATTTTAAATCAGTAATGTCCCCAGACTTGTGCTATGGCCAGGAGAGGAGCCAGGACAAGAACACACCAAGTCTGTGACCTTGCCAGGATCAAGACGTGGGTCTGCACAGACAACCTCACTCGTACAGTTCACAACCAGCCAACTAGTAGTATTCATTGAGCAGAAAGAAAATGCAATTTTTCTGGATTTATGGCTGTGTTTTGAAATCACTCCTATCTTGTTAAGAAGGGTGTGGAATCAGGACTTCTTTATTCCTTGGGTCTTATTGCAATATGCAACACGCTGGGGCACACGGACAGAAGGAACAGGGTGGCCTCTCTGTAGAAAGGACAGTGGAAAGAAGGGACCCCCATGATGGTCACGGGTTTCAGCTCTTCCACTGCTGTTCAACTAGCAGGAAACAGGAGGGTGGTTTTTCCAGCCAGCTGGGACAGCAGAAAAGCTCGGAGTCGCCTTCAAAATATCAACCTCCTCTTGGTGCTTATCAGAACCACTGGTTGCAATTCCATCTCACAAAAGGGTGAGCCCAAAACTTGATAAATAGTCATGAAAAAAGGCTTATTGCAGGCCAAAGTGTGATGGTGTGAGGCAAGAAATCATTATGCAGGTCACGAGATACGCGGGGAGCAGGCACCGACGCCGAGAGCCGGGGGCGTTCGCAGCCCTTGGCGCCTCACGCTGTGGAGAGGGGGAATCAGCTGAAAAGCTTCATGATTGAAAACTCCTGGGGAAACAATAGGTGATTTAGTTTTTAATCTCGCCTTACATATGGCACTCCATGCTCTACTAAAGCTGAAAAACAAACTTCATTTTTTTCCCCTTCTCTCCCCAAAATAAACACTAATAAACTGAAGCACCAGAGTCTCCTTGAACTTGAAGCTAGCAGAACAGCCCCTTGGCTTCTGGAGCTGCCACCACAGGGAGGCCGTGCTCCCCACCCGGGAACGGAGCAGAAAAGTGTAAAGAATTCAACTGTGCAAACAACATCTTTATGGTGAAAGGATGCTTCAGTTCATGGGCTCTTCTAAAACCGTTTTTCTTTGAATTCAGGGGCTCCAAAGGGTGTCCAAGCTAAGGAGATGTTTTACCATGCATCTTGCTCCAGTTCAGCCTTCTCTGACCTCAGGAAGACCAGAAGATTTGCCAGGTTTCTCCTCATTTCGGACCGCATCTGCTTTACTCTCACATGGTTCATACTGAGCTCCTGAAGTGTTTCTTTTTGAACCTAAGTGGCCGTGCTGTGTTCCTAAGACACCCAATATGAAAAACGGCTTCAGATTTTGTGGTAAACCACCATGAGAGACAGGCATCCCCCAAACCACAGCTTTCCTGCCTGCCTCCAAGCTGGACAAGAGGCTTAGGGAGATGCTCCTCAAACGGCCCTATTGCACAGACCTTCCTGCCGATGCCTGCAGGGTAAATGCTGCCCTCGAGCACGAGCTGCTCCCTCTCCTGTTCCCTCTTCCTCAGTGACACCTTCTAGGACTGGGGCTGAAGCGCAGGCAAGAAAATTGCCATTGCTTGGACCTAAGTAAAGCAGAATTCAACCCAACCCCTTAACCCAGCCTGAAATGCACCTTATGAATGAAAATCAGCTCTGTGTTTCCAGACGGTCTCTGGGGTCTTTCTCAGAGCCTGGCAATCCACGGGAAAGCTCCCCACAAGTGTTGCCAAACACTTCTAGAAGTTAATGCAACCCAGGGAGAGGAAAAAAGCTGATTTGGGGATGCGAAGCAGCATCTGGGTCAGCTGTAACCCAGCAACAACAGTTAGGAAAGAAAGAGCCAGGGTCCAGACCATAATTTACATTGTTATTTTGTGTAGTTGTAGTAGTAGCTGCTTCTTCCTGCTAAAGAGATCGTGGTTCAGGTTCCTGGTCCCACCAAAACACTCACTCCACACTGGTGCTTGTTCTGGAAACACCTTCGCAGGCTGAGAGCAAGCAGAGAGCAGATCATCAGCAGGCAGGGCCTTGGGAACGGGCTCCACATTCGATTTAAAACTTCAAAACTGAGAGTGTCAAAAGCAGAAGTCTCAGTTTTGCAGTTTTCACAGCTCAGGCATAACAATGACTAGGAAAACCTCAATCCATTCCATAAACCAAATTAAAATAAATGCTCCTCCTCCCCTCCATCACCTTGCTGAAGTCAGCTATCACGCAAGGGGAAGAAAACCCAAGCAGGTGTCAAGTCAGCTAATTCCAATGACATGTAAATGTAAGGTACATATCCACCAGCAGCCTTCACAGTGCAATCAGCTCCACAGCAGCCAGCGCACAGAATTAAAAGACAAAGAAACATTGTTTGGGCAGATTATGGTTTAAACCCTAATCCATGCCATGTCAAGCATTTTGCAAAGGTCTTCACATTCCTAAGGAACACAAATAGTGCCAAGCCTGGTTATACTCCTGCACGTGCATCAGTGATGGCTGACAGACCATTCAGGAGAATATTTTGTGCAATGTCCCAGCTCAAAGCGGCTCAGCAAGGTTTCAAACCCAGGATACCACTCAAACACACATTTAAACTTCTCTGCTGTCCCAGGAATGCATCTACAAGCTCATCTCAAAAGCAAGCAGTGGGCAAATTGGGCCCAAAGCTGCATCCTAGGTTGAAAAAAGGATTCTGTTTGTGAAAACTCATATGAAAAAAAGATTATCTTAAGGACTCACGCAGCACGAAGAATCAGAACTTCCTCCAAAACCAGTTCTGCCACATCCCAGGGACCAAACCTTTGGGCTGTGTTGCCTCCATCACACGGGCATCTGTAATTCCAGTTTCATTTTCTCAGGTTCACATCTCTGATCCTACCTTTGCTGTCTGGAACTTCCCATTTCCAGTCTTGGACTTGGAAGCACCAGCATCTCAACACCAAACACCCAAGACTAAAATGCAGAGGAGCTGTTGTGCTTGGCTAATTATTAAATAAGCCATTTGCTGCAGCTCTCATACGCTATTACTTTTGAAGCTGAGTTTACCAGCTGAGGCTGGCAGAGCACCTAAAAATGGAAGGTTTCATCATTTTTCGGCATCGCCTATTACAAGCAATGACTCTGATTGCAGCTTATATAGCTGTCTCTCAAGTTATGCCATCAGGCTGTCCCTGATATAGATTTTCCTCACCAGAAAGATGAAAAGAAGAGAAAGTGAAGGATGGAAATAGACTGTGCAATTTCCAAACCCATTTTTCTATTTCTTTAAATTAATACCTGCACACTTCCTGTCTAGCATAATTCCCTAAAATACTGGCTGGCCAGTTACAAAGATTTTGAGAACTGCAAGTCAATTTGTTAAATTCAGCCTTAGGAAATAGAGGGGAAGACAACTCGCCTCCCCCATAAATGCACACCTGTCATAAATAAGAAGTTAAGACTTCTTTCTGAAACCCGTTAAAAAAAATCCCTGTTTTAATGTTCTAAGAGATAGCAAATAAATCCAACCGAACTGCTTCAGCTAGCAAAAAAAAAGTCGCTTCTGCAATATTCTAGCAGAAAAAAATGGTCAGCTTTGCCAGCTAGATAATATGGGGTGAAGCCAAATAAATTTTTATATGCAAAATATTTGCTTGGCATTTAGCGGTTAAGATGCTGTCCTGCACATTAGTATTTATAGCAAGAGGGAACATATTTTCCTGAGCAGCTATGCAAAGGTAGAGGAGGTTGAAGTTATGAATATTACTTAGCTGTTTGTGCAGCTTCAGTCTGAATATGAATAGGGCTGGTGGCCCCATCCTGCTCCTACAGTGCCCTGAGCGGAGGAGCCCGGGGCCCTCTTTCAGGCGTGGATTTGGGCAAGGCAGGCGGGAAGGGCAGCAGCTGGTGGCACCGGTGTCGGAAATGCATAATACATGGCTTTCCGCTTCACTTTTGCTTTCCATGTTAATCAAAACATTTCATGAGACAGAACCCATCTCATGCCTCAAATATTCAGGAGTATCCAGACTCAAAGAGCTTTCCCCAGGGTGCACATACTGCTCAGGACTCTAGTGAGTAAAGTCACTGTTGCTGGTTTCCTTTTGAACACAGTCCAAGCCTCATTTTCCAACAATCTGGGGAGAGTCAGAAGCCCACAGAGAGCTAGAAATGCTCCAGCAGCTCAGAAAAAACACCCCGTCCCTTCCTCGAGACAGAACTGCTTCACGGCACACAGGCCTGGACACATTTTGCAGGCACTGCATGAGCACAATCCTACCACCGCGGCAGACGAGGTCTTCTCCAATCTGGTTAGCTGTGGGAAGCTTTCTGGGTTATTCACCCGACCTGTCTTTTCATACAAACTACGGGCTGTCAAATATGTGGCGTATAAAGCAAGTTAAAACTTTCTACTAGAAAAATCAATGTTTCAATGTTCTTAAGTGACTTTCCACACAAACCTGTCTCTGAGCTATCCACCAGCTGAAAAAAGTCTCCAACAACTAAATATTCTTTGCAGAGAGGCTCTTAGTAGCCTTATAAGCAAAGAAAATGTGTTCAAAGTTGTTACCTTTGAACTGAAGGCTGACCAAGGCAACATTTTTTTCCTTGGCAGTCACTTCTCAGTACAGTGATTTCATTCCACAAATCAAAGACGAGCCGTCCTTGCCCACCAGTATTCTTTACAAGTGCCTAAGCTCTCTCCTGTATGGAGTGTTTTGTTTTGTTCTGCTCCTGGCCCTTAGGCTCCTGCTTAGCCTCTTCTACGGGCACTCTGAAGAGCAAACTACCATGCAGACCATTAACAAGGCATCACTTTGCTACAGAGTAGGTTTCAAACTACTTCGAGAAAACATGTCTTGTTATGCCATAAAACCCACCAGCACATGATTCCCACATTTTAAAGCAAAATTTTAAACAAGAGGCTTAAATAAAATTGAATTTGGTACCACCTGAGCAATCCACACAACTAGGAATTCAGCTGCGAAGCCCGAAGGACAAGAGGATGGTCGGCTTCAACCTCTTAGCCTACCCTGCGTGGATGAAGGAGGTGAACGTGTTCAAAAACTATGGTCAGGTGAGGAATAAGACAAGAAAATAATACAATGAAAAACTCTCGTTAACCAGGAGGGAACTGGAAATGGCAAATTTCCAAGTCAAGGATCCAATAGGATGGGGAAGGAGGGCAATTCAACAAATGCTCCTACCTAATGCTGACTTCCAGCAGAGATGCAGTATAGGCAGGGAATCTCACTCACCCTACAGCCATCACACTGGGAAGGTCTGGCCACACAGGCTTGTTTGTAGGATAGGGGTCCTAAAAAGCAAGTGCCCCCCAGCAATGGACCATGATGGACCTCTTCCTGTGATGCCTCATTTACATCTTTCTCTAGGCAGAAACCTCACACTTCCCTCTGATTCCTCATTCCCATCAAAAAATCAAAGGTAAAACCATCGTTCAAGGCCTGCAAAATTCTCTGTACACAGTTATGCTTACGTTGTGAGGCTTTTGGCACCTGTATTGCTTTGTTTTCCTAGCACGTTGCGGGCACAGGAGTAAAATGTGAACTGCACAGATCTCCAACTACCTCTCAGTTTTGTCTTTATGGCCAGTAATTAACTTCTGATCCACACGATAACACTCTGCAGTTTACAGTCTTTTAAATATTTTGAAAATCATTGTTCCAAGACAAACGCCATACTCCAAACTCTTGCATTCCAGACAAAAGAAGAAGAATTTAAAATAGTCCAATTTATTCTTAGAATTCCCCTTTGGCATAATCTAGCTCTGTTTCTCCTTTCCCTTTTGCTAATGAGCTGGAAAATCATGCACAAAGCTGCCAGATGAGCCTGGCTAGCTTCCCCCCAGCTTTATGAATAAGAATCTTTATAAAACTGTATCTTGACTCCTCAGCCCACTGTGCTCAAACCTTCCACCCCGCCAAGCCCCTTCCGTGGCATCTAGTAGAGCGGGAAGATCTGTGCAAATTCTCCTAATTCAAGGCCGTTGCCTCCTTCTGCCTCCCACCCTCAACTCTTGAACCATTTGCGGGGGCAGAAACGAAGGAAAACAGATTGGTTTCTCAGCGGCCCATCGCACTGGCAGAAGCCACGTTGACAACGGCACCGCTGCGCTGGCATCTGGGCACGGGGCGAGAGCGGGTGGCGCAGAGACAGAGACACTGCGATGAGCGAGCAGAGGAGGCCAAAGGGTTTTATCTTCGCACAGCAAGGAGTTGAACGGGGTTAATTGCGGCGCACCGAGGCTTAAGGTTTGCTCGCTGGGAATAACAGAATACAACTAATCTTGAAAGGTTCAGGCAATTTTTTTAAAGTACTTCATGAGGTTTCAATTGCAAAGCGAGACTGGAGAAAAAAGAATGGAGAAACACGGTGGATACTTGCTCCACTCGGGAGGAAAATATTTTCTCTCACTTCATGGTGTTTCTTTAAGTCCTCTCTCCTACACCAACCCATATTCCCAAGAAACATGACCCCAGTGCTTAAGAAGACCCATATTCCCAAGAAACGTGACCCCAGTGCTTAAGTCATCTCTCCAGCACTGCAAGACGGCCACAGCAGGGCAGAGGGAAGACATGGTAGGACAAGTCCCCAAATCCATCCTTTTGCTGGATTTAACAGCCCAAACCAAGGACACAGAGGACATCCAAAGCCAGCGCATTGCAGGTCATTGCTTAGGCCTAGATTTTCTGCTAACCTCAAGTGACTCATGGTTTCCACCTCAAAACTTTTATTGGTTCAGCTCCAAACAAAGCAGAATCATTTCTTATTGACCTTTCAAAGCTAAATATGTAGATACAATATTTTGTGCTAGTTTTATTTGTCCCGATTTCACAAAGCTCTTCTCAGCTCTCAAGATCTCGTGTATCAGCTGAAAAACAGTAGTAGGTCTAAACAGAAAACTCGGCAACAGCCCCCTAGTTTTCCTTAAGAAACACCTATTCAGCCATACCTAAAAGGTACTAAAATACCATTAGTGAGCGCTGCCTAAATTTACATTGGAAGATCATCATGGGCATTTTAGAGAAGGAAAAGGCTCCTACACTGACATCTTGAGCTTGTTACAAGATATAATTTAAATAGTCTTAGCAGCTGCACCGTGACTTAATGCTATATTATTGCCTTTTACCAACAAGCATTAAGACACTGAATAGTAGTAATGAGAATGGGAGCTTGAATGTTGCTCAGCTTAGGCATTAAGTCTAAGCCACGAGTAGGTTAGCATAAAAATGTGGCAAATTGGAGTGCAAACACCTGGTCCTGAAAAGTCATGCAGAAAACTTAGTTTATACAGCTTCCCCTTGTTTCTTATTAAAATAATTTGGAGGCTTGAAAATGAAACACATTTATGAATTCACTGGGGAACTGGAGAGAGTCATCACACAGTAATGGAAAGGCAGATTTTTTTATTGATTCAAATTAAGGGTAATTTATTGGAAAAAAAGCACCATGATTTGCATGAAAGACATTGCCTAAAGACACAGCAGTCTAAGCGTGTTTTGATATATTTTACACATATACATACACACGTAGGCTGCTTGCTATAACTCTGTCTGCTAAGTGAATCTGCTAGCGTGAATGCTCCACCTCCATTTCTATTTTAGGAATGACCAGCAAGATAAAACAAATCAGTTACAAGACTGTTCTCAGGTAAATCAAATCTTATATCTCCCAAGAGAAGCCTCTACCGAAGCTTTTGTCATTTGCACGTGCAAACTTGAATGTCAGTGAAGCACATGAACAGAAGTGTAAAGCAGCATTATGCAAAATCTGATTTTTGGCGTGATTTCTGGTCTGAGGAAAACAATAGTAAAAAGCGGTATCTTATAGTGAAGGGGAAAAAAAACTGCATGAAGTGCTGGGGAACCACTTGCAAAGGCAAATTATAACAGGGACAGCACAGAGATAATTTACATACCTAGTTTGTAAAAAGCAATGATTAATACAGCTAGAGAGAATGTAAAAGTTAATGCATAACTGAAATGTTAAAACAAATTGCCAGTTTAATAAAGCTGGATGACAGCTCAAAAGTGTTGGGAATAAAACCAATAGTTTTCTTAGCAGATCCACAGATCATGAAAGGAGAAGAAAAGGGCATCAAAGGAAATAATTACTCTCCAAGAAAGAACAGGAATAAACATTTATATTGTCTCTTCTCCTCCTCTGAATGTCTCCAATACTCAAATTTAAATTTACATACTTAGCTCATTAAAGTCCTAGAAATAATATAATTTTTTATGGTCCATTTCTGGCAAAAACTAGCATAACTTGAAACAGACCTAAGTACTTTGATTATTGCATCAAGTTACTATTAGTTTTCACGATGCAATAAATTCGAAAAAATTGCCTCCTGCTGATCCAATTATGATTCTATTTTTAAGCAATTTTAAAAAATTAAAAATGCATTGCAGACTTCTGGGCTTAATGGCTTGAATTTAACACTTAAATAAAAAATCCGACTGACAAAATATCAAGCCCAATTCTCAGCTGAGGGGAACGGGAGGAGCACCCTCCTGAAGCCGCAGAGTTGGAGTTAGGCCATCAGCATCCCCTCTCTGTCCTGTTGCCAACCGTGCAAGTTCGTCTTTCGCTCTAAATGCCAGTCTGGGTCCATCCCTTCTCCTGCCTCATTAATGACTGCCCTGCAGGCCCAATCCGACCTGTAAGTTGTGGTTCAAGCCCTGCTGTTTGTAATTGCCTGGTACATAACGACGAGCCACAGCAGCGAGCAAGGAGCTGGATGTAGAGCGCTTGTTCTGCAAGGCTGACGACCGTGAGTTTTCACTCCCTGCCATAACAGCAGGTAGCTAAAAAGCCAATGAAGAAGACAGACCACCCCCCTGCGGAAATATTATTTTATAGCCATTTCTCACGACTGCCTGTGTGTTCCCAGATGATTTCCATCTGCTACGTGCAGGCTGAATCACACCATAGATGTCACACCAATAGGCGCGTGGAGACCTGCTGTCCACGACTTGACTCTACAGGTCCAACCATTCAAGACTATTCAAGTAAGACGAGTGAGACAGGGCCAGCCACTGCGTCCCCCACAGCAGCACTGCTCACACTCAGATGCAACGTGAGAAAGTATCTCAAAACTGCAACAACGTTAAGAGACGTCAGGCAAGTCAGAATTATTCTTTGCAAACTCTTTACCAAGGTAGCACTTTGCATTCATTCACCATGTCATCATAACCTCAGGATACTTCCCAAAATAAGAAACAGAGCCCCTGTAATTAGGGTGTAGCTAAGCTATTACAGGTATGTTTACCGAGTTACAAGTATGGTACAATGAGTACTCTGTTAGTGAAAAGAGAAATAATGCAAGTACAAGAGCACAAACTACATGTTGACATTAAATCATTATCTTTTGGTCTCTGATGTCTGCATGACCTGCAAAATTCATCTGTGGAGAGATCACTCCTTCCTCTTGTACAGCGATGAGCAGCTGCGTAGCTGCAGATTCGGGCTTTCTGTTCCCCCTTTTCTCACTCTCAAACACAATCATTTTTGTTTTGACTATAATATTGATGAAAATGAATGACCTGAGATCACAGCCACAAAAAACACTTGAACATCAGCATAAGGTACTCATCTGCAATGCTCAAAAGATGCTAAAGAAGTGATAACATTGCCAAGGAGTGGTACTGGCCAGGGACCATAGCTGGAAACAAGGAAATGAGGAAAGAACAAGTTTGCTTTCAGGGAAGAGTCAAGTAAAACTAATTATGAAACTTCAAGTCGCCTGCTGTGGGATAAGGCTATGAGTTTAGCAGCATAATTCAAGCACATCTGCTATATTTTGTCCTCAAAGCAACATGATGTAGAAAAAGCATTTGTAACTTCATGTTAGAAAAGAGAGTAATAGAGGTCACGAGTAAACTGCAGTGGAGCCCAGGCCTGAATCCAAGCCCTCAGTAACCCCACCCTTAGGCGTTATGCTTCAGTTTTCTGAAAATGTTTACTGAAAATATTTCAACCAGCTTTTTTGTACTTCTCTGCTTTGCCTGCTTCCCTTTCTCTTGGTCCTAACTTGGAGACAGACACACCACAAACCAGTACAGCCAAACCTGTTCTTACACTGTATCAGCTGTTAATGACAGTGATGACCTCAAAAATCCCTCTACAAGTCTCATTCAATTTTGATTTTCTTAGCATTTCACATAAATGTCTACAAAGAGATTCACCTTGTTGGGCTGTAAATCTGGCTCCATTCAAAGACAGCGTTTCCAAACTTTTTAATGGCAGAGACCTATCACCTCTTAGGTCACTGTATCTGGTCTCTTCCTCCGATGCATGACATTGGTTCCTTAATGTAGTAGATTCTTGGCAGTGATGTTAAACTCTATTTAACAGCAGACGATTGCAATAATATCTAACAACACTCCCATCCGCAGAAGCATAGTTCACTCCAGGGACTTTAATGTGAAAAGAAATGCTGTTGAACAGAAGGCAACACATCTCCCGCTACATTTCAATCCAGGGACGTGTCTGCTTGCAATGGCAAGTAGTAGAAAAAAACAAGTGCCACCTCGGAGAAGAGCTCTGTCACCTCATCTGTTACCTTCTTTAACAAAATGATAGCTCTCTGAGGGGCGGCTGAGGCTGAATGGTCTCTACCAGATTGCAGTGCATCTAGATGCTGGCAATATTTATAATCAGTAAGGTTTATAAACAGAAATATTTATAAGCAGTAAATTTACAGGGTGACATGTTGTTAAAAGCTGTGCTAAACATACCACATAGCACATTGCTGAAATGCTGTGTCCCTTAGGTGAGAAAAGGATAGTGGGGAGTGATTTTCCCATGCTCTAATTACCTTCTTGTTTTAGTATGAACTCCCAGCAACAGCACTGGCTGCACCTCCTAAATTTTCTGAAGGTAACTAAATAAAACTAGCCCATGCCTCTAACTCCTGAATGTCCACCTCACTTATGTGGAATAAGAAAATTAATTCAAAGCTGTTAATTGCTTTTCCAGTTATTTTATTTCACTTTGCTTATCTGGGGAGGGGGGAATAGACCTCCACTGCACACGATGCAAACACTTGAGTGCCCAGGGCCAACACTGCAACACTTTGCTGTAAATGTACGTGGCCAGCAGGTCTCCTAGAGAGAACAGTACATTACAACAGTAGCATCTTATGGGCTCAGAGTCTCTGGGGGCTTTCCCATCTAAGCTGACACAGCATTTAGATTCAGACAAAATCTCCAATAGCTTTGTGAAAAGGCCATGAATCTCCCAACTAGACTGCATTTCAGCCAATCTCATCAGGGACTCAACTCAACAACAGTCCAAGTAGCACATGGGCAAACACAAAACATTTTTTCTCCTCACCTATCCATAGTTCTACACACAGTCCATTTGATAAGATTGTAAAAAACATGGCAGTAGCCTAGTCAGTGGCATAAATACAACCAAGGAAGCTCTCTCCAAAAATGAGGCATCATCTGTCTTAAAGGGCCTTTTTGAGAGAGCAACAACTGGCACCGTATCCTATTTCTATGCTTATCCAGTTTAGGACAACCCTAAAAACTCCATAAAGAACTGTGAACAAGTACAGATGTACATTCACCTTCCGCAGGTTCAAAACTGCCTACCAAACTAGAGGAATTGATTTTACCAAGATTTGATTAACCACAGGCAAAGCTTCCCCAAGTAACGGGTGCTCACAGCGTCCTGCTGTAGAGCATGTTCACAAGTTCCCTGTTAGGACAGCACCATGATAAATCCCACCAAAGAAGCAGGTCACTGAGACAGGCAGAGATCCCTCGAGAAGCAAAGTTGCTGAAACAAGATGGCAATGACATGAAAAAAACAGGATAACCTGCATGTCTTGATCCTTCCCAGGTACAACAATTTCACTAGGACTTCCTCTTCTTTATCGCAGAATTTGTTTGAAAAAAAAAATCCTTTCATCCAGGCTTCTCCTGGAAGGACTGTCAAACACTCTGACATCCTCTTCTTTTTTTTTCTTTTCCCTTTGCCACCAAGGAGCTCAGAGGAAACCCCGAAATCTCCACTGAGCAGGCAGCACAGTAGCTCTTCAGTGCCATTTCCTGATATCAGCAACTGGCTGTAGCTGTAGGGAATTTCTCATGGTCCAGCAAGGCTGTTGCAAAGATCCACAAAGTCTCCCCGTCTTTCTTTAAATCTCTCAATAAAGCGGCTAGAAATGGACTCACCATTCCCGGCGTTGCCGTTCTGTTGCTGCTGCTGAGATTACACAAGTTAAACTAGTAGCAGGCAACAAGGGACTCCCTCAAAACTCTTTCATAAGCAGCTTTCTTGGTGCTCAATTACCATGACAGAGGCAGCTGAGAGCCTAAGAAACTCAACTGACAGCATGGACAGACCTTTGCCTCAGGCAAAGCAGAATGAATTCCCAGTGTTCCCATGTCGATGCAATTTATAGCCCCGGGCTATGACTCATTATTCGGCCCAGCCAAGGTTGCTGCAAGGCAGGTATCAGTGGAGCAGCAGGCCCGTCTCTTCCTGGCACTCCTCCTAAAGCAGGAACCACAACTGTATTTGGCTGGAAAACGGCTCTATTGTGTACAGACGTTTGGAAAGGAGAGAGAACGCTTCTGCGCGGTGGAGTGGTGAAGATATTTTTTACAAGTAACAAGAGAGGAAGACTACAGCATCCTGGAAAAACGCTCGCATATTCCACTAAGCAGTACTTTTTGTCTAACTGCAGCACGGAGATCACAGAGTTTGTCCTTAGTAAGGATGCTAGCTAGGTAGGGATGTGAGATTTCTCTGAATAACTGGTGCAACTTGGACAACTTCCAATTCTTAGCTGAATCCTAAACAAGAAAATGGCAGTTTAATAACACTGTATGCACGTTACTGTATTTTCCTTCAAATTTACTAGGAGTTTTACAGGGACACAAAGAAAGAGAAAACTGAATAGCTTACAAAAGCTGTTGTGCTCTTGGAGAAAGCAATATTGAGGGGCTGAAGGAAGAGCGTCCTAAAAAGTAAAGCAACCAAGGTCTGTGTTCATGAGTTGTATTCATACCTTTCATCTCCACTAACTAAACCAAGAATCACTTGCCCTTGTGGTCCTGCAAAACCAAACCAACCAACCAAACTACGTTGCACTATTCTGCTGTCTGTATGCCAGGAAGAAGTCTAGGTGGCACACAAATTTTGGGACACCAACAGCAGAAGACCATCTATTAATTCTGCTCTCACTGATAGGAAAGGCTGGAGCAGATCAACAAACAGGCTTTTGAGCACTTCTCTGCAGGAATATCTGCAGAAGAGAAAGCCAGCAGTTCAGTGGACCATGTTTCTTACTCCGGAAAAGCTGACACAAATTTTGATTCTAAGTGGTGTTCCCCAGGGATCAGTCCTGGGTCCGGTACTGTTCAACTTGTTCATCAATGACGTGGACGAGGGCACAGACTGCACCCTGAGCAAGTCTGCGGATGATACCAGACTGTGTGGCCGACACTCCCGAGGGCTGTGCTGCCTTCAGAGGGACCTGGACAGGATGGAGAGTTGGGCAAAGAGGAACCTCATGAGGTTTAATAAGGGTAAGTGCAGATCCCGCACCTGAGGAGGAATAACCCCAGGCACCAGCACAGACTAGGGGTTGACTTGCTGGAAAGCAGCTCCAAAGAGAGGGATCTGGGGAGTCCTGGCTGACAACAAGTTACCCATGAGGTAGCAATGGGCCCTCGTGGCCAAGAAGGCCAATGGGCTCCTGGCTGCGTCAGGAGCAGCATTGCCAGCAGGGCCGGGGAGGGGATCCTGCCCCTCTGCTCAGCTCTGGGGAGGCCACATGGGGAGTACTGGGTGCAGTTCTGGGCTCCCCAGTACAAGAGGGACGTGGAGCTGCTAGAGAGGGGCCAGTGTAGAGCAACAAAGATGATTATGAGACTGGAGCATCTATCATGTGAGGAAAGACTAAGTGAGCTGGGCCTGGTTAGCTTTGAGAAGACTGAGAGGAGATCCAATCAATATGTATAAATACCTGAGGGAGAGTGCAGGGAGGATGGGGCCAAACTCTTCTCAGTGGTGGCCAGTGACAGGACAAGGGGTAATGGGTACAACTTGAAACACAGGAAGTTCCACCTCCATGTGAGGAAGAAGTTCTTTGCTGTGAGCCTGCCTGGCACAGGTTGCCCAGAGAGACTGTGGAGGCTCCTTCTCTGGAGATCTTCCAAACCTGCCTGGATGCCACCCTGTGCTCTGGGTGTCCCTGCTGGAGCAGGGGTTGGACTAGATGATCTCTAGAGGTCCCTTCCAACCTCAACCATTCTGTGATTCTGTGAAAAGATGACAAAAATCTGGACAGAAGTGCCCTTCTTAGCAGTTCTCTATCTTTTCTAGTTTATGTTCTTCTTCAGAATTTCTATTAGAGATGCGGGCCTTATAAAGGATTTTAAGGATAACAGAAACTGTTATCCTTAGGCTGTTCTTCTCAATACCCTCTTTGGAACTTTAGGGTTCACCCATGCATACTCAAGGACTAATGGACCTCTTTTGTACTTATTTTAAATGGCATTTCATTCCAATTGATCAGATAAAAATAGTCCTCAAAGGAGGGACATTGGCACAGGAGTTAAATTCTGTGAAGACTAGACCAGATCTTCTTCGTAGGTATCTGAAATTTCTTCTTTGCCTCAAGCCTTTACTCTCACAGCGCTTCTTTTTTTCTTTTTTTTTTTCCTTTTTTTTTTCCAGCTCCAAGAGAACAGAGAAGTTGTCTCTAATACCAAAGAGGACATAATATTAATGTGACATCTGGTCAAATCTCTGTTTTGTCAGGCTTTTCTGATTCTTATCAGCTCCTTGATTACCTGGTCATCATGTCCACTGTTTCTTGTCATTCATCCAAGCTCCCTTATATGAAGCCAACAGGCTGGGCATCTTTCTCATAAGTCAGCATGACATTCACTGGATAATTAGGAAAACAAAGTGGAGCTGGCTGATGCTGCTATGCTCTCAAGTTGTGATTACAAAGTGGCTTCTGCTCCCTTCCACCTTGGTTTGTGAGAATGGGAGGGCAATCAGAAACCTCTCTCATTTTGTGTGCTTGGAGCCAAGTACAGAATTAACTTGTCTAGCACAAGATCTGCTCCAAAGCGTGGAGAACGTCAGGGGGACAATCAATTTCATGACTCCATAAAGCTGATGGAAACATGATTACACAGCAAACCATGGGTTCTTTTCTTCTAAAACTTGCTGACCGTCTGTGATTCTTTGGAACAATTACTTTTGTGCAGCTGAATTCGAACTGCAGCTGGGATGGGCATTAGTTTCCATCTTATCAGGAAGTTTCAGACATTTGAGGGGTACCAGGCTAAAGGTAATTGTACTAACGGTTACACAAAAGGAGTAATTTGGGAGAGGTTATCTTCTAATGAACAAGAAAGAGTAGGTTAGTGAAGAGCCTTCCTTAGAGCTGGACCTCAGAACGGAAGATTGTATTTTCTAACCAAGAGATTAGGGGTATTTGCTCTCCTAGAAAAAAATCCATGCAAGTCCAATATTTATTGCTACTAACATCCTCCATAGCCCAATAAATTTCATCTAGGAAAGGAAAGGAAACAAGCACATTTTGGTCTTGCTTTCTTATACTCTCTCTTTGGGAGAAGGTTAAGGGAGAGGTAAACAGCATTTCTGCAAGTTATTTTTAAAGTGGGCAACAAGTCATAGACTAAAAGCACGAAAGACTAAGTCCTCGCAGAATACACACAGCATTGTTAGCAGCCACATGAGAAGAGAGGAGAGGAGAGGAGAGGAGAGGAGAAGAG
>VWPW01006804.1:0-45131 GCA_013389825.1 Crypturellus undulatus | reverse complement strand
AAGAGAAGAGACCCAGTATTGCCCTATGAATGAATATGGAACCTCACAAGAGGAACAAGAGGGACCCATTTGCTCCCTTGCAGATTTATGGAGCCATGTGGTAAACACAGAGTCAATTAAACTTTCCAAACATAGCCAACACACCTATAAACTGGCTATATCATGACTCTATATCCAGCCTTTGTCTTGACCAGGTATGGGGAAATCAGGCATGAGAAGTCTTACCTGTTCCCTTCTCTGCTTAGACTCGTCTTCCTGTTTTGCCTCCCTGGGACTTTACTGTGTTTTTGTTGTTGTTTTCTATAAATAAATTTAATGTCTTTGAGAAAGGTGAAAAGAACCGTGTAGGTAACAAAGCAATTGGGAGCGCCTCTGTAATGTATTCAGGCCATTAAGGATTTCATTAGGTTTACTAAAAGGTCATTAATGATAAAATATCTTCTTTTATTTTACCTACTTTCTAAACATTATAGTCTATTCTGCCATTCAAGCTTGCACCCCACTGACATTAATTAGCATGCCATATATTAAGGAGAGCTTTTAATGAGCTGTTATTTCATATGATTTTATTGGAGAGCCTCATTGTTCAGTTTAATAGCCCAAAATGACAACTATAAAAATTGCTTTGATAGGACTGCAGCATTGGTAGGTTACTCAATCTCTCTGCTCTTTCCTCAGTTCTTGAAGCTGAAAGCTCTGCTGAATAAATTCTCATAGCTGCTTCACCCCATTATACTTGGTGTACTGAAAGCTGTAGGCAACAAAAGAGACCAAAGCAACGCAATGGAACTATAATCTCAATTTACCCCTCTTCTGTTTGCTACATGCCATAAAGAATGGAGACCCATCTACCATGAAGTGTTTTGGTCACCCTTATAGGTATACCATCAGCCCTAACCATTATTGCAGTTATGTGATGATTAACGCCATATTTTTAGGCACTTAAACCATCCCTTTAAGGGTCTCAAGTGTCTGCCTCACCCAAAGCCCCTTCTGAAAGTTTCAGGTAAAATCGATTGATCCAGAAACCAAAAGAAAAGGAGGGCATCCCAGGAGTGACCCTGCCCTCCCAAAACCCATCAGCTGCCAGAGTCCTTCTCTAATGTCCCTGATGCCAGCAGTGTCACCTGGATGGCAGGGAGAGGAGCAATCAGCAATACACAGTGATAAAAAGGGGAGCGAAAGGACTCAAAGTGACACATAGATTGGGAATGGAAGCTGGGGCACAGGAAAGTAAAGCCAAGATTCACGCACCAGATGGCATGATCACACTGAAAGGAGTCTAAAATACATTCATAAGGGCAGCAGTTCCAGACTGCCATAACACTGTCGTCTCCTCTCCTTGGAGTAAACATCAACTGCCTTTTCTTCCTCTGAACAGTTCCTCAGTTACACTAGTCACAGGATGAAGCCACCATGTTTGAGCTTTTCAGTGCTTCATTGCTAAATTAAGCAGTCCTCAAGACGAAAAGGAAAAAGGGATCTAGAAATCAAGTACAACCCTGTTTCTGTGGTACATTTTTAAGTTAGGTAATTTAGTTGGGAAAGCAAGATATTGGAAGATCTGAACATGGAGTTTCTCAAGAGCTTTATCTATATTACCATAACAGCACAGGTAGACTGGTATTGAAAAGATGAGACAGAAGAAAAAGGATTAAGGATCAACCATCTTCCTGAATGAGCAAAAGAAACCACATGTTTGACAGAAAAATGAGTACAGAACCAAAATGGTATTTTTTCTAGAACAGAAAACACTGGAAGGCAGAAAGAGAAGATGATGTGCACAAACCTACAAAGAGATTTTTTTTACTTGAACCTATTATGTAAGAGAATAAGTGACTTTTCAGTTCTCATTATTTTGGTTTAGAACAGTCTAATATGGATATTAAAATCATTCACCTCCTCCCTTGGAAAAAAAAAGATTTCATTGTAGTCAAATATCTTCTCTTGTTTGCACTGGATTTACATTGCTATAAATCTTTTAGCTACAAAGGAACAATAAGAAAGTAATCAAAGAAACTGTTGTTCCCAAGGGACTGGATTTTTTTTTATTTATTTATTATTGGTTATTGTTGTTGTTGTTGATTTTCCATAAAGCTTATCAAGCAATTTTTTTAAACTTATTCATGTTATTTATAACCTGAGTATGCTATTTACCTTAAAGTTGTCATACATTAAAAATTATATAGATGTTCTCTAAATAGCTTCTCATTTTCTGATCCTGATGTTGCTGGAAACCACAGGATTTAAGAGAGTATCATTAACTACTGCTTCGGAGTTAAGGATGTCTTCAAGTAACAGCAAGCTAGTAGAGTGTGATTAAAATTTCTGTGTTATTTTAGCAAGTTCTTTCAACAGCTCTTTAAGGTGCCTATTCAGAAAAGTATTGCTAATTAGGAAATCATTCAAACATTTGCTTAATTTTAAGGATGTGCTAATACCACTGCAGTTAATGGGACTTAGGCACATGACTAGCTCCCTCCAAGTCTATACTTACTCAGGATTGCACTTGAGAAGAAACAAATACTCACGATTAAAGATGTGCTTAAGAGTTTTGCTTAACAGAGGTCTCACGACCTCTGTGACTCATTCTGCCTTTAAGAGTAGGTCCCATCAGGCTGGTGCTTGGTTTATGGAAACAGCAGAGCTATGTTGGTGGCTTCGCATCTGTACTGCAGAGCTGGGAGTGCTGGTTTTAAACCAAGTCTGGTTTTAAACCAAGTCTAGATTTAAATCAAGTTACCCAAAGTGCCCCAAAGGGGCCACCTAGGTAGGTATAAGAATTCTAGGAGTGACAGGGAGCATTTAAGTAATGTTATTATGTTAATGTGAGGAAAAGGGGCTTTCCATGGGATTTTGCTGAAGATTATTGAGCTGAAAGAAAAGGGATCTTCTGTGATCCAGTGCTTCTCTCCAACTGCACCTAGAAAACTCTTCCATTATCCCCTGCCCTGTCTCAGAGAGTGGACAAAAGGGTCTATGGCTGACATCTAAACTAGCTAAGAAAACCAGAAATGCACAGGTTTCTGGCCCTTGTCAACTGCCAAGACAAGATAATGCACAAGTGCCAACAGCACCATTCCCTTTCTGGCCTGAATGTCAATGAGGATGAGTCCCCAGTGGTGGCAGTGGCCGACCAACGTCTTCACCACATATTCACAGTCAGCAACCACAGAGAAAACAATTCATTTTCACTCAGTCCAGCCCTCTTGCAATGCATTTTTGCAGAAAAAGCTGCTAACTACAAAATGAATTTAGCTGTGTGTATATGCACAGCTTTCCTTGCGTGTAATGGAGGGGACGCAGTGTTCAACGAGGGCTGAGAGAGCTTCAAACTTAAACAGCTTATACATAGCTGCACAGTTTTGTTGTTAGTTGAGGTTATTAAAGGATTCTGATTCAACACAGTGCAGATGCAATATAACACTTATTCTTTGGGTAATTGACTTTCATGGACTCTGGACAAACAATATACTGCTGTACAAGACACCACATAAATCCAGTGTCAAAGGGAAAACACATTAGTGTTACAGATGAGCAAGGCAGTAGTACTCAACTGTACGAAGACTGCTTTGTCCTATGTCCTTTACAGAAGGGTGACAGAGCCAGGGTTACATATATATAATCTTAATATGACCATTTCCTGGGCCTTGAGCACTTAATAGTGTTTCCTCAATGTTCTCTTCATGTCCAGCTACAGGCTGTGGCCAGCTGTGTGTAGCATGGACTTCTTTCAGTCCATGCCTCCTTCAGTGCACGCTCAGTGAGAAAGCCTCCTCCCAAGAGCATCATGCATCCACCAAACGCAACTGAGGACCAAACGCAGCATGACTTATTTTCACGGGAACATTCAAAGCCACTTCTCACTGAAAGCAATTTCCAAGAAATGTCATCTTTCTACTGTTTCCACTGTAGAGCTTTATATAAATTGGTTGCAAGATTCTGTGGCTGCTACTTTCCTTCTTATGGGACCCATTTTTCACTGCTCTTAACCAAGAAAAAGCCCTAAAATAAACAAATAAACAAACAAAGCCAAGCTCAGCTCCCACCGCTCTTCCAGGAAAATTGAATATCCTGCACCTTTCAGTAAGAATGATTTTATCCTAAAAAATGCAGGTTTCACAAATAGCTTTAAAAAAGGGCTATGAATAGAAATGCCTGCATAACCCTGCAGTGGATAGCTATCGTACCACACAATCATGCTTTGTGTTATAATAAGTATGCACTTTCAAAGGTCAGAGCTAGAAGAAATTTGTTTCCACCCTATTGTAAATACGGGCAGTGCATCCCACAAAGTTTGACCTTATGCACGACCCTCTGCGAGACCCTTCCCACGTAACGACCTCTCCTGCAGAGAAAAACTAAGCAAAGTGATGGAGAAGAAATGGTGTATTGGCAACCGGAGAGATGATGAAGGGCAGACTGCAATTTTACATGGCAACTAAGAAGATCTGTAACCTCTGAAGTGCAATTTAAACTCAAATCCACTGGGATTAAGGAAACTAGGCTCCAAGCGTCCCATTAAAGAGTTGAAATTGTATGTGAAAGTCTTTTATATTACTATTCCTGGCATCTAAACACAGATTTGCAGCCTTTCAGAAATGGTAACAGAGAAAACTAGCTAGTTAAAAGCTGCAAATGAGTCCTTATTTTTCCCAAGACATGTGTATAACTCACACGGGACTTAATAATCGTAAAGATGAGAACATAAGTGATTACAGAAACACACCTTGCCATGTTTAAAAAGACAGTTTGCTCTTGAAACGCTGCTTTTAGGCATGGCTCATTGCAAGGACTTTCCCAGCATGAGAGTCGTTCTTCTAACCAACGAGCTGGATATCCTGTAGTCACTCTGTAAATGCTTTCAGGATTGTAGTGTGTCCTAACGATGTCTTCCCCTCCAGTAACATGATAAATACTTTAGACAGGACTGCTGCATTTTTTTCCTTTCTTTCCCTTTAAGGAAGAAATGTTGTAAAAATTGACAATTCTAAGAAAGAGATTACATACAGCAGAACATATTTACAAGGGCAAAACCCAGCATCTTACTGTACACCAGTAAGCTTCCAACTGCCAAAAATGGTCAGTAAAATGCAGATATACAGGATTATTTCTATTTACATTTTCCAAATTAAATACAAGTTTGCACAGAATACCCGGATCCCTCCGTGCATATGAAGCACTTCCATCTGAACTGGGGAGCCAACCTCACCTGATCTACAAGCAGAACAACTTAATTGCAAATGCTGATTGGTGACCTTGAATTAGACTGCATATTCCTTCAATAACAGCATGGATCTTCCTACTGTTTCATGCTGGACTGACTTCATGTGCACTTGAGATGAAAAAAATTATTCGCTTATCTTTGTACACACAGGTTGAACTGCCACACAGTACAAGCACACCAATCATTGTTTGGTTATTAGGGATTTTGAAGCATAGCATGTTTACATGATAGGTAAAAGGCATAAAACAAGTGTGAGTGCTTTGAGTTTGCCAGGAGAGAGAATGGGAAACTGGATTTATTCCAGTATTATTCAATTCTGCCACTTGCAGCCAGTTAGGAGAGAGATATAAGAGAGATATAAGGACTTTTTCCTGAAAATGACGCAAAATGATCTACATAGGGCAGTCTAACCAAGCCACTGTACTAGAAAAGACCCATCATCATTGTTTATCTGTGGTTTGAACACATCTTGATCTACCTGCCTCATGTAAGTACTGATGTGCTTACAACCTACCCGTCGACTTGCCTAAAGCTTTAGTTTTATCCCTGTTGCACGGCTTCCCTGCAACAGCTGTCCCCACGCCTCCCTCACGGCTCATAGGACTGCACAACCTGACACCTACTAACCTGGCTCCTCCTCGTCACAGGAGCTGCTTTGCTGTGCTCCCCTGAACACCCCTCACTTTCCGTATAGCTCGTATCCGAATCTTTCCAGCATGCTGATTAACAGACTTTCAATTCTCAGGGCTTGCCAAGATCCCTTGAACAAGAGGTTTTTGCTCTCTAGAAACAGAGAGCAATTACCTGCTAATCTCATGATCCACAAGATTTCCATCTGTGACCATTCCCAACAGGACAATTAGTTCTGTAGCTGAACGCGGGGCGGGGGGTTAGCTATGCAAGGCTGTAGATATGTCTTTTAAAAGACTACAAGAGCCGTGCGCAGGATAAACGTCCATCAGAGGAGCTCTGCATAAGTCAAAAAGGTCCATTAAGGTCCTTTGATTTTGTTTAGGCTCTTTAGAGGTATTCAGCCATGATGAACTTAGTGATGTGGGCTGCCAAATTACTTGCTGAAGATTGTGCTACTGAATTTCAGCCCAGCTGGCAAATAACTGGGGCACATGCCAATTGCAATGGTAATTTGTGTGATATGGAAGTCTCTCTGCCAAGGAGCTGCAAGAATAACTAGAGATCCGAGGGGAAAATCTCTCCCAAAGAAAAGCAAGTAGGATGTAAGTGGAATAGGCAGTGTGCTTATTTGGAAGCATTTGGAAGCTTGGAGACAATAACTTTCACAAAATTAGAGGGAAAATACAGTACCTACAAACAAAAAAAGCTGGCTGTTAATGGTAGGGAAATATTACCTAGCAGGGCAAAGCAGGAGCCTTTCCTAAAAGTATTTGTGTCTAAGGCAGTATGAGAGTTATCTGCGAGATACCTCTACATCAATCTAGCCACCTACTTTCCAGCGCAATGCAGATCTTGACATCACTAACCCACGCTCACAAAACAATGTTTCCTGACCTATGCTTTGGAAGGGATTTTTCCTTAAATTTTGGTAGGTGTTGGGGACTTTTTTTTCCTCCTTAAAGACAAACGAACAGTTGTGAAATGTCTAGATAGCTGCAAATTTGCTAGTACATCACCCGAGTCTCCCCGGTCTTGGTGAAAGACTGGCACTGCGAATCTGGTTTTCAGAAAGAGTGTTCCCTATAGATACTCCCTATTTACATGCTACGCATGTTCATATAGTTTAGGGTTGTAGTTTTTACCTTTTTGTTGCTGTTAAAGGCTTCTTTTCCTAACTATTTCAGTGTGGCAGACAACTGACGTCTCAAAGAACTGAAAACTTATCACCAACTACGTACGACTTGTTTTCCTCCTCTTCAACTAAGAAACCAGCCGAACTCTGTTAAAGCAGGACAAGATCACGGTAATACTGAATAATGCCAGAATCTCATCTCAAACAACACACTGGAGGTCACGACTGCTGAAGAATTATTTCATTCCTATACACCTGGCATGAAATCTTAAAATGATACCAACAAAACTTGCAGGTAATAAGTATCTATCCATTACCTGGGCAATACAAGAAGTTTTTCAGTATTTTTAGGAAGATTACACTTCAGTTTCAGGCAATAGGTTAAGATGCTTCTGTGCAACCAACATTTTATTTACTGAGGAGTATCAGAAGCAGAATCTCCTGATATCAAGAATAAACACTCATACTATCAGCAGTGATAGGGACTCAAACAGCCTGACAACTACCTAGAGAGTGCTCTAGCCACCTCTCCAGGCTGTACATAACTGGTCATCTGTACTGTCATCGCTGGCTGATGAACACTTGTCTCAGAGTGTGGGATGGTACTTAGTGACTACCCGCTGCAAGAAGAGAGGAGAGGAAAGAGTTTCTGTTCGTGTCGACCTTCAGGAGCTTCATTTCTCCTGATGTTTTTAACACTTAGATTTTCATCTTTCTGGAGTTGACGGGGAGGACTAAAAGGAAGAAGAGCTGGAATTCATTCACCTTGACTTCTCTTTGGCTTCAGCTGTCATACATGTGTAGAGTCACTAACAGAAATGGAATATTTTGTGTGTGCCTCCACTGAGACCCAAGCAATGATGTGACTTGAGGGGCAGAGGCACTGTCATGATGCATCACTACCCTGCAGGCATTAAAGGATCTCTATGCAGCTGCTCAGCCAGAAAAGCTACTCAGATTACTCAAGTCTTTTCAACGAGCTGAGCCCAAGGCAATATTTTAGGAGGAAACTGACTCTTTAAAAATTAAAAGAAGTTATTTTTGCATCATTTGACTTGGAATATTTCTAAATGTGTTCTATTACCGGTCATTGCTGATGCCAGAACAATAATGAATTTGCAACTGATTCTATTCAAATCAATTCCTTAAAAATACAGATAACTTTCTTGTAGAATTCCTTACAGAGGATGGATGCCTGTGGTTTATCTCTAGAAACATGGAAATGGAGAAGTAGCTCTAGCTCCAGTATAACGGACAGGTCATATGCAACCTATATAGACTTTAACAGGTGTCTCAGCTGTGCCCAACAAAACATGACTGCTTACTTCAGTCAAAGACTTTTCCTGCCTGAAATGACACAAAATTAGCCTGAAGAACTTCTATTTATTTAGCTTTACTGTATCAAATTCAGTGTACCCTCTGCAAGCCAGCAGAATAGAGGACCTAAAAGTGCAGCTACTTTTAAGCCCAGGAGGACAAACTGCCATCTCTTGCTTGTGCTGCAAGTTGTCCAACATTAAACTTGGTTGATTTGTTCCACTGGACAGTCACTGTGTTATACACACATATTGTGGTCCAGGGAGAGCAAGCAGTTCTAGGAGTAACATACTGCATGATGCCCTGTTATTCCAAAGTTGAGGAGAAGCTGATCAGGAAGAGGAAAGGAACCTTGTTTTCAGGGTCCAGTTCACTTCTCAGAGCCATGACACTTCCAAAATAAGCTTGTTCATTCTTCCAGCATAAAAGAGAAAGCAGGCAAGTACTTCTTGCCCCTCCTTAGCACACCACTCTGCATGAAGCTGCAGCAAGGATTTGTATCGTGCCATAAAAGCAATTTTTTGAATCTCTTAATGGCAGCATCTCAGGCAGTACCAGCTCTGCACCACTCCCCACTGTTTAATAAACTTGCCTGTATCTTCTTCTTTGGACACCTCCTCATTTTCCATGATCCCCTAAGTAGTCCTTTCTTTAAATTTCTTTTTTTTTCTCTCATGCAGGCATACATGCAGAACCACATTAACACTCCTGTATCTCAGCTAGAAACATCTCCTCTGATGCACCCTATAATCATGTTTCGTTTTCTTTCATCCTGTATACAGTGGTCATAGGCCATCTTTCTATAGCTTTATATTCATGATATATTAGCACGTATAATTTAATAGATGTATTATAAACATCTGCAAACAGCTTTATATTTCGTTTGAGGGGGCTGCTGATAGACATATGTATTATTGAAAGATTAAAGAAGAATATATGTATTCAGAGAACAAATATAGGATAAAACCTAATGACTGCATTCTGTTAAGAGTGTCTGGAAAATGTTATGACTACTAGGAAGCCAGAGAGCAGTTGGTTGCAGTATTTTAAGATGGTATAAAAACCTAACAGAAGTATACCTCGAGAAACAGAAAGGGAAGAAAATGATCTTGCAAATGTAGCAGAAGAAAAAAGGCAACATTTAAACACCCAAGACATGGGAGAATATATGACCCTTGTTTCTCATAAGTACATGTA
Source organism: Crypturellus undulatus (assembly GCA_013389825.1). Lineage (NCBI taxonomy): Eukaryota > Metazoa > Chordata > Aves > Tinamiformes > Tinamidae > Crypturellus > Crypturellus undulatus. The sequence goes on along the minus strand of VWPW01006804.1, from coordinate 35,625 downwards.
AAGACTTCTTTTCTTTTTCTTTTTTTTTCTCCTCTCTCCGACTTGGAAAATATTTTCAATGTCAGCATCAAACTAGCTTGAAAATTCTCATCTATTTTAACCAGACTTCTTTTAGCACCTGCTGAAATATCTCAGAGCTCAGGATTGGCTTAAGCACACATGAAAGAGGTCCCATGGCATGTATTCCTTGACAGCAATCTGGCTTCCTTACCTCATAGAGTGTAATGATGCCATTTGTCTCATTTGGAGGCTTCCACTGAACATAGATCTTCTCTTCAAAAGGGCCTCCCTGAATGGATTCCAAGGGAACTGGTCCAGGAACTAGAGAAATTAAAAAAAAAAAAAAAAAAAAAAAAGATGTAAGAAGCTACCACCAGCTGGAGAGGTCACATACATCAGGAGATACCAATAGTCCACCCAACCGCATGTGCAGAGTTGAGAGGAAAAGAAAAGAAATTCAAAACCCCCAATCACCACCTTTGGCCTATTCTCAACCTTGGTTCAGACAACCCTAATGCAGGCTCCAGGTCATAAATAAAATCATAATACATGAAGAAATGACATTATCATCAATATGCCTTTTTGCAGTACAGCAAAGCAGCAGTAGATCAGTCAGTACCTAACATGGAACCAAAGACAACAAAGGTAAATTTACATGACTTTATCTCGTCAGTCACCAGAAAGTGTTTTCCTCATATGAATACATAAATTTATGTTTCCTCATCCCATAAAATATCACACAATAACAGCTTAATTTTATGCTAAGTTATGCATTGAACTTATTACTTTCAAACATCAATATTCCATTGCTATATGCATTTTTTCATGTTTTCCCTTCTATTTAAATAACTGCCAAAAACGTATCTTTCAAACACAAACTTCAAAAAAGAGCCCAATTTAACATAGCCTCAAATATAGATATTTACGCAAGTGCAAATAACAGTAATTAACATTCTGTACATAAAGATTTATGAACTGAAGGTGATTTAAGCAGTATTATTTGCACTTCCCAAAGAAAAGTCCCCATATATGAAGATACCAATCCTGCTTCCACACACTGTTACACTACTGGAAAACCTCAGGGTATGTCCAAAGAGCAAAATGCAGTACGATGCAGAGCCAACTTAGATAACCCTGGACAAACCAGATCCCCAGTAACCTTCATTGACCTGTTCTGCAGAGCTCTGCGCTGTTCTTCCTAAAGTCTGGTCAGCTGGAGACCTGGGAACATAACCTAGGATGGTCTCTGCAATGGAAAGCAGTGGTGGCATTGCACACTATTTACTCAACTTCAGGATGATCTCGGTGTTTGAATACCTCATCGTTTGTATTTGAGGCTGAGCTAGATTCCTTCACATTCACTGCATCTCATATGCTCGGCCCAGGAACTTCCTATTACAGGTCGGGCTACTCATTAGGACAAGTTGTGGTTCTGTCACCAAATAAACATACCTGTGACAACTCCTAAATTCTCTTGAGTGTTTAGCTGAACTTCTGGAAGCCAAGCCAGAGATGAAGTTAGAGCAAATCTTGCTTTAATCCCTTCCCTGTACTCCAAAACCTTCTGGAACAATCCAGAGATATTTCCAATAGAGCTGAGGTCCCTCCAGGAAATACTCAACAATTCTGCAGCATTAACAAACCTACCAGTCTCCCACAGCCACAAAATACTTCTCCCACACAGTTGGCAGAACAGTACACCCACAGGGAAGCAGGATGCATCCCTTTAGCAAAAAGACACCCGTGGAGGTCTGTAAATATCTCGTCAGCATAGCTTCCTTCGGAGATTAGTTTAAATGAGTAATTCCAGCTCTTCCGTGACTATTATCTTAGTTCATGTTCTACATCTGGGACCATTACAGATGTGCATGTAACATGCAACACATGAAGGTGTCACACAAAGCAGCAGTCAGGATGGGAACGATGCCCTCCTCCAAAGGCCACGTGTTTTCCCCTAATTTGTAGGGCTGCAGGACCAGGCATTTGCATTTTGCTCACAAGCTGACTTGTTCATTTACCCACCTGCTAAAGATATCAAAGCAGAGAGGTTTTGAGTACAGAATTATCACACATTCTGGTTGCAATATCAAAGGACAGTTGCATTCTGTAGGGAATTTAATGTGTCCTTGTTCACGTGCACAACAATAAAACTCCACGTATCTAAACAGCCAGATTGCACCTTGGTGTAAAAACGCTACTGGCCTGTGCCTCTTTATCAATATGAAAGGGTGATTTCCTTAGTAGGGTAACAATGTAAGATTTATATTTCATTATGGCTACAAGGCCAGCTAAAAATCCACATAGCCAAGCAAAATGTTAATGCTGTGAAAGATAACTAGATGCATTCTCAAGCCAGCCTGATGAAAAGCCCTGTTCATTTTTCCTGAAAGATTTGCCATCTTCCCATGTGCCCTGCATGATATACTGGGACTTTCGGCAGCGCCTCCTAACAGCTCTGGCAGTGGAAGAACATTTTTGTTTTAACAAATTAGAGAAAACGGAGGTTGCTGGGCTGGGTGAGTCTTTGGCCTGAGCTAGCAAAACCAGAAAAACTGATATTTAGAGCATCACTACTTCCTGAAAATTGCTCTTTTGCATCACCAAGGGAAGAGTTAGCACCCAAAGAATTGGCACCAAATCTTACATCTACAAGCCTGGCATTAGGAAGAAACAGATGCTGAAAAGGAAGACATTGCACAGCTTTCAGGGGCAGTAAAGCGAAGCAAAAGGAAAATCACCAAATGACAGAATTATATTTGCCTGAATGAGAAAGGATGTGGCTCTGAGGGCCTGCGGGAGTTCAGAAAGTGGCCCCTATAGAACTAAACCTGCTCTGCCCTGGGGCTACCCTGCTGGGCAGCTGTCCCAAAAACCAAGCAAGCCAACACCACTCACCATCCTCCTCCGTCTGCACAACCAGCTCCTCGCTCTCCATTTTGCCCTCGGGGTTGGAGAGGGCTAACCTCAGCCTGATGGTCATGAAGGGCCGCAGGCCTCGCAAGGTGTAGTGCGAAGAGGTTTGGATGAGCTCCTCCGCCTCGAACTTCTGCTGGTTGAACACGTACTGGTACTGCACGGTGAGGTTGTAGCTGTGGCAGCGCGTCACGGCGTAGCCGAAGGGCTCCCACTGCAACGTCAGCTGCCGCGAACGGATATCCACAACCTCCACGTTCTGCGGCCCATGCACTGGATCTGTGAAGAAAGCAGATGGGAAAAATGAGGAAACCTTAATGGAAGTCACATCTCCATGAATGTGTCTCCTTCTGCATGATCTGAGTGTCCAAGTATCTCACACTCCTAGATGTTCCCTTGGATGTAAAGGAATCCGTGGATATCATTCACCCTTTAGAGACCAGAACAAAGACATGAGGAAATCCATGTCACATCCACAAGCGTATTCTGTATTTTCATTGAAAAGCCCCTGCCACAGGGCCCTAAACAGAAGCTACACTCCTGGTTCACACACAAGATCCTGCAGTTCCCACCCTGATAGCAGTGGGAAATCGCTCTTTCTTCCTTCTTAATAACAAAATAAGAAAAAAAAAAAATCTTACGGTCTACCTGAAGTGCCTAAGCACCTTGGTGAGGCCAGCCTTAAGCAATGCAATTACATAAAAAATCACTGACGCAGGAATAAACTGATGTCTCCCAACTTCTAATTTAGCTTCATAACTCCTGCAGCCTCCTGCCAACCCTCACTCATACTGCTGAGACCTTAAAATACGAATATAAGGATGAAGATGAGATCTTTTTTCTGCCCTCCCAGTGCTACTCTCAGGAGGAATCCTGGCTGTATTGGCAGGGGGCATATGAGAAAATTTCCTGAGTCATCTCAGCCACACGCCAATAAAGCTTTCACATGACATCATATCGATGCCCTGGCCCCAGCAAAGTTTTATCACTCTTTATTCTTTCAACAGGAAAGATTGAGGTAAAGCTTGAATATTCATGTGCAAGAATTGCTTTCACCCGCTGTTCTTTAATTTATTTTTAACAGCATAAATCAAATGCTCTGACTGCAGACTCTGTCCTTTACATAAAATACAAATGCTGCTAGACATGCTAATATGAAGAACAAGGAGCAAAATCAGTAAGTGTTTGAGATATGTTGCATGGTAGTAATACCACATATGCCATCATTTGTTGGCATCTGACATTTCTTCAACTTGTGTGGCTTGTTTTTTTGTTCAAAAGATACCTAAGCAATCTGATAAGAAAGCATATAATTTCACCGAGAGTTTTTTGATTTAAAGCACAATTTAAAGTACTTCACCCACTTCTCATATTTTCTCACAATTTCAACCTATGAAGAGAATAGAACATTTAATTGGAAACAAAAAGAAAAGAAATCACAAAGACTCCCAAATACTAGCTATGCATTTTTGAAAGAGAATTAATGCAGAGAAAAAGCCTTCTAGTAATTCTTGAAAGTAAAGCATGTGCCTCCCATACTGACTTTAACTAATGCATCAGCAGAAACACACTATAATAACCAGTGTATTTCATATCACTTCCAAAAAAACTCTTAGAACTGACAATGGAAAATAGCTATGGGATGAACACCACTGTAAATATTTGCATTCCTACACACACCTGTGAACACACTTTTTAATGGGATATTAAAGTTTGTGACTCAAGTAGTATTCCAAATAAGCCATGCCATGCCCCCAGCATCCAAAAACCTGTTCAACAAGATTCTTTAGGGCTGCGTGTGTCAAAAAAAATCATAAATTCAGAAAGAACACACAGATGCATATATTTACTTAGCAGAGGTGATAATCATTCATTTTCTGTAAAGCTGTTGAAAAAACATTTCTTGCAGATGACTCATGGGGGTAATCAAGGTGAACAAGAGAACGGTTCTGCAAAGGTAAGCACAAACCTCCTTCCAAGACACACTGAACAGAGAGAATATCAAAGATAAAGGAAGGTGCAGGATGCTTGTCCTCTAGCTCTCCGCTACGCCAAGCAGTCGGCTCCAGCCCCCAACGGGAACGTGGCTGGGAGATAGCACAAGCCTCCATGCTAGGACAACTCCACAGCTGAAGATGGCAATTAATCCCCATGTCAGCGTTATGTTTTCTAAATTACAGTTATTTTCTTTAAGTCAGTCATGCTATGGAAGACTGGGAAATTAGAGGGTGGTTGGTTTATTGATGTCAGATGTGCTGACTCCCTTGGTGTGCAGACAATGATTCTGATTCGGCATCAACCTCATCAAGACATATGTCCAAAACACAGACAAAACACCTAGGAAAGATCACTTGCATTTTATTACTTTTCTGCCTCATCTTCTTGCCCATGCTTACCTTTCCCTTCTCACCCCCAACAAGCAGTCTCAGAAGTTGGTTTGCATCGTATCTCTCAACCAGTTTCTATCCATAACGCAAAATTTTTCTGTAAATGCTCTAAGGTATCGCCTGAGGCCCTTCTTTGTTTCTCACCAGTTGAGTCTTCCCATTAGAATAACCTGTCTATTAACTACAGGTGGGTTTGAGTCACAAAGTAAGAAGCTAAAACAGTGACCCTACAAGTCTGCATCACCGAACACACAATGTTCTCCAAGAACTATCCGTTACCAGGTCGGTAGTCTGAAAATGCGACATTTTTCAGTCCCCAGAGAGTGTGATGCTGTAGTTCACAGCAGAAGCAGCAATGGGAAGTAGTTTTCAGGTACACCTGCGGCCTGAAGAGTCTTGAGCAAAGGAGTAATAAATAAACACATAACCAAAAACTATTTGAACTTCAGCTTCAGAAATGAAGAAACTAGACTGGAACTAACTCAGCAAATCGAAGCAGGACTTGAAGAGTTTTATATTCTCTCTTGCTCCCTTCCCACAGTTGCAATCTCCTTTTGCTGAAAACTGAGACCATATAATTTTGAACACATTTTCCACTCTGATTTCCTCTGCAGTATGAGCCATTTTTACTCATTGTCAAAGATGAGATTGTGTACTGTTGTTTTTCAAAGGACAGTGGCCCTACTATCTTGTCCATTTAATTCTCTATATATTTGAGCTTTCTAAATATACATCCTTCTGTTTCAATCTTAGTCTCAAAAGATGTTAATACATACCCCTGGGGCTCACATTTTTTATAAGGTGATAATGACTCATTTTCCCCCAATCAAGCAAGAAAAATACAAACGTTTGTAACTGAGCTATAAGCCTCTACTAATGGTAAATATTTGCAGGCTAGACAACCTGATCCCCTTCTCTGCTCTTGAAATTACAGCTTCCAAATGAAGCAATGAGAATCCTGAAAATTATTAGCCTTACACTTGGTTTCAGAAGAAAAGCTTGTAATATATATCTCAATGTAAGCTGTATCAAAAAGCCCTACCAAAGCGAGAGAGAATCAGACTGACTCAATTTTAATGCTTTGGGATTGCATATTTTAAGACATCCCTATATCCAGCATAAACTGAAATTTCCAAGTGTCCTGGGACCTTGGGGGAAATAAACAAACACGGAAATCCCTTACAGGCAAGAACCAAGAAACAACCACTACTTATCTTGAACCCGTGCAATTGACATCACCATTATTTCATCCTGTCTCAACTCTTAGATACATGTTTAAAGTTCCTGTCGTAGTCAAGGACTCTGTGCTTGTGTGGCCAAGAAGGCTAAGGGGATCCTGGCTGCAGCAGGAGGAGCATTGGCAGTAGGTCAGGGAGGGGATCCTGCCCCTCTGCTCAGCCCTGAGGGGGCACCTGAAGGGTTGGGGGCAGCTCTGGGCTCCGCAGGACAAGAGGGACACGGAGCTTCTGGAGAGGGTCCAGCGTAGGGCCACAAAGATGATTCTCTATCGTATGAGGAAAGACTAAGCAAGGTGGACCTGTTTAGCCTGGAGAAGAGAAGATTAAGAGGAGATCCGATCAATACGTAAAAATATCTGAGGTGAGAATACAAAAAAGATGAGACCAAACTCTTCTTGGTGGTAGCCCAGTGACAGGACAAGGGCTAATGGGTACAAATTGATTCCCAGGCAGTTCCACCCCCATGTGAGGAAGAATTTCTTTCCTGTGAGGGTGCCCGAGCCCTGGCACAGGCTGCCCAGAGAGGCTGTGGAGGCTCCTTCTCTGGAGATCTTCCAACCTGCCTGGATGCCACCCTGTGCCTCGTGCTCTGGGTGTCCCTGCTGGAGCAGGGGTTGGACTGGATGATCCCTAGAGGTCCCTTCCAAACTCAACCATTCTGCAATTCTGCGACTGGATAACACAGCACTTCCCACTGAGCACTCCAGCCCCACGGCCATGGCAGCTGCTGCAAGCCCTTAGCAAGGCGAGAACCTGTCTGAAGTAGCTGTGAGGGACAAGTGGCCAGACGTGACCCACGGGGCTCCAGCTACAGCCTCCGTCCTTTGGTCCACGTACGCGGATGCTTTTAACTCCGTGATCTGCAACATTCAGGGGTTACGTCTCCAGCTAGTGGCATTTTGCAGAACGGCCACTTTTGGGATGCTTTGCTCCTTATCGAGGGCCACAGATCTCATTTTGTTCGCTGCAGTCTTGTGGCTCAAGGTGAGACATAGAAAGGCAAAGGTTGATTTAGATTATTAACAACTGTTGTCCCTGGTTTATAAGTCTCCATCCTGGGAAGAAGAGAGGGGAAAGGAAGTGATGGCAAAGCTCTGAGGTTTAAATACAAAGCAAAAGTTGGCCAGAAAAGTTAAACAGACACAATCAGCCATTGCCCTACAGGTTAACTACCTGCTGCAGGAACCTAATTGCAAGAAATTGTTGCTGTCAGTAAAACCCTGGCATTGAGCAGATGTCCACAGTGCTTGTAGACCCTGTTGTCCACGTCTCCTGACCCGGTGAGGCAGAGCTTGTTAACGGTGCAGGCATCCACTGATGAAATCCTGCCTCCCAAAAGAAGGTTACAGAGATGGAGAATGCTCGAAGGAAGGAAAAAGAGCACGACGGGCACAGGCGCTTTCCCCAAAGCCTAAACTGATGTTTTCTGATAAAGAAAACAGAATGAAAACATGTGTGAGCCTCACACGCATCAGAGCTTATAGACCAACTAGTATCTGGCAGCCCAGCAAGGTCCACAACCCTTTTTCCTAGGCTGACTCTATCAAATAATACCGAGTGCTTAGCAAGAAATACCTTCTCATTTTCTCCAGCTGGGAAAGAAAGTGGACATGTTTTTCCATTATTTGTAAGGCTATTACAGCTGTGCAGCTCATTTCAGGGTAGGTCTCTATTAAACCCCCAGAAATGAATTTTACGGCCAGCGGAGGCTGCAGCTTTGAGGCACAGGGACGAAGCCCTCGCGCTCTCCTCCCTCGCGGTGACTCTCTTCCTCCCACAATGGAATCGGAGTCTCCAGAGGTAAATGTTAATGCAGGAAGGGTCCGATCTCTCCGTCAGTCTTTCCCAGATTGCAGCGTCAACCTTTTCAGACAAACACAGGGAATAATGTGGCTCCGTACATCACTGCTGCCCGAGCTCATGAGAATATGTCTGGCCTGCTCACACTTCACAGCAAAGCCAGCACAGAGAGCTGCTAAAAATTCTGTTGTTACAGAGACATTTTAAGTGTCCCTGAGAGAATTCTGGAACTAGTAACTGCTAAAGAGATGGAAAATTTATTACTTTAAAATTAGTCCTTTTACTTCTCATCCAGTATGAAGACTGAAGCAGTTTAATGCGAGTGGTTGCAATTCCTGTAATTCACTTGCAAAGCCGATGAAAGCCTGCAGCTTAGAGACATCAATTTTTATCAGGGTATCCAATAGCGTGTGCAGTTTCACCTTCTCAATACATGTTCCTGCTGGAGAAGTTCTACAGAATATGAGTGTTAGGACATCAAAAGGTTTCCAGATCCATGCAGTCAGGCTGTTCTTTTTATGTACTCTGAAGTTAGACATAGACCAAACAGTCCAACTGTCTATTTGACAACAGGATGCCCATGCAGAGACCTGCCTTGAAGGCAAGGAGATGCCTGCACACACTGCCAGTTGACATTAAGACCGAATTTGGTGCTGTCCCAGCTACCAGCTTGGTGCAAACACTCTGCACAGTCCACAAGAATACTCAAATTCATTTCCATTTACAAAATACTGATTTGGAGCACCACAGAACAGCAGAACAGCACAGCAAGGAACAATCCACTCCCACAATAACTTGAGACAGTGGACAATTTCCAGGTGTCAACACCAAGGTCCTTCACGAGGGTGAACCAAGCAAGAGCAGAGTCTCCTTCCCTTGCAGATTCCTATAGGTTTTACTAAGACTCTGCTCGTGTGCTGCAGTTGGAAACCCAAAAGGCAAAGTAATTATCCAACAAAAACTTGACTCTAGGGTTCAGACCAGAGCTGAAGGTTGTTCTGTGTCATCTCCCTCCTCCTCACCTTCAACTTGCTTAGGATGAACAAGCCTAACGAAGCCTATTAACCCTCAAAACCCACACTGAGAGGAGCAAGGCCAGCCCTGCAGTGGTGCCTCAGTGCACAGTTCAGGGTAGAGCTGCCAGCTCAGCTGCGTTTGCTCTTCAACAAAACACCCCCAGGGAGGCTCCTAAACACTCCTGCCTCCCCGGTGCAGACAGCACAGAGCTACAGCTGGCTCCATCGGCCCATGAGCGCAGCCGGGCTTCTGCCGAGAGCCTTTCCTCGTTGAGCACCACAGCTCCCTCAGATGATGCTCATTGGATTTCAAAGCCTTCCCAGCATAAACCTAACCTAAGTGTTGTTTTAAGGCATGACAGATAAAAACACCAATTAAACAGAGAGTGCACTAGTCTCCCAGTACTGAAAAAGCCTCTTGGCTTTGCCCTTTTCTGCATTAAAAACATTTCCCTAACATTTGGATCTAAATTGTGTTTTCTAACCAGTTTGGGCACCGCTGGGCAGAGCACAGACAGAGCTGTGGGCAGGTGATTTTATAGGGGAGCCTGCATTGAGAAAACACTTGCATGGAGAGCAGTAGAACAGAAGGGAAGAACGGGCCTAACACAATAAAACTGACACAGAACAAACTGAGGGTCTGTTGAGATACCTGCAATCAACCAAAGCCTAAGTCGTACACAAGGAAACCGGTGTCATTACTGCTGACAAGCTCAAATAGGCCATTTTGGGGCACTCTCTGGGAAATGAAGAGCTGCCCTGGCACGCAGCCGAAGCTCTTATGAAAGAAGGCTGAAATAAGTTAGGTCATGGAGTAGGTGCTTGGATGAGCCAGGGCTCTCCAAAGGCTTGACCTGATCATTGCATTCCAGCTCTGTCAGCATATTTTCTCCCGTTTTTGCTTCATGTGGATTTGTTTCCTCAGCAAATCCACCTTTGATTTCTGTATCGAAAAACAAATAAAAATCCAAAGCAAAGGACCTACCCCATTACCAACTGTTCAACATCCTCTGCTCTCTTCTCAAACCGTGTTAAACAACCACCAGCCAACCCAAATTGCCTTCAAGCAGGTCTGTATCTATCCAACATTTAGAAACTTCAGCAAACCTTTCCACGCGCTATGAAATCCCCATGTTACAAAATTCCTTCCAAAATCCTCATTTGTTACAAGTTCCCTCTTGTTTAAAGGTTCCCTCCCTATTCTATTATTAAATGTTAAAAAGAAACCTTTTCCCTCTTAGTCCTGAAACTATTGGTTCTCCAAAAAACTTAAAAATCATAATTTAACAACAACAGGTAATTACTAGTTTTATTAAAAACATCTATCATGGATCTATGTAACGGTGGTATTCCATTGCTGAGAACAAAACGTACTTCACTGAGCTTTTGCTTGATTAAATACAAAACTTTAATTAAATATCCTAATGTAAGTGGAATATTAAAGCAGGTATATGTCTCAGGTTTTAGCAAACAAAACTGCACCTTTAAAAAAAATGTTGGTTTTATTATGTATAAATAAGCTATTTAACTATTTATTTAATTATTATGCATGTGCATTTTTTTTTATTATCTTTCTTTGCGCATGGTAGTTGCTGTTTTTGTCAAGTGGAATAAGTGGAAATGTTTAGAATTATATATTAAGTATTTTCTGTCAAAAAAAGAAAATGATTTCCATAAAAATAAATAAGGTAATCAAAACAGAAGCTATGCAAATATTTAACTGAAGCTACCACCTCACAGTCATGGGTCTGTTGAATTATTCTGAGCAACGCTGGAGAGAAAAGCGCTGCTTTCTCTCATTATACCTCTGCTTGCTCTTTACGCCTGTGCACTCTGCAAGAAAAAGAAATTCTTTAGGTTATTTTGGAAGTCTGTCTGGCAAAAACAAATTGCAAAATGTAACAGATGATTTTCCAGTCCACTAGCAGGTCTGTGGAAAGGAGCTATCACTTGGTGAAATGTGCTACGTGGCCCAAACCACTCCAGGCTCGCTGGGTTTTTTTCCAGGATTCACAAGGAGCCGCAATTCCCTTTTGCACCGGGCACCGTTCGACGTGTGAAATTTGAATATGCCGAGGACCAGCTCTTTCCCTAGTTTTGTAACATCAAAAGGAATCTTCTCTCCGCACTCTGCCGTATGTGCTCAAGGGAGAAAAACCCGAGGTTGTCAATGGCTGAGAATTGGATAATTTCTTGGCGCTAAATAGAGTGTGTCACAGGCACATAAGTGAGTTTTGGTAAACGAGGGACAAGTGTAATGAGTAAAATACCTGGGAACAAGGACCAGGGGGAGAAAACGGGCAGCTGCAAAATCAGCTAATGGAAAAGGGACAGACTCTAACCCTGAGTCAGCGTGGATTCCTTTTCCCCTTACCTAGATGGAGCATTTCAAATCCCCGCAACCATGTCCTGGATGCAAAGTATTGCAGGAACTTATTTTTAGAACGGCTATAAATACAATTTGTGATCAGCTGCTTAATTCTGATTTCATGCTCATGTCTGCCTTCCCCAAGCGCGCTGCAGTCAGCAGGGCAATGCCCTCAGCGCCGCACACCATTAAATGCCACATCTGCATTTGCACCAGTGTCCATCCCAGAACACTACGGATGCTCTTTGGGATAGGAGGCAGTAAAAGTTTATTCTGGATGGGATCGACGCGTTGTATTCAGCCTTGTAATTGCCCTTTCCCTATGGCATATCTGTATTTTTAACTCCAACCAAAAGAAAGGGACAAAATTTTCTCAGTGGCTTGCCTGGGGTTTCTGTGTTCCGAGCGCTGGGAGGGCAAGGACAGGAGCAGAGGTTCTCTGAGAAGCGACCACTTCCCTCTCACGAGCCTGCCCCTATGGAAACGCTCTTCAGGAATCACAGCAGGACATGATGTAGGCGCAGACACGTAACCCGTCTTTTCAGCATCGCTTCCAAGCTCATTAGGACGACACAGTTCCTAGCAGAGGCAGCATAACCTGAGCACGGGTCCTAATGTTGGGATTACATCCAGGCTTGTTCATACTCCCAACACACCCCTTTCTAGGTCTCTTTTAATTCCAAGTCTTTCTTTTTAAATGTATTTTTTTAAACTCAGTGGCTTTTTTTTTAATGCACCTGAATTAATTGTCTGCTCAGAAAATGACTCAATTCCAAATGATCCTAAATTGCTCCTAACACCTGCAATCTTCCTCTCGTGCCACGGCACTGCTGCACACGCTGAGCTCCTGCTCTCGGCCCGCTCGAAGCAGGAGGCGCCGCCGCAGTCCGAGGGCTCCCCCGACTCCCTGCNTCGGCCCGCTCGAAGCAGGAGGCGCCGCAGTCCGAGGGCAACCCCGACTCCCTGATGAGCTCAGCACAGGGCCCGTCTCATGCAGAGACATCTCTTGGGAGAGTTTTTCACCCACTTCATAAACTTGGAGGGACTTCGGGTTTTGCGGTTTAAAAAAATGACACAGGAAATAGCATGGCTATTCGCTAAGGATATCGAATTATTGCTTTCTTCTCCCGCTCCTTAACCAGTCTCCACTGTGCAGACCTGGCCTCACGCAGCTCCTGCGCACAGGGAGGTCAGGGATGAGGCTGTGACTGGCTCCAGTCCCACATCTGCTCGGGGCAGATCCCAGAGAGGCCACGAGCCGGCTCGGGGATTGGAGCCAGGGCAGAGCTGGGGCGCCAGGAGCAGCGCGGGTGCCAGCGCCTTCCTGCTGGGCGCAGAAACACGAGGGGTGAACCAGGGTCCACAGTGCTACGTGGAATCAGCGCAAACAAGCAAGCCAGTCATGCCCTGAAAGCAAGGATGAGGCTCGTTTGTCCACATCAAGATCTCCATACCTTAGAAAGCTTTTCCGGGCCAATAAAGCCTCTTGCACTGGCCCTTTCTTGCTGAATTAAAAATAAATTTTAAAAAAATGACAAACTGAAGTGGAAATAAAGAAGAGGCATATTTCGTTTTTGGCAACTGTGGCTTGATTCTTCGCTGCCATGGCTTTAGCAACAAGGCTAGAAGGAAGCAGATGAGCATTCATGTGCAAAAAAAAAAAAAAATAGCCTATGTTTTTAACAGCATTAGGCAGCTGAGCTCATTTCCACCCCATTAGGATCAGTGTATGAGACAGGGCTGCCAATGAAAGCGCAAGGGATTAGCTCTCCCCTCGCTAGCTGAAGCGATGCCCTGGGCGCCGAGCACGGATCACGACGCTGTTCAGGGATATCGCTAAGCTCGTGCAGGGAACCGATCCACATCCTGCCTCTCAATTCCTCCACAAAGCCATTTTCACACAAATGCACCACTGTGCCCTCCAAGAGTTTGTTTTGAAATGGAGAAAAAAAGGGGAGAGGATGGAGATTCTTACCAATTCTTCAATTGAAGAATTTGCATTCTTCAATCCAAATCCCTTTGCTGAAAGCGTGTTCAGGTGAACGAAGAGCTTCCAGGGAGTGATAAAATAATCTGTTACTTGGCTGGTCCACTGCCTGCTACCACAGCCTGTCTGCGAGCTGCAACAGCTTCTGTGCTGAGACACAGAATCACAGAACGTCCAATGTTGGAAGGGACCTCTAGAGATCATCCAGTCAGAGATGATCTGATACATAGAAATGGAGAGACTCTCTTTGTTCAATTAATATATGATAGAGTCAACATGAAGAAAATTCTGCATTCCTATTTTTTTTCTTCCTTTAGCATTTCCACCCAGAACAAGCGCTGAGGGGCAGTCTGAGGGCTGGGAGTCCTCGAGCTGCGTGTGATTCCTTCTGCTTGGGGCAGAAAGGCAAAAAAGAAACAGCCACTGCTCTGCTATTGAAACAGCCACAGTCAAAGATAGGTTAGATTTGCTTCTCTCCCTACATGGCCACAATTTAGCTTATGAAATAGATGATTGCAAATGCCAATCTCTACAAATCTGGCATGCGCTCAGCTCCATTCTCTCAAGGCTTACCGGAGCACTTTCTCTTCCTTCCCAATTCCCCAAATCCCTGTCTGCAGCCTGTCCCCCAAGAGCACTGCGGATGCAAAGTGAAGTGCCTAAATGCTGGGACAGGTCAGGAGGAGGGTTGGGCATGAGACGTGCAGCGCCAGTCCCAGCATGGGAACGGGAATGGAAAGACAGCGACGGGTTCTCGGAATCCAACGTCAATTTAGGATGCTAATCAGCAGCAGTGAAGAGCTGCTCTTGTTTGGGGATATTCAGAGTGCAGAGCTGCCTCACTCACTACTTTCTGTAACCCAGACAGCTGCATTACGTAGTATCCGACCACCTAAGCGCAGCCGAGCAGCGCGGGGACGCGCTGGGTTCCAGGGCACTCATCAAAACAAAACTCCCTCCTGTGGGAACAGTTTATTGATTTGTATATTTGACTCTCTTTGGGATTATTGTTCAATTACTTTTATCCTCCGAGATGAAAGAAGCCGAACGTAACATCAAAAGCAGATAAAAAAAGAAAAAAGAAAAAAAATAGTCGCATGTGTCAATTTTTCTTTCAAATCTGCATAATATCCATTACAGATCCGATTTGCAAGAGAGCCCTCTGAGAGCGACAGCGGAGGGTAACTCCAGCAGCCATCCGGCTCTCATCTACATTTGCTCTAATTATTGGGGCTGAAGTTAGCATCTTTCTGCAAAGCACATATTTGTTCTCGAGCAGATGACAGCCTGCAGAAGCCGTCTGACGACTTCTCCTTTCATCAGGTGAGCTGCCTGCTAATCGTTGATATGATTAGCAATTTATCACCACTTATAAATACAAACACAGCATATAATTTGCACTGCTAAGTTGGAGCATCATTAAAGAGCTCAAAGTATGGCCGTGGTCAAGAGACCATGAAAATGTCATTTTAGTGGTTTGCATTTGTTCTTTGCTAAAAAGGCTTTCATGGTCTGCTGCCTGGCAAACAAAAATACCATCTTTTTTTTTTTATTGAGAACCCTGTTTTCACAGTGGGACACAGAAGCGGGTCAGTCACTTTTGGACGCTGGCACCGTGAGCAGGGCAGCTCTGCAACCAAGACCTTGTTGCCTCCACTACGAAGCAGTCCCATCACGAACCCAAGCCACAACTTCCCAAGGATGATTTAATAATGAAGAGGAAAATAGTGCAACATCAGGAAAATGGTGTTTTATAACAGTGTGGGCATTTGAACTATGGTTTGAGTTGCAAACAGTGCTTACAGTTCTCCAACTTCAACCACATCAGAGCCACATACCCACCGNGGTCAGTCACTTTTGGACGCTGGCACCGTGAGCAGGGCAGCTCTGCAACCAAGACCTTGTTGCCCTCCCTACGAAGCAGTCCCATCAGGAAACCCAAGCCACAACTTCCCAAGGATGATTTAATAATGAAGAGGAAAATAGTGCAACATCAGGAAAATGGTGTTTTATAACAGCGTGGGCATTTGAACTATGGTTTGAGTTGCAAACAGTGCTTACAGGTCTCCAACTTCAACCACATCAGAGCAGCGGCAGCTACGTACCCACCGGCAGCATGAACATGCACACGGTCAATGCTCGAGCTGAGGCTTGAAGAAACACTTGCACTTCCTCGTGTGCACGTTGGCCAAAGAACCGTCTCCCCATCTCCAGGCAGAGCTCTTGACCTCCCACTGGGGTGTCGGGGAGACCTCGTGCTGCCCTACAGAAGTGCAGGCAACGCCGCTCTCCGAACCAACAGCACCGTGAGCTGCAGCACCGGCCGTGACTGAGAACCCCCTTCCAGACCACTGCAGCCCCCCGTCAGCGGCATTCCAGCTCCTCACCTGCTCTCACACTTCTTTACCTTTTGCAATGCAGTGCTGTAAAATCTCTTTTTTTTAAAAGCTATTCTGGACAAGTGCTGGACTATAAAGCACACGAGTTTTCTCTTAGTGATCCAAGTGCAAGGGCTATGTAGCAAAATATTACTAAACTTCAGAATGTTGGTTGTAAGGGCAATAGATTCTACCAAAGAGATATTAGTGCTCCACCTCAACACTAAAAAACACACTTGAAAACTTGCAGCAGCGCATTTAAAGCCTATTAGTATGCGTTAGCAAATGTCACACTTCGAATGTGACAGCCAAATTCCCCGAATCCATCAGCCAAAGGGAATTATTTTACTCGGAAATTATGTGAAGGGAAAGTAGCAGAAAACTGTAAAATGTAAAATAACTTTACCTTGCGACTTCAGCACCTAAATAGGCTTTTTAGAGAAACAAGCCGCAACCCACCGTACGCACCTGCCTCGTGAGATGACGAGCCACAGAAAAACTGTCATTTTTTTGGTAAAAGAAAAACGTTCGGGATTTTTAACCTTTGATTAGCAGTTCTGACCTTCTGCTCTTTCTTCACTAAATTTTTCAAATTAATTTGCTTTCAAAAACAGGCAAAACGGAGTTTCTTCAGCTAGGACTTCTGCCCCAAAGTGCCCCGAGTGCCCATCTGACTCATTGTCACCATGGGTAGGGTCCCTCCTAGGTGCTGGAGTAAAGTGAGAGGCTGCAGAGCTGCCCCTCCTGGCTAATACTGCCGTACCCCAATAAAGTCCATTTATAAAGTCACTGGCGTTTGTGTCACTAATTTGCGAGCCCTGGCCTAGAGCATTAGTGATTTCTGGATGCACAGCACACGAATGTAGCAGGATATCCCCCGTAACTTACCATGAATCATCCTGCCCACCCACTCCAGCGTGGAGCTCGCGTTATTTTTTCTCCCATTTCGCCTCCAGCAATGGCCTTCAGGGCAGTGAAAGGCTTTTCCTCCCCACAGCCTGGGAATGGTGGTGGTACCTTCTGTGCAGGGGGACAGTCTAGGAGATGCCCACCCTCCAGCTACCTACTGCGTTTTCAGATTTCCTCCGAGAAAGGAGAGGGCCAGGAGGAATCAACACAACCTGAAAAAAGAAATATAGTTTCCATATGCCAAGAGAAAGGTGCCTGACAGCACCTAGTACAACCCGCTGCAGGATCCGCTCTCTTTTCTACCGCTCTGGAAGATAAAACACTTTTCTGACATCTGCAAAATGAAATTACAAAATGGCTTGTCCACACACTTCAGGCACTTCATTCCAGGAGGAGAACATCTATATGAAGTTCCTCACTCTCTTTCTGATTTAAAACAGCTGTAATCGCTGATTCAGAGCTACAGGTTTAATGAAAATATAGTTATTCACCAAGTCAATCATTATTCAAACTTCCAAACTGATCAACACAAATGAGAATTTAGAAGAAAATTGCTAGGACACAATACAAAAACTAAACTGGAGTAAGGAAAGCCCAAGGAAAGTGGGGATATGGCTATATAGAACATTTTGGACCTTGGTCAGGAGACCTGCATAGACCAGAGTGAGCACAGTCACAAAATGGATTAGCTCAGCATCGAGAGAGCAGGAAGGGGAGCAAAAAGAGCTGAAACTTGGCAAATTAGGTGCAATATTGGCTGAGTCCCACAGTATGACAGGACCCAGTTTCTCATTAGGGGATTTCAGTATCGAAGAGATCAAAAATCCCTAATCCCAGATTACCCAGGCAGGGAGCATTATCTAGGGCCGGGAGTGAGGCTGAGACACCACAAATATCTACATGGGCATCAGGTGGTGGCTCTCACACGTGGTGGCATTTTGCAAAGGCATAGAAACACTTCGACTTTCTGCAGGACAACCTGAAACGGTTCAATAAAAGGCAGTTTATTAGGGTAAATGAAATCCTGGAAGCTCTTCAGCAGTGTTGGTAATTAAGTGATATTATTGATACTCTGGATTGCTTTTTAGCACACTTTAGGATTGACTATAGGCACTAATTAGCTGTAGCTCACAGAAAATTTTGGTATACCCTCTGATTAACATGGAACTAAAACATCTATCCAGTTTTAAAGCAGACTTTAGGAAATTCATGAACAAAAAGAGGGTTTTACATCTTGAATGCATGAATGGAAGCAACATGAAGGAACAAGTTTAAAAGGCCCTTTTCAGGTATGAGAATTTCACTGAAAACATTAACAAAACCAGAGAAAACAGCCTTAAATAAGTCACAACTCTCAGCAGACCCAGCTCAGGCTTTCTGAGGTTCTTTTTCTCCCCTCCGTCTTACGTGAGTTTTTGCTTGCCGTGATTTGTGGTAATGCTAGGTCAATCTCACTGCAAAACTCCCAAGTGAACCGAGCGTCGAGGCAAGCACCTGATCTGTGAGAGGCATCTGAAAGGGAGCTGAGACGAACATACATTGCTCAGAATATGTGCAGACTAATATATGTTTTTCCCTCACTATTGTGGGATTGTCAATTAAAAGATATATATGCTAAGATGAAGGGAAAAAAAAAATCAGCAAACTACCATTTTGGTTGCACTGAGTATCTCCCTGAGTGTTTCTTATTCCCATGCTATTCTTCATGCCAAGAGGCAGATCGGCTGCTAGTGGCAAGGATGATTCCAGCAGTGGACATTTGACAACTGCTCCCATAAAGGTTAATGAATGAGACTAGGAAAATCCTCCGAACAGTTTAAGTTATAGATTACCCAAACAGCACTAATCTCTTTATACACTTCCATAGCAACTGCGCTGAAAGTACATCAAAAGAAAAGTTGCAGGTTATTATGCAGGTGGTATCATAAGGAAATTCCTCCTCCAATTCACAGCAGCCCTCGAGTCTGAGCGCTGGGTTTCTGTCAGCAGTGTTACCCGGCAAGGCTCGCAGTAACGGGAATGAATTCACCAGTGTCAGTCTCACTAACATGTCCGCTCGCAAACCGTCTCATTACGGGGGCACCGCATCCAGACCGGACGTCAGTACGGGATGGACGGGAAAGCAAAAGCCTTTGCGCTCCGTGGGGTCTTCCAACACGTTCGGTCCCCTCAAGACCCCCAACACATGGGGCCTCAGGGCCTCTAGGGCTCAGCCTAACCTAAAACAGCAGCTTCTGAGCTCCCACGGACAGGGCTGCAAGTGGACCGCAAGCGGGAGAGGTCATCGTGCCAGATGAGGTACAGGGACCATCGCCGCTGCCTGTGAAATCCTCTTTTCACATGCTCTGTGCAGAACATTTCAATTAATGTTATTGCTTAATCGATTTGTATCGAAAGCGAAGTGGCGTGGAAAGGATGCGTTGATGCTGCAATGGTCTCCTGGGATAATCCAGGACAACTCCACAGCGAGGAACTGCCTCCACATCACTCCAGTGACGCTGCCACCTTTCCCACGGCGTACCCAAGAGTGAGCCAAGAGAGAGCGNGTGGCGTGGAAAGGATGCGTTGATGCTGCAATGGTCTCCTGGGATAATCCAGGACAACTCCACAGCAAGGAACTGCCTCCGCATCAGTGACGCTGCCACCTTCCCCACGGCGTACCCAAGAGTGAGCCAGGAGAGAGCGAGTCCTTCTGCCCCTTCCCATTGGAAGGGCACTGGATGTCCAGGAATAAGAGCCCCAAGCCACACATTTGTCACCTAAGTTGAGCTGGGGTTTGTCCCAGCTTGTCCCCCAAAACAGCAGGCGCTGTCAGGTAGATCCACCAGGTAGAACACAGCAGGAAACTGCAGGGTCTGCTGTCAAGCCAAACAGCCCCAAGATGAGCAACGTATGAGAAGTAACAACCCGCAGAAGGCCTCAGCTCCAGGGTTAATATTCTTGTGAAGATAATCCTCCTCTCCGAGATGTGACAAATCCAGCTTCCTAGGAGAGGGCTTTGCAGCTCGAAATAAAGCTGTGTTCAGCAGCAGTGGACAGAGCGCCCGGCACTTCTATTCTAAGCAGAAATTAATACCCAGGTAGAAATAACCATAAATCAGTCTTACTTAGCTCATCGGCTGGAATACCAGCCTTTACATAAGAATACAGTCTTGGCATTTCCAATCTTGGGCTTTGCTGTCAGCCTTGTCAGCTAATCCTGGTGTGCTAAGCGGGAAGGATGGGATCCCGAGGAGCAGCGCGCGCATCCGCCCGCTCGCGCTGGGATAACGGGAGCTGCTCTGACTGCGCCGTGTGGGGGCATCCGTCAGCCTCTGGAGTTGGGCGGGATACAGGGACACGGGAAAACAGCAGGTTTGAGGGGCGGCTGCTGCACCGGGCAATGCGACCCCACGACTCAACGCGCCAATAGTAACTGCCAATGATTGCAAAACAGGTCGGACTGCTCGGCAGTTACGGCCCAATCCAACATTGCTGCGGATTTTCTTACACGAGTAAACATCACACAGGCATACACAGCCGCAGAGCTCAGATAGACACCATGGTGATGGACACTGCCCTGTTCAATTCGCTAACATGAGGAGAACGGCTGTAGTTCGGATCAGATTGTAACTGCACTCTGAAAAAGAGCAGGTCCGTGTGTTTTGCCTACAGTAGCCTGAGTCTACAGTGAAAACTAGCTGAAGACTACAAACGTCTGGACCTGAAATGGAGATATGCAAGATCTAAAGCATTTGACAAAATGTCCCTAAGTGCCTTTTTGATGTGTTTTATGTCAAAGCCTTCAAAGGAAATTAAAACGGAAGCAATGAAGTCGTCGTACAAAGGGAGACAAAGATGTAGGTTGCAGGGGCAGAGATTGATGATCTGAAAAATCAAGTTTCATTCTTGCAAATAGGAGGGCAAGGTAAAAAACCCTCTTGGGACTTTTTTTTTTTAATTGTATTTTTTTTAAATATGACACTGGAAAACACTAAACTGTCTCAAGCTCAGTAGTCAACAGTACCCCTGTGCAAACATGACATGCAAAAAGGGAACATGAAGGTTTCAATTTCTACCTGTATCCAGTAGGAAAAAAAAAAGCATATTTTTGAAGTTTGGCAGAAAAAAAGGCTCGGTCCATCGATACAATAAATATATAGATGAAAGAATCCCAAACCATGGGAGACTGTCTCTAACCATCAGAGACAGCTATTCAACCTCACGTGTGGAAGCCCCCAGCTCACTCCAAGACTACCAGTACTTGGTGACATTTCTGTTTCATAAGAAGTTGTTCCAAAAGATCTGCCAGTTGGGGAACATCCTGCAGCTCCATCAGAAACAACAGGAATATATCCTGGTTATCTGGGGAGATTTGCCCCCTTCATGGGCCCTGGACGTAGATGAGCTGAGAATTTGGCCTTTGTGAGCAACCCCAGCTGTGGGGTCGGTTTGTGCATGGTAGCAAATGAGGAGGCCGTGCTGCAGCAGCAGGAATGATGCTGCCCTTCGGGAGAAGGAGCCATTGCAGAAACCCTCTCCCCAAAGCTGCATTTGGGAGCAGAGTCCCAGGTCTGGCCCACACTCAAATCTGTCGCCTGAGCGCTGGCGCTTGCAGAGATGCAGCTATAGCTGCACAGAGCCAGAGGGAAGCAGACCTCGTTCATTAGCGACTGCTTTCATCTCCAAACTCTCCTCCTCGCCTGAAACTGCAATACTAATCAAATGGGAATAAAAGGGCTTTTCTTTGATGAATACGTCGTGCTGATGAGAGGCAACTGAAGCCTCCGTGCAGGCAAGGCACACAAGCATTAAAGCCACTGGCGCTGCTGTTTGCTCGGTGTTTTGTTCCAGCCCTGGCTGGGTTATTTTTGTGAATGAATCTCTGCCTGGGAAGCGGAGGTGCTGCTTTGACTCTGAGAGTGCTATAATGAAAATACTCCGTGGGGATGCCAAGTTCAACGTGTGCTTTCCCCCTTGTTTCTTGGATTGGTCTGCGCAGCAGCTTGACCAGCACTGGCCACACATCTTGCCGGCTTGCTCCTGCCGCGGCTTTCCGGCTTGGCCGCTGTGAATTTGCTGGGATGTGGCTGCCCACGAGCAGATCTCGGTGCCCACCATGGGTCCGGCTCCGCGGGGCATCACACAGCAGCACTGCCCTGTCCCTCTGCTCGTCCTCCTCCACTCTGGGCCCTCTTGCAGCTCCCCACCAACTCCTATCTCCATTCAGTCCCCAAAAGACTAGATGTCCCCTGTCAATATTTCAAAAGTCTTTTAGTTGAGTGTTTCCACATGGCTTTTTGTTGCCTTTGAACTTCAGCAAAGTTTGGCCTTGGTCGTTTTTCATCATTTTAATAGGAAGAATTCAACTTCACCTGCAGACGCTTCGTCCATAGCAGGCAAGGCTTTTCTGAGCTAATAACCACAGAAGTTTATGCTTTATATTCACTACTTATAATCTCAAACATTTACAGAAGAATTACTTTTTGGACAAGTGCTTCCCGGAAGTATTACCAGGACATACGATGGCCATCCAAAAGGCAAGTTCACCCTTTCGCACAGACCTGAAACATCAAAACAGTCTTCAAGTTCCTTCCAAAGTTGCAGATGTGGAAAATACCCATTACCATTTTGCTCAGGCCTGTTCAAGGAGAAATGTTGGCAGTTTCTCCTCTGCACATACCTAGGCTGTCTTCAGTCCTTATCACCCTTCATACACAGTAAGGAATAGCAGGGCAGGAAAACCTCAGGTAGGAAACATCCCTGCTGAAGATGGAGCACAGCATAAGCCCCAAAGCAAGAGCCATTGCCACATTTCTAGAGGTTCTGCACTGTTCACAGGATATTTTGAGTTGTATTTGAGTGTTGCACATTTTTTTTTTTTGCCAGGATAGGTAACCTTGGAGATAAATAGTTCGTGAATCAGCAAATACTTGCATGTGTTTTTAAGATTTTCTCAATTGAGATATTTACATCCTTATGTAATCCTAAGAGGAAACAGGTGGCTCTTCTAGGCACTTGTGGCTTTTCCCATTACAGGCTTAGGCTTTCAGAAGAGGAAGCCAACGGGGGCTGTTCGCTGCAGCACAACTGCTCTGCTATGGCAGGCAGGAGCTCAGAGTCCCCAGATCTCCCTGAGCAAACAGGAATGCGTTGATTTGCTCAGAGGCAGCTTGCAGGAGGGTGTTTTTCATGAATACTTCTCCATTTGCATCTGAATACAAACTGAACACGTTTGTTTCCATCTACTTTCACAAGTTACTTTGCATTCGATTTACAGGAACTTGCATGTACATTATGCTGCAAGACTAAACATTAAAAATAAGAAATGTGCTTGAATTCAGCAAGCAACTGCAACAAGAAGCAGGTTTTACAGCCCTCACTTCTCTCTCAGGGATACCAAAAAATTGCAGCCCAGATGCACATTGTACAGACAGTACCGAGATCATTACATTAGAAGTATGTCCAAAGAGACCAAAAGCCAAAGTGTGAGGAAGACATTCAATTACTATTATTATTACTGTTATTATTAATAAAAAGGCATTTAAATTAAACCGTATGTGCAAGCAGTAACGTAAGGAAGGGTTAACTGACACTCCGACATGTCTGCGGTCCCTGGACATTGCCTTGGCCATTTCCCTGCTAGAATCAAACTAAAGGCACTCCAAGTTTGATCGAAGTCTAATGCATCCAAATGAGTTTCAAGCGTTCTGGAGCCTGAAATGGCATTTGTAAATCAGGAGCTGCTGGCCCGCAATTGGCCTTCAATGTGCGATCAATAACATAGATAATTCCAAAGAGAGCAAGATTATGGATGAACATTCTTGGCAAAGGTATCAGTGAGATCGATCACACGATCATAAAATCTGAAATCACATTTTACAGCTTACATACTTTTAAATATTTTTTTCCCTCAGATTTTTCTTTTGGTCACATGTTACCCAAAGCCTTTTCATTTTAAAAACTGCTCTAAGTTGAGCAAACTCACATGTCGGGTACTCCTGTGCCATGCGCAAAGGCCTGTGCTAGCAGCCTTTGCTCAGATTGTGTGTCATGTCCATTATGTTTCCATGTGAAGGGTTCAGTATCACAATCACCATTTTCACCAGAACAAGGTTTGGTAAGATGTCCTTCTAACTTGACAGCACAAAAATGCTCATATGTATCTTGGACAACAACAAAGATCAGACAAGGCGACATATAAAAATATAAACATTCCTCCAACAAAGTTTAACTTGGAAACACCTTAGCACACAGATCATTAAGATAACCTTACCTCTCTCTGCAAAACATACTGTAGGAAATGATCTGGCTTTGCAGTTTCCACGTTAAGTTTGAATGCCCCAGGCAGTCGGCACTGATTCCAAGGAATTCCCAAAGACTGAGGTTTGATGCAATTAATCTGCGCTTGTTTTCATTCTCAATTTCCATCCATTTTTTCATAGATACCTTGTTGCTATAACCCTAACCTCTTGTCTTTCTCTTAAGTGTTTACAAACGCTGAAATGATTTTTGTACCTTCTGTTCAATCAAGACACAATACAGAGGGCTAATTAACATTCCCAGTTCCCTGAGTGTTTTGAGTACTATTATTTCAAATCTTCCCATTTTTTCAGTCTTTTGAAGGCAGTTCCTGATTACAACAATATGCAGAAGAACCTGCTGCCTCCCCTGCACCCGTCTTCGTGCTTTGAACTCAAGCACTGGAAGCGTCTGCAAGTCAGGAGGGCCACGAGTCCCTGCTGAAACGTTGTGCAAGTGAACGTGAAAATCCACTCAATGCAAGAGGAACAAGACAGCAATAAATAAATAAATAAATAAATCAGTTAGCAAAAAACACATTCCTGCTGATCTGCTGATTACTGGCAATTTAAGTATGTCAGAATCTGAAGCATTCCCCTAAGTGCTCTGCCCGCAAAGTAAAACAAATGAAACAAATGAAATCTTCTGGCTTAAGAAAAGTCAGAAAACAATTCAAGGGAGGTTAAAGGAGCAAGGGGAGAGCCAGTCCCTGTCAAGCAGAGCTTATGCTGCCTTTTGGGAAATTGTTGCCCATGGGAGTGGGCGGGCGAGGGAATTTTTGAGCGAGACAGTTCTTCGTTCAGGTTGGGAAAACATTTGTGTCCTGTGGGCCTCTGTTTGCCCATATTTTGAACCACCCCTCACAAAATATCGTGGAAAACATATCCAAAGAGGACTTTTAAAAATTTAATGCATAAATTTAGATGCTATTTTAGGAGTAAAAGCATAGGAAAATATTACAGATAAACTATAAGAAAAGTGAGAAAAATATAGACATGAAATCAGAGCTAGGTAGGATGTTTGCAGGGCCACAAAAGAGGACAATGCTTCAAAAACTCTCCAGGAGGAAACAGAGTTTGAAAGATTTTTAGTGGGATAAATTTTAACTTCTTCCTTTCAATCACTTACCCCAAAACCTTTTCAAAGCTCTCTGTTTAAATGAGCAGAACTTGGGTCAAAAAGCAGCCAAAGACATTTAATACCACCTACTTTTAACTTCTAATTTTGAAGCAGCAATTACATCTGTGCTTAGGTACTGCAGGTTTGCATCCAAGTTAAAAAAAAGCATCTTTAAACACAGGATTTTCAAATAAAATCAGAATTTCCCGCAGTATTGCAAATAATACACAATTTCATTTATTTCCCTATTTCTTTTGTCTGTCCTACGTGATCACTGAAGGTCAGCGTGTGTCCTGTCCCAGAGCAGCTGCTCACTGCTGCTTTCCCTCCTGATCTCGCAACTCTGTGAAACTTCATCCTTACTAAACACCAAGGGGCATCAGACCCTCATTTACTTCTTTCTTCCTAGCCTTTAATTACCATTTCATCGCTAGAGGTTAATCACCTACCCTCTCCCAAGGAGCTGTTTGTTTAACCGGCAAAAATCAGCGCATGGTAAACGACACTCATTGAAGCAATCAGAGGAACGCGCTCCAGTCAGCACCATTTATCAATGTCAACCAGAAGAGCAATTATATTTCATCCAACCAAAAATAAACAGACAGGCATCACAGCTCGGATGACAGGCAAAACTATCATCTGTAGCGGGAGAGCTCTCATCAAGTCCCCACTGACACAAAATTGTACGTGGTGGCTGTGCTAAGGAATGCGCTGCACTGGAATATGCAGAAATCCAAACTCTCACATATTTGTTCTGGGCATGAGCAGGGAAGAAGAGGGAAATGGAGGAAGAAAATCAACCTTGAACAAAACAACAAAATAATAAAAAAAAATCTTATGATTTGCCAAGATATACTAAAATAGCTTGAATTTTCAGCTTTCCTACTTGCCTGTAAACCCAGAGTAAGTCTACATTAATGTTAATACTCTGGTGGAGAGTTGCATGTGAGAGGGGAGAATCCGGTATAGGCTGCTTTATGGCACAAAAGTTCACAAAGCCACTACATGTCCTTCTTTGCTTAACACAAACCACCACAGCTTTATTGCTGGGTGTTTATCCCAAAGCAGCACCTCAGGAATGGGCAAGGACAGTGTGATGGGACGTGCACGGAGCCCGGGGAGGCAACGGCCAAACAGCAATGTACAACAGAGTTAAAGGCAGGAACTACAAGTAAATGCATCTGCATTCGTGTGCATTTGCACTCCTTTTTGAGGCAAAATGTATATGCAGTCTTGGGAGAGCCAACAGGACAGGATGGAAGAGAAAACAGAGGCTTAGGGAGCGGTTTCAGGATTGCTGCCCAGCTCTGCACTATGGCCTTTCCATTAGAGCATCCTCCCAAAACAGATGATAAAAGGAATATAGGGAATACATATTCCCTGTCCAGAGAATATAGAGCCTGGAACAACCCTCATAGCACTGTTTAGACCCACTGTGGTGAACACATTGCCTACATTTCCCATTCACCAGACCTGGTTTCCCTGGTCTTACCTATGAATCTAGTTCTCAGCAACAAAACAATCCAGGCAGCAAATTTCTAGGTATTAGGGAATTTCTCAGGTGGTTTAAGCCACTTAATCTTTGCCCTCATTCCTTATAGTACCACCCGAGGCAGATTATAATCACCCAGAAAGGCATTGCCTGATGGATCTTTATTGCTTAATTATCAAGGTGAGATGCTCATACTTAATTAGGCATTCAGTCATAAACACACACATTTCTAAGCATTGCTACCAAAAAAGTTGACTTAGCTAAACAACATCATTGATCTGTTTTGTTGTTTTGCTACTTTACTCTTGCACAGCATTAAATCCTACTTTGCAGTATAGTTGCTAACTTTGCCACATGAATCTTGAAGAAGAAAATATAGATCAAGCTTTGCTTTTGCATATTAACGTTGGATCGAATTGCAAGGACTTTAACCAGTTCTCCAGTGAGGTCAGCTTATACTTGAATCATGGCACAAGCTCTCCAGTCACAAGGATCAAACCCAAAGCTCTTGGAAGAAACGAACTCCCTCCTCCAACCCAGCTGCCCTGGGACACCCTTCTTGGTGAAAGCAGTAATTTATCCAGTGACTTCCTAATTACAAGTACTTTAGGGATCCAAATGCTGCTGTGATGTGACGTGGGGAGCTGTGGGTCGGTGCAGCAGCTCCGGATGGATGGAGATTTGCCCTCCAACCCTGTTCCCACCAGCATCTAGGTGCCTCTTTGCAAATCAGTTCATTAACCAGCAGTCACCAGCTGCCTCTCTAAGGCACCATGTGAGAAGATGGATAGAAAAATAAGACAGAAAAGCACCTTACAAGGTTTTGTACTCCCCTCCCCTGCCCCACACCGTAATCATCTCTATTCACATCATTCCTGACAGGGACGGGGTAAATTCTCCTCCTTCTCGGATGCGATGGCTCTACCATCTCTCCACTCAACCCAGTTTGCTGCTTCATTAGCCTTGCTGTTAAAAAGTCTTTCCTAAAGCCTCAGCTGAATCTTTCTTGCTGCTATTTAAGCCCATTACCTCTTGTCCTATCCGCTACCAACATGGAAAAGCGATTACTCTCTCATTTCCTTTTACATTCTTGAAAAATATTACGTTCTTTATCAGCTCTCCTCCAGACTAACCTCTCTTAACTGACTGAATTTTCCCTTTCCAGACCTCTGACTGTTCTCTCCACTTTCCTTTGAGTGTCTTTGGTTGCTTTCACAGAACATGGGAGTGGCTGAGGTTGGAAGGGACCTCTAGAGATCATCCAGTCCAAGCCCTGCTCCAGCAGGGACACCCAGAGCACAGGGCACAGGGTGGCAGCCAGGCGGGTTGGAAGATCTCCAGAGAAGGAGCCTCCACAGCCTCTCTGGGCAGCCTGTGCCAGGGCTCGGGCACCCTCACAGCAAAGAAGTTCTTCCTCACATGGAGATGGAACTGCCTGTGCTTCAATCTGTGCCCATTACCCCTTGTCCTGTCACTTGTCCAGTCACTTTCCACATCTGACTTTGCAGTGTCCAAAACTGGGTTTGCTGCTTCACTTGAAGTCTTGCCTCAATCCAGAAAGGGGCTAGCAAAGGTGAGAGACACTCTGCTCCACAGCTTCCTGCCTCAGAGAGAAAACAGCCCTTGTCTGAGGATGGAATCATCCAGGTCAGCACACAAATGCCTTGTAGGTGTTCATGGTCTGCTCCCAGTGCAACAGGCTCGTCTGTTTTAAGTGGGGATAAAGGTCACAGAGTTAAGAGCTCTTCTTCCAACTTGACCCCAAGGCTGGTGATTTAACAGATGCCCAGATCCCAGGGATTCCATGGGCTACCTGCCTTGGTAAAAACCGTAGAGTCCAAAGCCTGCCTAGAAGCAATCGCTGAGAGAAGGAGACAGACACAGGAAGCTTTGGGGGAAAACTTATTCTCTTAGTAATTTCGTGTTGGACCCAAAACACCCGCAGGCCAGGGTTTTTGCAGAAGGAATATTTTTACATTGCACTTAAGAGACTGGTCTCACACTGAGGTGCACTATCATGTCCTTAGCATCTGCTTGAAGTATTATACAAGAAATCATGTCACCAGGCAGGCCAGAGGTCTGCTGGAAGAGGACCTTTGCCATAAGAAGCCCATGGCAAAAATGTAGCCACTGGCTGCCGAGCACTTGTTTGGGGGCTTTTTCTGTGTTATTTTATTCCTTCCTAGCTGCTGAAACAGAGGACAGATTTACCATTTTTGGTTTTTAAGAAACACTGAACATATTGCAGGTGCAGAGACACATTCTGCCCAGGTAACACAGCCCAGAAATAAGCTCTGCATTACTTGGTGAATGTCTCATTAATACATTTCACTAAAGACAAGAGCAAGCCAGGCCTGCAACACTGCACGAGGCAGCAGGCGTCGTCCTTCTTCTAGGGTACCACGAAAGAGAGGAAAGAGCTGCAGCCCTTGTCAGCTGTGGCTGCTAAAATGCTCATGAGCCATTTTAGGATATTTTCAACATTCAAGATATATTTAGTCAAAAAGAAGCAGAGAAATTTTTCATAGCATACAAAGAGAAAAAAATTGCTTTATTGCTTAAGAATACTGGAAGCTAACAAAACGGGAAGGAAGAAAACCAGTATCTGACAGCATCTTGTGTGGGAAAGCAACTGCAAGCTGCAGTTTCACAAGCTTCTGGAGACCAAGCAAGAACATTTAAAGGGAGGAGGATCCGTCACGGTGGGTTTGCAACCAGTGCGGGAAGCTACTTATCTACCCCTATCATCAGGGCAGCTACCCTGGGCAGCCCGTCCTCTTGTTTGACATCCGTTACACCCATGACAAGAGTTGTTCTCCGTTCCAAGTTACCACTTCTCTTTGCTACAGCACACTGCAAAGGGGCAGTTTCTGCAGCAAATGAGGCTGCTACTTCAGAGGCAGTTAATGTTCGTATAAATACAGGTACTACAGTTGCTGTCTGTGCTTTCTTTTCTTTTTCTCCCCCAGCAACAGTGATTGCATCAAGAGCTATCACAATTGGGCCTGAAAGAAAATCAGCATTCACATTCTTTATTCATAAAATATGCAACCACCAGCAAGAGAACAGCAATCTGTTTTCCATAGAACAACATACTGAGTTTCACTCCCAAGTCCGAAACAGTCCCTAAACCTCAGCAGCTCTGCCCAAATCACCAGTGTCTCAGGTACATCCCACACCGCAGGCTGATGGCCAAAGGCGGTGGCGGCACAGGCAGTGTGAGGGTGCAGCAGACAGACCCCTGAACTTCAGCACACTCTGCCATCCTGGGCTCCTTCATGCAGTTCAGTTTCTTGACATTTTCTTCAAAGTCTGTTTTCACATTCCTTCTACAGAATACGTTCCTTAAAATAGCTTTGTTGATGGGCAAAGGCTCTTCAGGGTGCCCCTGTGAATGCATTTCAGGGACCTTTCGACACTTTTATACATCACCCTTTGCTGCAAGATTAGCAGCACAGACCTTGCAGCGATTCCGAAGTCAGCTCCAGATCTTTGGGACATGGGGTTCAACCACAGCATCTCCTGAATTGCAAATAAAACACATCTTGCCTATTGCACTTATGACACAGGTTGGGACTCACTGCTTACAAGAGGGAATATTGTCGCACTGAAAGAACAAGTGAAAAATGGCCAATAAAACTATTTAAAATGCCAGTCGTTTTCCTAGCTCTATGCCTCTCTTCCAGACACACATAATAAATGGCTGTTTTTTTAAAACAACTATGGAAAAATATAATTGTAGGAAACTTTTTGTAAGATTTTCATTCAAGGCACTGCAGGCAGCACAAGCAAACAAAAAAGCCTCCTTTGAGCAGCTCAGATGCTCTACTCTGCCATGCAGGACGGCCACCTTGATCTTTCAGCAATTACACCTGTAATGTGACATTGCTGCAGGACGTGTGATCTGCTGCTTGGGACCCAGTGGGCATCCTTTGAAGCACTTGAAGGAGCCACGTCTTCTCTCCAAGAAGATCTGAATGAGAGTAATACCTGAATTTGGGGTATTAACAGGCACAGGCGCTCCATTTTTATGCCAACAATACATTCACTTGTAAAAGCACCTGCCTGGCCATTGAGAGGTGATAAGATAAAATAAAGAGGTAATAAATAAGGAGTCTCCTTCAGAGAGACAAATACCTGAACATTAATATACATATATCTATACGCTTCTACTAGTCCTGCTACTTTTCTCCTGTTTGCTGAAGCAGCAGAGTCCTAACCCAACTGCTGACTCCTCCATGAGCAAGGGCAGGGCAAAGCTCCTGGTCTGTTCAATGAACTCATCTTCCCCAAGAGCCCCTCAGCTGCCTCCTTGTCCTTTGTCTCTAGTTTTAGGGAGTCTCTGGATCAGGCGGGTTTAGGAAGACAGATAAAAATGAGGTCACATAAGAACAAACAGAAGGGACGTGCTGCACATGGAGGGTTTTATCCATAGATATCAAACTAACTACTGATGGCAGGGAATTCATACTGCCCTCTTTTCTATCTTAGTGGGACAACTGAAATCCTGGTATGGAAGTAATTAGGACACTCGCCATCGCCAGGATCTCAGTTTGGTGCTCCACCTTGAGCTCTGTGCAACACAAATACTTTAACCCAGCAGGTAGCTTCTTTGTTCATTCATCTAAAGAGCCTGCTGATATGAGCAGCGGCCAAGACCAGACTATTTTTCACCAGTTGTCAGAAAGATACCAAACAGGTGTAAAATAGAACAAGTGTGACACATGAGAGCAGAGGGAATAAAGCAATTCTCCACATGCATTGGAAAGCCACTTCCAACCCATCTAGTCTGGCAGAAGGAACCAAACTTGAGCAATCTTCTCCTTTTCACAGAATCGCAGGATGGTTGAGGTTGGAAGGACCTCCAGAGATCACCCAGTCCAACCCCTGCTCCAACAAGGACACCCAGAGTACAGGGTGGCATCCAGGCGGGTTTGGAAGATCTCCAGAGAAGGAGACTCCACAGCCTCTAGGCAGCCTTTACCAGGGCTCTGACACCCACACAGGAAAGAAGTTCTTCCTCACATGGAGATGGAGCTGCCTGGGGTTCAACTTGTACCCATTAGCCCTTGGTCTGTCACTGGCCACCACAAAGAAGAGTTTGGCCCTGTCCTGCCTACATTCTCCCCTCAGGTACTTGTACATGTTGATCACATCTCCTCTCAGGCTTCTCTTCTCTAGGCTGAACAGGCCCAGTTCACTTAGTTTTCCCTCATAAGAGAGATGACCAGACCCAGACCAGTCACTGCTCCCACATACTTCTGTCCTGATGGGTCAAGGATATTACTTTTCAGAATTTCTACCCTCAGAGGACAAAAGAATAGCTGCTGGGATGAGGCAGGGAGAGGAAATAAGGTTGCCGTTCTGGGCGGTGAGGAGCGTAACTAGATCAAGCGTCTAACAGACTTTCAGCATCCACATGAATGCAGGCAAAGGGAATCACAGGCCTGGCTGGGTGCAGGAGCAGAAAGCAAAGCATGCTCTGCATCTATCACACATCCTAACTAAATCCACAGCAAATTGAGGCATTAAGCAGATTGTGCAGCCTCTTCTCATGCAGAGAGGGCCTAAAATGAGTGGCTCACACAGCCCATTGCCTCCATAGGCCAAGCTGGGAGGGACAAAACCCTACAGCCAGCAGCACAGCTTTGGAGAATACTCCTATTAAAATAGTATTTCACTGTCAAGTTGTCAAAGCTGTTCCTTTCCTCCTTTTCCCTCTTTTATCAGTGTAACATCAACAACGTCCCCTTGACACCGCCTGTGTGGTGCTGCAGGCACAGAAACTCGAGCGCTAGGCACAGAGCCTAAAGCAATTGAAACGTTATCCTGAGCAACAAAAGTTTCCACAGAACATACCCACGGCTCGTACAAGCACTTTTCCTTCAGAACATCTTGCTCGAGGCGCAATGCTCCCAAGGGCACTGCTGGGCACAGCAGGAGGCTTCGCGGCCCCCGGGGAAGCTTCGATGGAGGCTCCAATGCCCTGGGCGCTCCGCGTGGGCCAGGAGGACCTGGGTGGGCAGCAGAACCGCAGCCCTACGCGGACGTCAAACCAAGAGCCTCTCCAGCTCCTAGTTGCACTTCCACAGCAAACAAAAATAAATTCACCAAGAAATATCTCGTTTTGTTCAGCGAATACTTGGAAAAATCATTTATCTTGACTGTTCTTCCAGCATTTTGATTCTTTCCCTCCTGCCTAACAGATCATACTGCCTCTCTTAGGTTGAAAACTTTCAGGAACTCAATTTAATCAATAAATTAGTTCTTAGGGTCTTTGTATGTATCATTAGTTCCTTGGTCTTACAAAACAGAAATTTACCAAAAGAAAACAGTCACAATACCAATAAACGACTATTATCCACAATATCCTTAACTTGCAAAAGTTGCTTTTGTTTAAAAAATAAATAAATAAAAGAACAAAACCCTCCTCTTCCAGTACGAAGTAGAACACATCCAAAGATAACCACCACCTGGCAACTCTTGTCAAAACGCTATTTCTCTCTTCCACAGAGTAAGGTTGCTCTGTTAACCCCTCCAGTTCAACACCAGGGATTTGCTCTCTGAAGTCTGCTGGGACAGAACCGGTGCTGCGCCCGGACTGAAGGGATTCGAGGCTTGGGACACTATGACAGTGACCAACCAAAGGCCGTCACAGAGTTCAATTTCTTGTTCCCATCTAAAAAGCGAGACATGGAAAGATCCAAAATAATGTAAGAATGAGATCTGTGTCCTATTAGCATTAATATTAAGCCTAAACTGCTCTGACATAGGAGTAAGTTTGCAGAAAACAAAGGAAATCGGTAGACAGGAGCTGGCAGGGGGGTTTTGTGCTCCTGGCCTGTGATTCTGCTTTCAGTGCAGAGCCATATCCTTCTTTCCTTCTTCCTGCTCAGCAAACGTGCATCTCCTCCCTCATGTTAATAAAAACTGGGAGCCCAGAAGATTTACCTGC
The DNA here is from genome assembly GCA_013389825.1 of Crypturellus undulatus. NCBI lineage: Eukaryota > Metazoa > Chordata > Aves > Tinamiformes > Tinamidae > Crypturellus > Crypturellus undulatus. Next base: position 1,782 of record VWPW01006804.1, on the reverse strand, counting down.
CTAATAAATAATATTAACAATGCATTTACCTATAAATATTCACGTATTTAACCATATAATCATATATTGTGCAAAATATCTTCTCTATAGAAACACAGTCGTATAAAATAGCATATTTAATAAAATGCCTTAGTTCTACTGCTAATAGTAACGGAACTTGCCAAAATGCTGTGAGTCACAGGTTTGCAGCGGTACCTGCTGCCTGCTTTGGAACAACACAGACTTCTTAGTTTTGAGTATAAGGAGTTGAGAGTTGAATGTCCAGACTTATCAAAACGGGGGATACAAGGAAGAAGATTTGGTGGAGTTTGGCAGAACTGTATCACAGGACTGAGATGTTGAATTTTGCAGGAAAACGTAAGTTCTGCAAAGCCTTTTCATGTCCGAGAGGCATCAAAATCAGTAATAAGGGATCCAGCGCAGAGGAAGCCAACAGAGTTGCAGCATTTCGATTTATGGGCAAGCTGCTCTACTCCAGGAAATCCTTTGATTTTTCTTGGGCTGATCTTTGATGATACCATCGCTAGTTCCATTTGCTGCTTTTACATCTTCAAAGGCATCTAAAAGCATCTTCTCCAGCCAAATTTTCCCCTTGCAATTTATTCGCAGGGAAAGGCAAAAGGACGCTGAAGGTTGTGCGGGTGTCCATGCTACCTGCGGCACATGTGTCGCATTCTCATTTCTTTCCTTCCAGGAGGGAGAAAGAAAAATCAAGAGAAGAGCTCCCTTTCAAACCCACAGCCACTTTTCCCTATCTGAACCCCGCTAGGCTGTCATGTTATTCATGCCTGGATTCTCTGCTGTAATACTCTTTCATTTCAACATCGCTGTCACATAAAAGATCCAACAATATCAAACAGAATTTAGAGAAGCACACACTGCTCTTGCCAAAGGCTACAGCTATAAAATAGATAGACGCTGGCCAGGATTTTTTTTTTCTCTTTTTTGGTTTACTTCTAAATAAATATAGATAGGGCAATAATGAAGTTTTAGTCCATCTGTTCTAACATTGTTAGAACTAGATGCTGGATCAGGAAGCCCAATTAGATTTCTGCTTGGGCAGACAGGCATCTAATGCTGTCTGCGACAGCACAGCATAAAGGTAAGAACATAAAACACTCCACAGCAATAAGGAATATTTGCTCCCTGCTAGCCATTTGCATCTGAAAGCTCTGCAGAAAGTTCAGACATCTCTTAATTAAGTCAAAATGGGCAGACTGAATATTTACTTGTGGTCTGGACACGTTTGTGTAAAATATTTAGAACTACACTCCAGGCCCTATGAATAAGAAGGGTAGTTCTGTAGTTCATACTACTGGCTTCAATGTTACATAGACTACATTTTACTCAGAAATATATTTTAAGTCTCAAATTCATGAGAGACTTGATTTTTTCAAGGCAGGAAGCTCTGCAGGTGCTACAGCAACCTCATCTCCAATGCAGGAGAAGGCCAGGGTGGCTGCAGGAGTCATTTATGTAACCAGGGCCATACAGGGTGACTGATATTAGTGAGACATAGTCAATGCCATAAAGGCAATTGAGAACCCTTATGAGAGCACATCTTCTCAGATTTCAACACACACAATCTTTAAAAATTAGCTTTTACCAAGGGATAATGCAAGCTCAGAGGAATCCTGAACCAAGGTACATCTTTTTACCCACCCTCATGATGTTACATCAGCAAAACAGCAATCCCTCCCAATGCGCGTGGGCTATAATGGCACATAAAGATAAAGGGGATTTCTCTCCCTTCCCTATGTAATTGCCTATTTTTTCTTTTTT
>VWPW01006802.1:1154252-1182575 GCA_013389825.1 Crypturellus undulatus | reverse complement strand
CAGGGATCTTTGTTCCTTACCACCATTTTGGGTACGGCTGGAGGTGCAGGTCCCAGCATGAGCCTCTGCCTCTCCAGTGGGCACAAGGTGCTCACCTCATCTACATCCCGGATGCAGCTAGAGCTGCAGCTCTCTCACCAGGTCCCTATACCCCACAGGGCAGGGAGTTTCCTGCACTGCTGACACCCTGGAATGTGTTGGAGTTGCAGGTGATGATCTGCACTTCTCCATTCCCACAGGGCAGGGCACTGCTCCCATATCCTGGAATGGCAGGAAGCTGTAGGCTGGAGGCGCTGCGGGGCCTGGCGGGAAGAACCTCCTCCTGCCCTGAGCTGAGGCAGCAGTTTCACTTCTGGGGGCAGAGGTACAGCAGAAATTACTTGGGGTCTGGGCTTCTGGTGTCCACATCCGCAGGGAAGGAGCTGCAGACTATCTGCCACCAACCTTAGCAGGGTGCTGCTTACACAAGCACACCTGGCACCATTGCCCTGTGGGTGCAGAAGGCATTGGAACTGTCAAACGCCAAGTGTGTGTGTTTTGTCCCTGCTGGAGTGGGGGAGTTGGACTACATTATCTCTAGAGGTCCTTTCCAACCTTAAGCATTCTGTGATTCTGCGATTTTGTGAAATAACAAACGTGCAAGACAGCAAGCTTGCAGTGCTGTGACTGCATTGCAGTGAGCTGGGGTGCTCTGTCAGTTCATTGTTCTGAAATAAAGAGAAAGGAGAGCTCCAGGTAAGTAGAGCAGATAGCATCATAGTCAGTTTTTAAAGATGTCACACTGTGCAACATGTGTGCAAACAAGGATCTTCAGTGAAGTACAGAAAGTAGAAAGTGGTCCAGAGAACATTAGGTGACCTATATCTGAATATCTGACAGGCAGTGCAACAAGAGAGTAAAAGTTTCAACAAGTCATGGGTCAGCATGACCCAGTGTTAATTTGGGATTGAAGAGGAAGCAGGTGGTAACTAGAGAGGCCACGGGAATGAGGGCAACAAGCCCCAAATCCCCAGTACATGCTTCTGTGGAAGTTCCTGTGATGCCAGTGATCCCGACTATGATTTAGACCTATCTGGAATTCTTTGAAGGCCTCAGATTCCAAGGAAACCCTGCTCTGAGAGTTTAGGCCCTTTTTCAGGTGCACGATGTTTACTGAGATGCAGTTCCTCTCAGGTTGTCATTCTGCTGTAAGGCAGCAAGCCTTCCTATGAGGGAAGCCAGGTGAGTCACACGCGTAGGCTGTACGTCTCTCTCCTCTCACCTGCCCCAGACACGGCACCTGTGAAATGTCACCCTGTAGGGGCCCTCAAAGCCTTGCCTGGCAAAGCCTTCCGAGGCCCTAGAGTGAATTCCACAGCATGCACAGACACAGAGCCGGACAGACACTGTGCTGACAACGAGGGGCAACGCCCACACTCCTGGTCTCTTTTCTGCCTTTGCCTTCTTTGGGCACCATTCAGCTCAGCAACCGCCTCTTTGAGGTTGAACCTCCCCTAATTCCAATTACAAGCCCCAGCCACTCAGGCTCTACTTCTGCTTACACGCTTTGCCACTACAGCCAACAACTGCCCAAATCAAGGGGCAAGCCAGCCAAAAGAACCTCCATGTGAAGGTCCTTCTAAATGGCAGAATACCCTCTGGTGCATCTGCTACTCCTCCCACTTTTGTATCCTCAGCAAATGTGCTGAGGGTGCAGTCTGCCCTGCCCCTTCTTCCAGGTCAAAACTGAACAGGATTGGACCCAGTACTGGCCCCTGGGGACACCGCTAGCTATAGGTCTCCAACTGGACTCTGCACTGCTGATGACAACTCTTTGAGCTCTGCCATCCACTCAGCTCTCAGTCCACCTCCCTCTCCATTCATCTAACCCACACTTACTGAGCTTGCGTATGAAGATATTATGGAAGACAGTGTCAAAAGCCTTGCTGAAGTCAAGGGAGATAACACCCAGTGCTGTCCTCTCATCTACTCAGCCAGCCATTCCATCATAGAAGGCTATCAGATTGGTTAAGTGTGATTTCCCCTTGGTGAATCCATGGTGACTGCTCCTGTTCACCTTCTTGCCCTCCACATGCTTAGAGATGGCATTCAGGATGAGCTGTCACATCACCTTTCCAGGGATGGACGTGAGACTGACTGTGGCCTGTCCCCTCTTCTATGTTCTCTGTACTGTCTGAGTTCTGAGTTTTACCAGGAGCTCCTTGCTCATCCATGCAGATCTTCTGCCTCCCTTTTCTTGACATCTTACTCATAGGGATGCTCCGATCTTGAGCTTGGGGGAAGTGATGCTTGAATACTGACCAGCCCTCTTGGACTTTCCCTTCCTTCTAGTGCCCTAACCCATAGAATTCCTCCAAGTAGGTCTCTGAAGAGGCCAAAGTTTGCCCTCCTAAGGTCCAGGATTAAGATCCTATTTATTACCCTGCTTCCTCCTCACAGCACCCTTCATCTCATGGTCACTGTAGACTGGCTGCTCCCAACCTTCACATATCCAACTTGTCTTTATTGGTTAGTACTAGGTCCAGCAGCACACCTCTCCTTGTTGGTTCCTCCACAGCCTGTGTCAAAAAGTTATCATCAATGTTCTGCATAAGCCTCTGGGGCAGTTTGTGCCTAGTTGTGCTGTCTTTCCAGTAGATATCAAGCTGATTGAAGTCCTCCATTAGAACCAGGCCCTGTGATCATGGAGCTCCTTCTAACTGCTGTAGAAGGCCTCATTGCCTTCCTCTTCCTGATCAGGTGGCCTGTAGTAAACACCCACAACTGTGTCACCCCCGTTGGCCTGCCCTTTAATCCTCATCCACAGGCTCTCAGTGTGCCCTCCCCTACTCCTGCCCCTTAATCCTTACCCATAAGCTCTCCACTCGCTCTTCAACCACACCTAGGCAGAGCTCGAAACTGCCCAGTTACTCTCTCACAAAAACAGCAACCCCCCCACCTCACCTTCCAGACCTTAAGCACACAGTCATCCATGACAAAGTTCCAGACCTAGGAGCTATCCCACCATATTTCTGCATCTGCCGTGAGATCATGGCCCTGTGACTGCACATAAACCTTCAATTCCTCCTGTTATTCCCCACGCTGCGTGCTCTGGTATACAGGCACTCAATAGAGGCAATGGAGCCTGCAGGTTTCCCAGGAGGCGTGCAAGAAAACTTCCCGTAGTCATGTCCCATACACTCATCCCTAGCTGCATGCATCTGCGGGAGGCATCGTGGCTTGAGCAATGTCACATTGACTGCCCTGTCCCTGTCCCCTTGCCTAGCTTAAAGCCCTCCTAACCAGGCTGGCTAGCCTGTTGGCAAGGACATGTGTGTCCCACTTAACTGAGGTGGCTTCCATCTCTCCTCATTAGTTGTCAGACTCCACTCCAGCAACCCCAATGTTGATTTCTTGGGGTAAAATCGGGAAGCCTGTAAGTTAGTATAAGCCACAATGCTTCCACAATGCTAAAAGTTCTGTAGATTTTAAGACCAGAGGAAGGCACTGGCTCATGTCACTGGGCTTCCTACATACCGCCAGCTTTTCCAGTTCACCCAGTCAACCCTATACCGAGACCTACAACGCTTGCCTTTGACTGAATTGTCTGCTACCCAAGAAGGTTTCTCTTGTCAGGAGCTGGCAGGAAATTTTTCACATTTCTAAGTCAAAGCAATAAGGTAACATGTTAACTTCTGAGGAATGGGCAGATGTTACTGTGGCAAATACTCATACAACCCAGGTTCAACAAAAAGAGAAATATGGGTTTACATGGATCAACCACATATACATGCTCTGGTACCTGGGGAGGGATGACATACCCTTCACACTAATTTCTCCTGAAGTCTCTAACCTGGATTATCATTTCTATCATTGCCTTATGCTAAGTAGCTGTAAAGCTAACCCAAGTTTCTTGGTATTTGTGACGATCCCACTTCCATTCTGCTTTCAATAAAATGGTGGCTGCTCTTATCAAACAGCAGAAATCCACTGAGACTACACTGTTATTAAACTGTTCATTTTCTGACTTCAACGAGAATTTAATGAACTGCTTGTTCTACAGCCAGAAGACGGAGGTCCCAAAAGATCTCCTGGCAACATTCATCAGTTTCACTGAAGTAAGAGGTGTTGTCTTTCATGGGCATAGCTTGGCATAATGATTCTTTGGGCATAAAACAGCACAGTTCTTCCTTTGTAGAATCTGCACACTAAAATTTTGTCAATACTTGTAGCTAAAGCAGTGGTAGGAACACTCCACTGTCAGGTGATGGACATGATCAGCTACAGTGTTTCCCAGCACAACTCTAGCACTGTGTAATAGTCCTCAGTCAAATCATTCCTGAGCATGCCATAATGAAAATACATTTTCCTGGAAGCAGGGTGCTGCATTCCAGTTAATTTAGTGCCTAGGAGCATTCCCAGCCTCATATAATTTACTAGTGTAAGTGCAACCTAAAAGATGCAGCATTTTTTAAGTTCCTGTTCTCAACCTGAGTAGGATATGGAATAAAACACTTCTCCTCCTTCCCAAAGGTTATATATTCCCAAGTTTTTACTAGAGATTGCACAGTGATTGGATTTCTTTTTCAGCATTTCATAAAGCAGACCAGAGATTCATGCCAAATCTCTAACAAGCAATGTCAAATCTAATGCAAGATTAATGGATTAATGTATCTTGTGCAAGGAAAGTATTCTGGTTAATTATGCCCCTCTTTCTCTAAAAAGCACAGTAAAAAGACTTTTAAAATAGGATCTTATCAGCCTAGAACAATCTGGTCTAATATGCTTTTCAGTATTGTCACTTAGACCAAATCAAGAGTTAATTTTACTTTCTGCCCAAGGCTTTCAAACAGTGAGGCAGTTTTTGACATATTCTTCTGCCTATGTTAGCTTTACTGAAACAAGAGAGTTTTCTTCATAAGTGAACTGAGTCCTTGCTTAGAAGACAGAAGTCTAAAAATGTTGTATAAAAGAAACAGACATTCTCCTTGACTTGACAACGCTACAAAATTGTGTTGTGGTTGCCATCTTAGTGCAATCATTTGAATCAATGGGAAAATGCCTATTTTCTTTTATCCCCTGGAAGAGCTACTTATCTGGACATAAATACTTTGAGTTATTGGAGGTCTTCACTGAAAACTGCTTGGTAGAAAAATATGTTCCAAAAAGAAAGAGTCCATGCGAAACAGGGAAGCTCCAGAAAGTCTGTTCGTAAATGTTACTTCCTATGGAAACTTGTCCGGAAAAATGCCCTCCTTTTCCACTGGTTCTCACTCAACCTGCTCTTCATTCATTTGCATTAGACTAGTAAGGAGATCCAGTCTTCGGCACCCAAATAGGGCTTTGGCAAGTTTTCCGATCGTGGCACCTTTGGAGCCTTCCCTCATTACCCACTTGAGCAGCATTTGGTAAACTTTTTCTTTCAGTCCGTCCCGTTCATAGTCATGATCGATTTCATCAATCTCTGGATCACAAAAGCCCAATTTACGAGCACAGTGTTTCCACTGTTTAGCCAGCTTCTCTCTCACTAGATTCAGATGCTTCTCAGAGAGGACAGTATTATTGTCTGCAAAAAGAAAAATAAGTGTAAGAAAACACCAACACTTAAGACTCCTTCTACTCCCCTCACTATAGAATCATAGAATCCTTATGGTTGGAAAAGACCTTCAAGATCATGAAGTCCAACCATAAGCCCCTCAACACCAAGCAGATAAACCATGTCCTTAAGTGCCTCATCTACATGCTTCTTGAACACTCCCAGGAACGGTGACTCCACCACTTCCTTCGGGAGCCTGTTCCAATGCTTGACAGTTGCCCCAGCTACGCAGGGAGCTTTTCTCCCTACCCCAGTTAAAGGCAGAATTACAGATTCTCACCATGGTTTAAGTTACAGAATCACAGCTTCCCTGGGCAGCTTGTTCCAGTTATTGACTACTCTTTCCTTGTAGAAATTCTTCCTAATGTCTAACCTGAACCTCCCCTGGCACAACATTTTCTCTTGTCTTATTTTCAGTAGTTATTCTGGAGAAGAGATCAGCCGTCATCTCACTACAAACTGCTTTCAGGTAGTCGTAGAGTGGTAAGGTCCCTGAGTCTCCTCCAGGCTAACTAACCCCAGCTCCCTCAGCCTCTCCTCGTAAGGTCTGTGCTCCAGCCCCTTCATCAGCTTTGTTGTCCTTCTCTGAACACACTCCAGCACCTCTACGTTCTTTTTGTAGTGAGGGGCTCAAAACTGAACACAGTATTAAAGCTATGGCCTCACCAGCACCAAGTACAGGAGGATAATCACTTCCCTGGTCCTGCTGGCTACACCGTTCCTGATACCACCAGGAGGCTGTTGGCCCTCTTGGCCACCTGCACACACTGCTGGCTCATGTTTTGTTGCCTGTCCACCAGCACCCCCAGATCCTTTTCTGCCCCGCAGCTTTCCAGCCTCTCTGCCTCAAACCTGCAGTGCTGCATGGAGTTGCTGTGATCGAAGTGCAGGATCCGGCCCTTGGTCTTGTTGAACCACCACATTTCCCACCAGTCCTGCTCTGTTGACAAAGAGCAGGTCCTGTGGGGCTCCTCCCCTGGTAGGGTCTCTTATCAGCTGTGATAGGAAGTTATCTTCCACGCATTCCACAAATCTCCTAGACTGCCTCAAACCTGCAGTGCTGCATGGAGTTGCTGTGATCGAAGTGCAGGATCCGGCCCTTGGTCTTGTTGAACCACCACATTTCCCACCAGTCCTGCTCTGTTGACAAAGAGCAGGTCCTGTGGGGCTCCTCCCCTGGTAGGGTCTCTTATCAGCTGTGATAGGAAGTTATCTTCCACACATTCCACAAATCTCCTAGACCGTTTCCTTTCTGCCTTATTGTATTTCCAATAAACATCTGGTAGATTGAAATCTCCCACAAGAACAAAGGCTGCTGATCATGAGACTTCTGCCAGCTGCTTGTAGAGTGCCTCGTCTGTCTCTTCATCCTGGTTGGGTGGCCAACAGCAGACTCCCACCAGCATATCAGCCTTGTTGGCCTTCCCCCCGATCCTGACCTATTAGTGCTCATCTCTTCCATCACTCATTCAGAGTTGCATGCATTCTAAGGATTCTCTAAGACACATCGCTACCCGACCTCCTTTCCTTCCTTGCTTGTCCCTTCTGAAGAGCCTGCAGCCGTCCACTGCAGCACTCCAGTCATGACAGTGATCCCACCACGTTTCAGTAACAACTATGTCATAGCTTTCCTGATGCACTGTGGCCTCAAGCTCCTCCTGTTTGTTGCCTATGCTGCGTGCATTGGTGTAGATGAACTTCAGCTGGGCTACTGAGCTCTCCCCCTGGCATGCCACCCCTAGGCTCATCCCGAGCGATTCTAATTTTATCCCCCTTCCCCTTTATATCTAGTCTAAAGCCCTCCCAATGAACCCCACCAACTCCAAGGATTCAAGGGCAAGGATTATTTCCCCCCTGAAAGACAGATGAAACCCATCTGTCATCGGAAAGCCCAGTGCTGTACAGACTGCCCCATGGTCAAAAACACCCAAATTTGACTGCTGACACCAGCCTCTTAGCCATGTGTTGAGCAGGTGGCTTTTCCTGTTCCTCTCAGCTTCTTTCCCCGACACTGAGGGGATGGAGCAGAACACCACCCACACTCCTGCTCGCTTAACCCATCTTCCTGATGCCTGAAGTGCTTTTTGATGGACTTCAGGCTTCTCTTGGCAACTTCATCACCACCAACTGGGAAAAGCAATAGTGAGTAGTAGTCATAGGGCTGTAAAAGACCTGGTAGACTTTTTGCGGTGTCTCTTACTCAGGTCCAGTGGTAACAACGGACTTCCCTGTGAAAAGGGCCGAATTGGCAAATTGTGCCCTCTGGCTCCCTCAGAAGGAAGTCACCCACAACAACTTCCCTTCTTTTCCTTTTAGTGGAGGCAGCCTTAAGGTGTAGGCTTGACAACCTCACCCTATACAACCCCCTCGATAGACCTTGGTTTGTGCCCTCATTTGGCTCTCCCTCGAGTTCCAGGGCCTCACACGTATTGCATATGTACACATGTGGAGGCAAGGAGGAAATGGTCCCGCTACACTGAGTGGAAATCTGTTTCCATTCCTCCTCATTTCTTAACTCTGCCCCCTCTGCTCTACAGCAAGAGGGTAGGGGATCCTCAGATGGTTTGGGAGTGTTCCTCCTGTGCACTTCTTGAGATGGCTGCAGGGTATGACTCTACCAATCTATCTCTGTCTTACACTTTCTGATGCATTTTCTAATTTTGGTAGCCTTTTTACCTCCTCCTTCAGTGACACTACCAGGCTAAGCAGTTCATCTATCCATTCACACCTAATGCAGTCATTGGCTCTGCTACTCCCGCTAACACGGAGAAGCTCGGAAACTCTGGGCAGACGAAGACCTGGAGAGCTGTATGTACATGTGGCATCTCAGTCTGCGTCTCTGCAGTTTTCCTGGTGCTTTCTGCCCAGCAGACCCTGTGGCTTGGGCTGCTTCCTCACTGAGGTGATGGCGACAGGGAGGGCTCTCCTGCTGAGCAGGGAGCAGACTCCCATTTGCCCCGCATGCGCCAAAGGCTGCCCTGTGCCCTGAGTGTCACTGCCGTGAGGGCCAGGCCATGCACTGGGCGTCGCAAGGCTGCGCTGTGCCCCGAGTGCCGCACCACAACGCTCTGGGTTATGATGCTCCCTGGAGCAGCTCTTGTCCACGCAGAGTTTGAGCTGTCTCCCCGCTGGCGCTGTCACTGCCTCAGGGCCGCTTCTGGTGGGGGTCGCGCTGCCCACCCAGGGCGGGGGCTGCCGCTCACTTCCCGCTTTCCTGCTGTGCGGCTCAGGCTGCGGTTTTGCTCCCTGAGGCAAGGGCCCCCGGTGCAAGCACCCGCACTGGAGCTCTACCCTTCAAGATCATCTCTAAGTATTGGTGATAAAGATCATTTCTAAGTATTGGTAATAAAGGGAGGATACAGTCAAAAGTGAGCTTCATTGAGGCAATGCTACCAAACACTGCAGAACAGGCATGCATTGTCAAGACCCACCTATTCACAAAGCAGGTGCTGACCCTCCTTTTTGATCTGGGACTACCACAGTTTGTCATTTAAACATCGTCAAAATTGAGAAACTCCTTCAGAGTATTTATAAAGCTTGACTAATGTCTCTACGATGCCTTTTGTGCTCTTGGACACTATTAATCTGTATGCCTAGGAATATACCGAAATAATTAACCCCCATCCTAATCAATGAAAATATATTAAATTTTATAATCTTCCAATTATTACCAAAATGAAATATTAAAATCACAGGTCAGGGGAGGGGCATCAATCTGGAAGCTACTTCTACTGAGTCCACAGTCATGACCGCTCTGCTTCCTGATGCCTGTACATCCATACTTGCATTTGCTGTCTAAAAGTGTCATGAAACTACTGTACAAATGAGGTCCTCAATTAGTATAGTAGAACAGTACCAGCATAAACTACTACTTGCTTTATCCAGGGCTAAGTATTATGCTACAGTAGAAAAGGACCCAAGGAGTCATTTTTCAGGTATCGAAAGGAGAAAGCTGTTCTGCTTTCATTCTACATTCTAAAGTAAAATGCATTTTACATTCTAAAGTAAAAGAGTCTCAGAGGTACATTATAGAGGGAGAATACTCCAAAAATCAGGCGATGTCTCTTACCAAATATACCAGTTGCTTCGTAATATGAATAAGATGTTTCTGCAATGAGAGGAGAAGTGCTTATGTGCTGATTCTGCTCGTCAATCTTCATGTGATTGTAGGATCCGATTTGAATTCCAGTACTGTTACTTATGGTGTATTTGATAGAATCATCTGTATAAGGAAAATCAACACAAAATTATCAACAACTGCATATGGTACCAAATGTCAAGTTACATTTGAAGGGTAAGGAGGAAGGTTCTATTAATCACAGAAGGGATTAAATACATCTATTACATTTGAAGTAGAAAAGTCTAGGTTTATTCTTATTATTTCAAAGTTCTATAAGACTACAGAAAATCACATTTGGTTGCTTCTAAGTTACCCATATTTCATGTTCTATTAAGATATCTTGCTGGCATCACTTTCTTTCACAATATATCATTCCTGCATATAAAAATCTAGTGCTCAGTTTTATCTATTTATTTGCACAGGAAATAAAGCCTTTGTTTCAACAACCTTTTTGAATATTTTTCTGTCCACTGTGCTTTTTTGGATGTAAAGACAAGACTAGAACATTTTCTAAGATACCTAATGAAATACACTTGCACATTTATTTGCAGACCTGTATCCTCAGAGCAACAAAAGTCAACGTGTACACGCAAGAATGGGTGAACAAATGCACAGCTGAACTGTGTGCACATCTAAGAGCTTGCATCTGTAGCCCACTTGCCTATCCTGGTGTCTTTTGCTTGCAGTTGTCCAATTAGCACACACACGGAATGAAATTAAAGGACTAGAATTTGTCCTGTTATGTGACACCAGTTTTTTATGCTTTTGACAGTTTGCCAAACTCTGCCTGCATAATTTTCCTTTAAATGCTCCAATGCTAGTCTAAGTGGCAAACAACACAACATATATCTAAATTTGAAGTACAAACACTTCAAATGACAGAGCTCGTTCTGAATTTAGTCACCCCAAAGGATGGTTAGATGCACAAAGAAAGACCCTTGTTATTCATTTCATTCCTGAGCTTGTATTGAGTCATCACGCACTATATCTTAACACCTCCCAGAGGACAGGGCGTAACTTCAGGGGGTTTTAGGCAGCTGAACTGTGGAGATCTGTGCCTCAAGGAATGCTGATCAGCCTGAAGGCTGCGGGTAGAAGTTTGCACTACAAAACCAGAGCAAGAGACGCCCCTTAGGATGGGTGTACCAGATACCGCTGGGCTTCAGGAGCTGGGTCTAGTCACCACAGCCTAATTCTTCTAAGGATGTAAATGGGTCCAAGTTCCAGGTTATAGGACAATTCCTTCATTTTTTATTTATTTTTTAAAGCTACCTTATGTCAGAGAGCATAAAGTTCTTGATCCATCAAATATACACTCATCTCTGAATGTGAATACACATTCTGCTAGAGACCGAAATTAATTCTAGATACTGGTATTGCTGAGTTCTGCTGTGGTTGGAGATAGTAAGCAGTCACATCAAGTATTTTAAGGTGCTGAAGATATGCACTTTCCTCCTCAAGTTGCAATGCATGCCTGTTGGCTACCAGCACAGATAAGGCTACAGCACTTGCCTGTGTTTACTCTGGTTAACTGAGGCGGGTTAGGATAATATGCAAAATTTCCCCTCGTGAAAGAACTGGAGTCCTTGTTACCTAAACAAAGAATAAAAACAGAAGTGCTGACTGAAAATACTGAGAAGCATTACAGAATAATAATAATAAAAAAGCAAACATAGTTAATAGTACGGGTACATACTTTCTGTTATTATATGCAAAAAGAGAAGAAACGAAGCTTCTTAATTAGCAGGACTTCATCTCCTTGAATAACTTCAGTTAACGTGACTCCCATCACCCTGGCTTGCTCAGTGACTGCCAGTGAGGCAACGAGCAGTGGCCCAGGCAGGAAGCTAGTGGTCCATGTGGCCACACAACCACTTGCTGAGGAGATGGCTGCAAGGACCAGGGCACAGCTCGGGACGGACATGCCCTGTGGCAGACACCCATACTGGCACATTCCAAACAAAGAAAGCTCCCCAAAAGGCTGTTGCTGCTTCCAGCCAAGAGGGATTGCGGTTTCTACTAACACACCAGTTGTGACTTGCTGTAACTAAATGGGACACCACTGCACCTTCTGCTGGAGACAATTATATCTGGCAGAGATGTGCCCTTCTCCTCAGGATAGCAATTTCTTAACATGCTCCCAGATGAGCTATGGCAATTCATATTGGAGCACTAACAGTGACTAGGCTACAGTGACCCAGAAAGTCGGGGGGGAGAGCTACTGTGCAGGTCTTCTAAAACTCAGGCTGACATCTACACTATTGCGTGTTCCCTCCCTATAATAACTTCTTTCTCTTTTTCTTTTTTTTAATTTCTTTTTATCAAAGGATTTTATTTTATGAGTGGTGTTCTAATCCTTTCCTCCTGACACGACAGCTCTCAGCTTCATGTTGGCAAGCAAACTCAAGTAAGCAACTAATCACAGCCCCTGCATACATAATTTAACAGAATGGCATCCTTGTGGCATTACGCTTGATAATGAGCCAGGTATTCTTGGTCTCCTTGTAAGAAGCTCTGGAAAGGAATGCCATACTAAAAATAGCTAGTATCTGGTAGAAGCGGACTAACATATCCCCTACTACAACCAGTTCCTAAAAGGTACATCACAAATGCCTCTAGTTACTGAACACTTATTTCTACTTTTTGCTAAACCCAGTGTTCTCTTCTTGCTGTGCTTCCATACTTTTTTATTCCATTGTTCACTAGCAAATACTGAGAGAAGCTCCCCATACAGTACTGGAGAGAGCTCTCTGGAGAAACTGAGGCGTGAGTGCACTCTGGTTTCTGCACATGCATGGTATGAATGCCACAGTCAATGGTACTTCTTTACTTTCTGAGCAGGGTTCGTAACAGCTCTTGGTTTTGGTGCTCTCACCACAGCTGCTGCAGTTGTTGGTTGCTATTGTTAAGTTGGTAGTGAAAGTGCTAAGCACTGGCTCTGAAGCTCCTCTATTACACTAGTGCTTAAAAATGATTCAGTTGAAGTTAATGGCCCAAAATCAGCAAAAAAACAGGCATAAGGAAATCAAAGCCAGAGCATTTTAGTGACCTGAAATTACATTAAAAAAACAAAGAGAACCTGACAAAGTAAATAAGCTCTTGCTGTATCCCAGATCAGTGTTAGTTGCAAGTGGGTTTAGTTTTTAAGTAAACAAGAGGGCTTTGAGACACAGGAGGTTGGAAGGAGGAAGAGTGTTACCTGTATCTGCATCTGCATTCTTCAGATGCCAATTTGCAGAGCTGTGTGACTTTGGGTTTGGAACGGTTTCAGGCACAGGAGGTTTACTTAAGCTAAACGGGGTGACTGCACACGATCCATAGAGATCCTCTGTGTTTCCTGCTAGGAAACTGTTAGGATTTGGCCCATAAAAACCACCTAAATTTCCCCATATTGGTGGAGATATAGCGGGTTGTGGCTGAAAATAAGGATTAGTGTTGGAGCCTGTGTTTTCAGCTCTTGGATAGAGTTCGCTTCTTTGTGCAGTAGCAGATGGCTTTGCAAATGGATCATAGGAAACTCTTCGTCTCCTTTCCTCCTCTCTCATTTCAGGGGTGTATACCACAGGTGAAACATCTGATTTATCCATCCGGCTGCCAAATACATGGTAGTTGAATTCATGCTGCAGTTTTCTTTCCAGGTTCTCCGCAGGTGTAAACGAAGTCTCACAGCTCTCTACAGGCTGGTTCTCAGGACAAGCAGCGAACAGGGCTTCGTCCACCTGGCCGGTCATGGGACCCTGAGAGCTGTGCAGAGAATTAGGCTGATCTGAAATGGAGGAAAATCAAATATACGAAATGTATCCTAATGGAAATATATAACTTGTTGCAATGACACTGGAACCAACTAAGCTATTCTTCATATTAGGTAATTTATAAAAATGTGACTCACCTGCAGCATAATCTGTATTTTACTTTATAATGACTTTCTAAGGAAGGATTTCAGATTTTTATTTACAAAGCACAGGCTTGTTCAAACTACCCCCGTCAAAATCTCCTTCACTCTAGTGGTGTCAAATTCACTCCATACTCCAGTTAATATTGACGTTAAGTTCTCAACCTTCTCTCAAAGGTTTCTGGAGGCATGTAACTTCTTTCTCTTTTTCGTAAGCCTGCTCTGATTTACTAGTAAGCCTTTATTGGCATTAACTGAAGTTTATTGAGCATAAAATTGGAGTGTAACACAGTGGTGAATTGGACCCACCAGAATAGGTGTTACTCCAAACAACATAAAAAAAAAGGCATTGAAGTCATGTTTTCAAATAATTTTGCAAAATATCACTCTGGGTAGTTCATGAGGCTTGACTGATCCTTTTTATTTTGTCTAGTTTATTCTCCAGAGTCTCAAAGAGTGTGTTTTCACAAGGAACATAGAATCATAGAATCATAGAATGCCTAAGGTTGGAAGGGACCTCTAGAGGTCATCTAGTCCAACCCCCACTGTACACGCAGGGCCACCTAGAGCACGTGGCACAGGGCTGCATCCAAGCGGGTCTTGAAGATCTCCAGAGAAGGAGACTCCACAACCTCTCTGGGCAGCCTGTTCCAGTCCTCTGTCACCCTCACCGTCAAGAAGTTCTTCCTTAAGTTCCCGTGGAACTTTTTATGCTTCAATTTATGGCCATTTCCTCTGGTTCTGTCAGTGACCACCAGTGAAAAGAGGCCAGCCCCATCCTCCTCATTGCTTCCCTTGAGGCACTTATAGACACAGATCAGGTCCCCTCTCAGCCTTCTCTTCTCCAGGCTGAACAAGCCCATCTCCCTCAGCCTCTTCATCAGCCTCTACATCTAAAAAAGAGTTTATGCCACCTAAATCTTTCAAACTAACTCTCAGTATCAAAGAAGCTTTACCTCAGTCCTATTTTGAATTCTGACCTAGATCACGTTGCAGCATTTCGGGACTAAAAAAAGAATACAAAAATCTGCTTGTTACTACCTGTTTTCTTTCTGTCTGTCTTTTTTTTAAGTGCAGAACTGAAGAGATTTTCTTAAAAAGTTCTGATAGCTTCAAAATTTTCTAGAAAATCCTGGCATTGCTGGAAGCAAGAGATGCTCACAAATCACTGTAAAAGTGCCGTAAATTTTATGTTTTCTGATTATCTCAGATAATGCCAGTGAACCAGGTCCAGACTAGGCAGGACCTGAACTATTTCCTTTTGATGGCAGTGTATTGGTACACATGCACTCTGACTTGCTCTACTTTTGCTGTTAACAGTGTCGGGGGAGCGAGAGGCATAAGTTACAGAACATTCTGTACAGAATTCCGTTAATACAGAAACAACTTCACCAAGACTGGCAGCTCTTAGCAATTTCTCACTACCACAGTGGCATCCATTCTTCCAAGCAAGCTTGAGCTGGCTGAGCAGCTTCCCTGGGACATTCTTCCCTACTGCTATCTGAGTAATGCCTGTTGACTGGAGAAACAAAATGACTTTGGTCGACAGGCTGACAAGGCAGCATCTTTCTGCAGCACAGATTCACAACAAAACCTTTTATGTTTGAAGCAGAAGAGCACTTGCAACTGCTGCAGTCATACTTGACTAGTTCTGCGAAGGAAATGTAACTGTATTCATTTTAAAATACAGTGGTGGGGCTTCCCTACTAATCCATAAGTACTCTTGAAGAACAGTTATAGAAAGCTTTAAGTGAAGATTTAACAGTTGCATGTTACAGTTTAACATCATTCTTAAAATTCTCTTAAAATCCCACATTTAAAAAGGGGTGAGCAAATTTAGCAACATTTTACTTCTGAAGCTTCTCATGCTGCTTGCAAGTCAGTGCTGCAAATAAGATTCTATATCCTTTGCCAGTAGGAAACTTTGGTGAAAGATTTCTTGATTTGTTATCACAAAACTTTAACTGATCATGACATATTAATGAGACAGCTCAAGCAAGTCTTGATAGAGAGTATGACAAAAGGAGAGAAGACTCATCTGGCTGTATTCAGAACATTTGTATAAAAGACTGGAGTGGGAAAAAGTCTTCATGGAACTGAAGTCTGCAGAAAACGGAAAAGCTTATTGGTATGACTAAAGAAGAGGGGAGAAAGATCAAGTATGAGAAGTAATTATCAAAGACCATTAAAAAATGAAATGTAAAAGGGAATTTTCTGCATGGGAGACAAAAGCAGAAGAATGTAAAATAAAAGAGCTTCAAGCTGTAGATGCTGGAAATCTTGAAACAGTGAATACAATTTTTAGGAGTCTAGGAACAAACTCAGTCTTTTCAGTGAATACAATTCTCTCTGAAGTCCGAAAAAAATGCATCTGTTCAAAACACTTAATGGTGAAATTCCTCATAAATTCTATATGTTCACAATTTTATCTTAAGCAGAACATATGGCATTATGATGTGCTAGCTAGTGACTTGCAACACTTACCTACTTGACCATTACTGCTACCTTCAGCTACAGCATCTATTTGAAGGGATTGCATCCTGGTCAGCAGTTCATTTGGCTCAGGCCACATTTTCTGCACATAAGAAAGAACAAATGATCAAGCTATAGGTGAAGGTTAAACCAAAGTAAGTATCTTTATAGTAAGAAAGAGCACGTCTTTCAGTGAAGTAACCTGAAGAGGGAACAACCATCCCTTTTCAGAGAACACAGCCTGGCAGAAAAGTCTCACTGCTTTGTTGCAGATGCAAAAAAAAACAAAAACAAATGAACAAACGGAAACAGCAACAGAAACCATTTTCAGTGAAGTGGAGGAAGGCTTCAACACAAATGAAGTGTGGGATCCTCTGAGCTGGCCAAATGATACCCTTACCCACAGAGGGAACATAGGGAATGAATTTGCTTCAAATGTAGAGTTTTTGCATGAAAAGGATTAGTCTATCTTGCACTTAGTAGCCAGACTCTTCTCCAAGCAAACACCATTAAAGAAGGCTGCTGATTTATCCTGTTCACCTCTTCTCCAAAATTCACTCTCTTCTCACAGGAAAAGATGATATTCTAAAGCTCACAACAGCCTTAGCTCCTTAGATTTCATTTGAGTAACTGAACAGTGGCACATTTCATAATTAATGAGAAGGCTGTGGCCTCTGCCTCCATGATTACAAGCAAGAAAATACCCCCCAAAACCCAAACCCTCCAACTCTCTAACCAAGAACATAACAGAGGTGAGTTCATAGTTCACCACATTGCTGGATGCCGTGCTCCCATTCTGTGCTCCTTGCTGTGTGCTCTGGTATGAACAGCAGCTCTCCTTATTGAGATCTGTAGCCCATTTTCAAAGCAGTTAGCTGGTGCCTAGGACTGAGCAGCAGTACGTGCAGAGAGCTAATGCTTCCACAGCAGCTGGCCTCAATCCTGACTTGCGGCTGCTATCATAAAATGACATTCATATTTCACACCATGTTTGGCCAAGCAAATCCAGTAAATTATGATTTGTTTCATGAAACAATGCTGGACAAACATCACATGCTTTCTAAACCAGGAACTTGCATGTCCACAGTTACAGATTTGGTGACAGGAGGAGGCACTTTAAAGAAAACTATAAAAGAATTATTTCACAAAGAAAGGCCTCATTTTCTTTCTTAATTACAATAACTGAGTGTCTACTCTTTGGAGCCTCACACTGCTGCACAGATTGAGCTCCTAATGTGAGACACTCCCATCACTTGCTGTCAGCACTACTTAAGCAAATTGATAATTTATTCATATTTACAATCTGTAAAATAAAAGATTCCATAATCAGGCAAAAAACATTAATAAAGAAGTACTTTTAATCACTATTTTCTGTCATAAAATTAATCTATTTACCATTACTTGTAAAACTATATCCAGAAAAAGTAGAGGGACTAACTTAAACACTAAGGAAAAATGCTCCTCTTCAAATTTCTCAAATTTTTATTATTGTTGTGTAGCTTCATTGTCTCAACCTGCTGGTACTCACTAAGATGCTATCTAACTTTCATGTATTAAAAAAAAAAAAAAAAAAAAACACATGCATTTATAGGATTTTTCACACTTAGTCTAAATTAGATGCTGCCACTTCTGAATCTCTGAGAATAAGTATTTTATTCCACGAATGAGAATTATTGGAGGCGCTTTTTCAGGGTCTTGTTTTATCAGGGAATCAATCACGGAGTCACACAGACTGGAAGGGAGCTCAGCAGCTCTCTGGTCCAACCTGCTGTGCAGAGCTCTGGGATCAGGCCAGGCTGCTCAGATCAGGTTTATCATAGAGTCAGGTCTCGAAAACCTGCAAAGCCAGAGACTGCACAGCCTCCCTGGGCAACTTGCTCCCCTGCTTGATAGTCCTCACAGGGAAGGGGATTCTCCTCTTACTCCCAGGCTGAATCTCTCCTACTTCCATACATGCCCGCTATCTCTCATCCTCCTGCTCCACTATTTGCAGGGGCTGCTGTTTGGCCCTCCTGCAGCCATCTCATCTTTGGGCTCCTCCTCACAGGCATGTGTTCCAGCCCCCGCCAAATCCTGGTGCCTCCACTGAGCTCGCTCCAGGAAGCCCATGCCTGTGGTGTCCGGGGGCCCTAGAAGAGGCGGAGCGCTGTCACTGCCCCGACCCTGCTCCCAGGCAGGCTCCACTCCGCCTGCAGGACGTTCCTGCCAAAGCTCAGAAGGCTCCAATCAACCTGTTCCTGCAGCGAGCAGCCCTGCCCTTGGGTGCTGCCTGGTTCCCTGGCCCGGAGGCCCTTGGGAGCTTGGTGACAGCATGCTGCACCGCCTGCAGTCACTAACACCTGTGTCAGGGCAGCTCCCCGGACTGGATTGAATACAACAATATTCTGGCAGCCAGCATCAAAGCCTTGCTAAAGTGTAGATAAATCACATCCCCTTACTCACCCTCATCCACAAATCCACGTATTTTATCCCAGAAGGCAGACAGGTTGATCAGGCATTTATCAGAGTGGCAGAATCTGGCCCTATACTGCGGCCAACGGGTAGCAGGTGTGGGGAAATTAGCATCTTAAAGAACTTAGGAAATTACTCACTTGTAACTTTTTTAGATCATCTTCAACATTTTTTTCTAAATTTTGACAGTAAAATGGCTTGTATTTTTCACAAATTGCTGTAAAAAAAAAAGAGAGTGCTGTGTGAAAGTCGTTTTCAATGGAAAATTCAAGTAATTATACTGCTTAACAGTTTTAATAGAGGAGGATTGACAAAGAATTGTATGAAGTCAGGAACAGCAGTGCACACACACATACTAAACATACGTTTGGAACTTGTGTTCACAGGGCTGGTTTAGCCTTAATGCAGTAGCACAAACAGGGCTCTAGGGCAATTCTTGTTCTTGTTGCCTTGTTTTTCAGCTCATGTTATGCTCTGTGGCTGATTGACCTTTCATTGACTTGACTGTCCAAAAGAACTGGGTACCCCTGATTTAAGAAACTAGACATATTCAATTGCACTTAGCTGTTTTAAGTCCTATCATATTGCCACTAAAAAAAATGAATTATTATTGAAAGAATTTACAAAAATGGAAGATAGCAGTATTTTGCAGATGGAAGAATCAGATACTGAAAGCTACTATGAAGCATAAACTTAATACATTACCAGTATATGATGTAGATGAAATACACAAATAATAGATAAGTTTCTCCTGGTACAATTTCCTATCAACACTGAAGTATATGTCTGCTGAATATTAAGTTCTTGATGCCCCTATCTAAACGGAAAATTCAATTTCCTATCACATGTAGTTTTTCTTTTTTGCCACGATATGTTAAGGCAAAGGTATATTTGCAAAGAGAAAAGTCAGCAAGCAGGGATCAAGATTTTTGTTTTATTTTGCTGAATGTTCTTCGTCTCTTTCCCAGACCATTCAATTTAGTTTTAAGACTTTTATTGACTTCAGTTGCTTTGGGATCTGACTACATATTTAGCTAGTTTAAGGCTGTTCCATTGCTTATGAAAGGTTAAACTGGGATAGTTTCTGCAGCAACTTCTAGGGAGCCTTTTATCAGCAGGCAGTGTCTCAGCTCTATCTAGACAACAGAATTTCTCATATCTTTAAATGCTCAACCAAATATAATTCTTTTGATCTTGGAAGTGGCAGTAGGCTACACTAGGTATGTAAATGGATGGATTGCTGTTATTCCTTACCGATGGGACACGTAACAAAAATAACCTCTAAAGTCTCACCCGCAAAGGTTGGCCGTTTCTCTGGCTCTTCCTCCCAGCATTGCTTCATTAAGTTAATAATTTCCTCTGGACATTTTGCAGTAATCTCATCTGTGTCTGGCCTGTTCCCACTAATGATGCCAAAACAAATCTGAGCTTCATTTATACCATCTGAAAAATAAAATTTTATATCAGGCCCTGATCATAGGTTTTGATATCCCTAAGAGTTGCCTCTTTCCAAGTAAAGGATTTAGTGAGTTAGTTTCCCAGGTCTTTGTGGCTATGGTAAATGAAGATTTCAAAGAAAGATGCTGGAGTTGCGTATACAAATATCTCATACCAAAACATTCACTTAGTGTAAGGGTAATTCAGAGTAGGGGTAACAGATCTGGACCTCTAGAACATGAATCTCTGCACTTGCTAAGAACCCAGAGATGGCCACATGGACAACTACTAGTCATTTAGCTAATAAAGAGCTTTCAAAATAGTAAGTACAACTTCCTTCTCTGGAATTCTAAGCTCTGCTTCTGCTGTTCTTTGTGATTGCATTAGCCTATTTTGAAAAATTAGCACCATAGGGCCGAGAAGCACTAGCTGAATGTGTGCATATTCCTGGTAAAAACAAAAAGAAATGTGGCAAGCCCACATCAGGACACAGCACACCCCAGCATATCAAGTTTTGTATAACCTTTGCCACGGAGTAGAGGTTTACAACCACCCAGCGTGGATGTGAACAGATCATGTGTTCAAGTTTGGGCTCATGCCTGCATTTCAAATGTAAATGCAGATGTCCTTGTCTACACTTAAAGTCAGAAATGATGAAAGGACACCTCTTGCTGGCCATCAGCTGCCGAGCAGGAGCTTTTCTTTGGCACAGGCAATTTTATCTATTATTATTCATTGTATGACATTATATTATGAATGGTAAGCATTTAATGTTAATGTTTAATTTAACTTAATGATAATTCGGGGATGCAAGCTTTTTGCAGCTGACTTACGTTCGTATGGCTCTTTGTCAGCAAAAATTGCCCAAATCACTATGCCAAAGCTGTAAACGTCTGACTTCTCCACAGGTTTTATGTTAAGAGACCTTAAGTGCTCTGGGGCCATATAGAAGAGAGTGCCAGCATTGCTCTGGGAAGCACTCTTGATTTGCTTCCGGCGAACAGTCTCCTCTTTGGTCAGCCGGCTCCAGTTCTTAAAGGAGGCAACACCAAGATCTGCAATCTAAAAAAAGACACATCGTATTTACTCTTACAATGAATAGGAGATAAACAAGTATTTCATACATTTATAATGAGTAGTTGCTAATATTTTATCTAAAAATGACACCAGGACAACAATGCAACTACAAGAAAGGAAATCAAGCCATCTGCGCTTTTTTTTTTTTCTGCTTAATTGGAATAACACTGCCAAGCAAGAACTATTAGTCGAACCTTCATTAGAAACTCAACCCCCACTGCAAACAACACTAAGGTTTGATTTCACTCATCCTGAGAACCAAATTCAAGACTTGCTTGAAGTGCCTTCTGGTGAATTCAAATTCAGGAATAATCGGTAAGATGGCAATGTCTTTGCTCCACTCTCTTTCTATTTTTATTCCTTTTTAATTAGGCTTCCTTAGACCTTCCTACAGAGGGGAGGCAGAAAACACAATAAGCTTGTCTGATGTTCTGCCAAAGAGACATGAAAAAGCATGCAAGTTAATGGAATAACTTAGGAGGTAGAGTAAGCTAAAGCAGGGGTATTTGGATACCGTGTGCTTGACAAGGTGACTTTACTGAATCCTTACAGCTGCAGCAAGTAGACTAACAGCTAATGCTGAAGGAAGTTAATCCTTCCCTGCCTTCCCCATAGCTTCCTGCCACACGCTTCTGTTGCACCTGCCCTTACAGCACTGACACCTCCTGGGCCTGGAGAGGAGCTGGTACAAAGAGCTCACAGAGCCACGTGCTGCCCACCCAAGGGGTGACACCGAGCAAAAAATAGGCTGCGACCTGCTGCTTCAGCCTCCTGCAGTCTATGGGGCCACAGTGATGGTCAGATCATCACCAGGGCTAACACACGGGAACAGGAGGGCAGCAGACACACAGAGTGAAAAAAAGTATTTGCCTCTCTTGGATGCTTTTAAATTGAGTTAGTTAGTAACCCAATCTTGACTCAGATACAAGTGGAGTGACACCCTGCCCTACTTCTTTACCATTTTTTTGTGCATTTCTCTTGCTGTCTTTAGCTATCCTATTGTTCCTTTAGTTTCTGAAGCATTGGGTCAACCTCACACTTAGAGGTGGTGTACCCAGTGGAAGAGGAAAACTTAGGTTACAACCTCCTGAGGAAACAACTGTCCCAGTTCATATCTGCAAGTGAGAGGATGCCTGATAAGACAGAGGAAGACTCGACAGAAACCTCTGACAACCTGCAAATTCCTCGAATAACTGGTTCCTTTTATAAATGTGAATCGTTAGACACATTCATGCAGGCAGATCATCCAACAGCTATCTTAAATGACACTTATCAAGCTGCTCAAGGAAGTATGCTTTGTTTCTGAATTTGATCCTGGAATCCAGGATTCCATCTCAGTCTGCCAGATAATATAATGATAGGATAGTTTGATTTTGTTGATTATGTAAGCAAGCTGGAAACTAAGAAAAAGTCCATGCAAGTGCATAAAGAGCTTATCTTTTCCCCCCAAAAATGTAATACAGTTTATCTCTCTTAGCTAGAAGATACTTGTACATCACTATCATCTGTTATCATCTTAACCTTGTCATATCACTTGTCACCATTTTATCCACAAGAAATAACAAATCAGGGGAATTCATTCAGTAGGTTCATATTGTAACGAGGTGTTTACCTCAGCAACTCACCTGGACCAGAGACAGGCCATTTGCTGAGGACTGCTGCAAATTTTACTCAGGTTTATTCTGCAGTAGGATCTACATGTATGAGTCTCGATCCAAAAGCCCGCTGAAGTTAATAGAAGGGCTTTGGAACAGGTTTATAAATCATTCTTTGAAGGAATCTCCTGCCGCTTTTTTTTGTAGTTGGTGGCTGCCATTTAATAATGAGGACTAAGGGAAAAAGAGGGAGACAAAAGAAGAAAAGATAATAGGCAAAAGAAAGAAAATGAAGAAGGCAAAAGCAGGAGGAGAAATTACTGCAACAGAGGACAAAAGACATGATCATTAAGACATCTTATTTTGGTTCAACCATTGTGCATTAAGGTTTGTTTTCATTTCTTCTTAGCTATTTTATTATTTGTAGTTCATTAATTCTCAACAGCTTTATTCATTCTTTTCCAGTACCCCTAGTGATTTTTTTTTTTCACAGATGGGGGAAGAAAGGAAGCCAGAGCAGATAATGCAAAAGGAAGGCTGTGGAGGATGCCAACTCCAATGGCCACTGCTAACACTGCCTTAGCAGTAGCTTGCTGGACTACAGGAGTTCATCTGTGAATCAGGAATAATAACCACTGTAGCTGAACTGGGCTCTTTAACTAGGACACCACCTTCCTTCATTTTATAATCTAAGAAGTACCTTAATGTGGAAGTCTGTGTCCACAAGGATGTTTTCTGGTTTTAGGTCTTTATGTACTAAGCCTTGCTCGTGTAGGTAAAGCATTCCTTCTGTGATCTCCAGCACAAAACGCCCTTTCACTGATAGAGGCATGGAGAGCTAAAATAAAGAAAAAAAAATACCGTCCATTAAAAAAACGTGTTGCTGTAGCCACTACAACTATTACAGAACAGTCTAAGGCAACTTATTTTCCCTCTCAATCTCTCTCAGAGAGTCTTTCTCAGTCTTGGTCAAGCCAGGGTAATAAAAAAGAACAAGGGTCCTTCTTGGATCTAAGTTCTTACACCAACATAAATCCAGAGCCACCCCACGTTTCTTACATCACAAATTCCCCAAACCTCTCCACAAATCCCTCTACAATGCTGAACTATGTAACTGGGGTCTGCTCCACTGTGTTGGACACGAGAGCCCCAGCTGGTGTCCTCAGCTGTTTAGAGACAGCAGCGCTGCAAGGAGCCCCTTAGAAGGGAAAAGGGGGCAGAGATTAAAGCCTCCACCCTTTGGAGCTGGAAGCAACGTGTTGTCTCCTTCAAACATCACCCGTAAGTAGCGTGAGTATCCGATAATTAACAATTCCATTTACTGCTCACTTTCTGTAGAGCTTTCATCAAGTTTCCCCGGTTCACATACTCCATTACAAGTGAGTAGTTTCCATCTTCCAAAATTATACCTAGTAGCTTTACCACCCGGTCATGCTGCAGTTTACGCATGATCCTGCCTTCTTCAAGGAGGGAAGCATTGTATCTGCAAAACAGAAATTATACCACACATAGGTGCCAGGCTAGAAAGAACATAGGAAGGAAAAAGCTGTTGATTTATAATGAAAATAACTGTCAAAATTGTCAACATCCTGAGAGCCACTGTAAGGTGAACCAGGCCTTCGGCTGGTTTTGAACTGGCACAGCTTTGTTTATTTCAGGTTTTACTTCTGAGAATCTTCCCGGCACCTCGTAGAGAGGATCCCTGTAGACTTGTGTTAGGCAGCTCTGCGCTGGGGCTGCGTTTCAGAGAGCACACATTGCTTACGTGTGCTGCTGTCTGGCTGCATCCAAATCTCTCAGCTGCAGTGGCAGAAGGGACAGGGAAGGCTGCAAGTGCCGTCGGAAAGCAGGATCAAAACAAACTCTACTTTCAGACCAACTACATCTTGTACAGGCAAGCACAAAGAAATGTCTCCTTCCCGAAGGGCTCGTATTCATTTTCACTTTCAAAACGGATTCATCACAGGGAGATCCACCCACTGCACTGGGTATCGGCAGTCTGGGCTCAGGTGAACTGCTTGGAAATGAATTTGAAGCCTAACTACTCTCCCGGGCCGCAGCACCACTCATCAGTTCTCACAACTGCCAAGCTAGGAGCCCACCAAAGGTACCAAAACAGGATTGTGGCCATTCCTTCACATGGGTGGTGCTTTGGTTAATACTGTTGCGCTAGTCACAATGCAAGAGGAAGTAGTAAAATCTCAACTGTGCTGCTTACTAATGCTTCCCTGCCCTGTGACTTAAAAAGGAAACTGCTTTCTACTGCTGGAGAAAAGACAGTTGTCATTCAGTCTGTGCTTGTTTAAGCCTTTTGTTCCAAAGCTTTAAGGAGTAAAAGATTTAAAAGCTGGGGGACAGTAAGAAAAAGGGAAAAAAAAAAGGCAAACCAAACCAAAAAAGAGAACAACAAAAAAAATCTAGCAGGCTTGAGAAGAAAAACTGTCCATTTTAAGTGCTGTGGTCTACCAGAATCTCTTAACTCACTTTCTTTTGTTCAAATTAAAACTCAACTGATATCATTTGTATTTCATAATCCAAACTAGAAGAAGATTAATCTTCATCTCTCTCTAAAGAATAACTCATGGAAGAGCTTTAGGATTGTTATGGGTGTGAGGTAGTAGCCTTAGAAGTTGACCTGAATCCACTAAAATCAACAGCTAATTCAATTCTTTTGTTTGGTTCACACTCCAACTCAAGGAGTCAGACATCTCCTAATGACTCATGTTTACTTCCTACTGTACTGCAAATTAACATGCAAGTTTAGAAATAACTTGTATCTGTTGAGTTCCTACATTTCCTTAGGCCTTCAAGAGCTCCCTCCATTCTTAACAATCCACACCAATAGTGCTCACATTACAAAAGAAAACAGAAACTTCACCATAAGAATGCGATAAAATGCTTCAAAAGTTGACTTGTGAGGAAAAAAACAAGAAAACTTGCAGAACAGCTGCTAGTGCTGTATTACATCATTTTCCCCATAGTCAGCATTTCCTTGATCCAGAGATTTTAAACAGCAACACTTTATTAAGATTTATCTCCACTGGATTTAAAAAATTATTTAGTCTACCTAAAGAATATAAGTCCGAGTGAAGATTCATTTTGTAACTTACTCTGTGCGCTGCGGTCCTGTGTAGACTGTTTTTAATACT
The DNA here is from genome assembly GCA_013389825.1 of Crypturellus undulatus. Taxonomy (NCBI): domain Eukaryota; kingdom Metazoa; phylum Chordata; class Aves; order Tinamiformes; family Tinamidae; genus Crypturellus; species Crypturellus undulatus. Next base: position 1,156,807 of record VWPW01006802.1, on the reverse strand, counting down.
ACATATCCATGTTTCCTGTGAAAGCACAAAGAAATTGTCCCAAACCCTCCAGCATCCAGTTCTTGCTTTTCCAGCAAGTCCCGGGTGTTCATGTGGATATCTTCCAGTGCCATGTTTGCAGTCTTCGAGGCTGAGCGATCAAAACAAAATAAAATACTCTACAAGTCCTGGATCTGTAATATAGAGGAAAATAAAGTGTCACTATGCAGCACCTAGAGGTTTTCCAAAGTGCCCGCGCATGGACCTGCCTCACAGGACTGCGGATGTGGTAGCATTCTCTGGTGGTGAGCAGGTGAGGCCTGCCACACCAAATAGCTGTTGCTTTTTATTTATTTATTGAAGTGAACAGCTATACCACAAGTGACTCACAGCGCTACGAGGAGCACCCTGCGCTGCCTGCTCCGAGCAGCAAACTCTGCTCTCCCTTGAGGTTGCGGGAAACGTCCTGGCTCTCCTGGGGGTGATGCTGGTGACTGCTGCAGAGATGAAGCCACCTCGAGTACAGAGGGCTAAACTCATCACAAGACTTAACGCTGCCATGGGTTAACACCCTCCTTCTGTATCTGGGGTCTCTCTTTCAAGTATTAGTTCGAAGTCACATATCTACAGCAATTTTTGCCTAATAATGGTAATTATGCATCTAGCTAGTAACTACTTAGGCAGGAATGCATATCCTACTCTAGTGATCACACAAACTAGGTATGTATTTCTGAAAGTTGAATCTCTAAAGTCATGCTAATGCTATCGACAGCTTGGGGCTACCGTTATTACTATATAGCTAATTGAAAAGCAGCCCTCCCTCCAACTATAGCAATATGGGACACTCTTCCTACATAAACGGCTAATGAATTATCCCACCAACCCATAATTAGTCACCATGGCCTTGGTGACTTGGAAATTCAGGAGAAACAGTATATTACATTCTGAAAGCACGAGGTGGATGCTGTGATGAACTGGATAACATTCAACAGGGGAGATTTTCTCACACAGTGGCAGGAAATCCTCCTTACGCTCATATGTTCTATTATTAGGATGTGATTTTTGTTTTGTTTTGCTTTTTTTAAGTAGGGGGTCTCTGTGCATAAGAACTTTGAACCAAAGACTTGTTTCAAACCTGAAGTTTTCCTATGTATTGATATCACGGGAAAGCAATTTGTGGGGAGGTTTTTAAAGGAAGACTGCTCATTTTGGTACATTACTTCACCAATATTACCTGGGAAAGTTGCGTAACAGAGAAATCAAGGAGGAAAGCTGAAAGGTTCAAGTCCAAGACAAGCTTACTGCTTTCTATTAAGACACATGACAGTAAAAATCTGTCCTTAATAGCTATCATGTATCATTATATACATTATGTAGCCATGATTCTTAATGAGTATAATGAATGAACAGTGATATTGAAGCTCAGTTTAGCTCAATCCCACACAAGCTCAGCATACGTTGGTATTCTAGAGGGTCCCCCCCTATTTGCGTACACTTGGTTGATTAAGCAAATTATTTTTAACATGATGTTCTGAACACCTTTATTAAGGTTGAGTTACTTTTAACAAGTGTCAGCATCTACTGTAAAAAAAAAAAATCTCAATGCTAATTACTAGAAGAGAGGGAGATTTGCCCAGTAATATGTTTAGGTTTTCTTTAGGGAGTAATAAGAGCGCAATATGTGGGTTTGTGGTTTTAACATCATGTGGGTTATGCTCCCTGCTCTGCTACCCAAAAGGCCCATAAGATCCAAAGATTATTACCTGATTATTGGCTCACTTAGGCCTGATCATCATTCAAAGGTAATTTGCTCTGTTTTAATAATTTGTTACTGATCTGATGCTGTGTCCACTGTTAAGTGGGCCTGATAAAGTTATTATTACTATATATTTTTTTGTTTTTGTGCTAATGGCTGCCCTGGTGATCTAGTTAAACAGCGATGCAAAAATCATCAAGATTAATACAAAATGTCCCAACATCAGAAATATCAGAAAGACTGGACAAGTTCGCAGGTCCCAAAACTCTTGGCCACTTCAAGGTATCGATTAGGGACAGAGGAAACAAAGAATGCAGGTAGCCCTGACAGGGGTGAGACCCTGCACACTGACACGGGTGAGACCCTGCACACTAGTAGAAGATGTTTCGAAAGAGGCTGATGCATCGCAGCTCTATTGCTGTTACCCCAATGATCCAGGCTGCCAAATCCCTTCCCTTCCAAAGGGGCCTGCGCTTCAACCGCTCCATTTTTTGGCTGAGGAATTAGCTTTTCCTTTGTAAACCGCGAAGAAAATACTCGAGCCTGGTCAATGCTGGGATGCTGCAGGAAGAAGCCAAAGCCGCTCACTAAGCGGTGCTGAAATGCTGCCCCTGGGCTGCACGTTGCTTGCACGTTATTTCCCCGCTAGAAAGCACAACCTCGGCGCGTTCCCGGCTGGAAAAGGCGCCCGCCTGGCAGGGGCGGCCGAGCCGCAGGGGAGCCCTCGGGGATCCCCCAGAAGCGGCGCCCGCTCCCGGCGCAGCGGGAAGCGCCGCGGCCTCCGCTCGCTCGGCCCGCGGGCCCGGCCGCCGCGGGGCAG
>VWPW01006802.1:1096513-1153746 GCA_013389825.1 Crypturellus undulatus | reverse complement strand
GGGGACAGCGCGGCCACCGCCCCTCGGGAGGGCCGAGGGCGCTGGGGGCCGCCCCGCGGTCCCCGCGGTGGTGGCTGTGCCGGGCGGCAGCGCCGTGGCGCCGGGAGCTGTGTTTGTCGCGGCGGGGTCATGCCTGCGAGGGGGTTTCTGTTCGGGGGGGCGGCGGCAGGAGCTGGTGTTCGCTGTCACGGAATCCCAGAATGGTTGAGGTCGGAAGAGACCTCTAGGGATCACCTGTCCAACCCCCCTGCTCCAGCAGGGACACCCAGAGCACGTGGCACAGGGTGGCGTCCAGGCGGGTTTGGAAGATCTCCAGAGAAGGAGACTCCACAGCCTCTCTGGGCAGCCTGTGCCAGGGCTCTGTCACCCTCACAGAAAAGAAGTTTTTCCTCGCATGGAGATGGAACTTCCTGTGTTTCAACTTGTGCCCATTACCCCTTGTCCTGTCACTGGCCACCACGGAGTAGAGCCCGGCCCCATCTTCTTTACATTCTCCTCTCAGGTTTTTGTACATACTGATCAGATCCCCTCTCAATCTTCTCCAGGCTAAACAGGCCCAGTTTTTCCTCATAAGATAGATGCTCCAGTCCCTTAATCATCTTTGTGGCCCTACGCTTGATCCTTTCTAGCAGTTCCCCATCCCTCTTGTACTGGGGAGCCCAGAACTGCACCCAATACTCCAGGTGCGGCCTCACCAGAGCTGAGCAGAGGGGCAGGACCCCCCCGCCTCGACCGGCTGGCAATGCTCCTCCTCATGCAGGTCAGGGTCCCATTGGCCTTCTTGGCCAGTGGTTACGGTAACCATAATGTATTGCAAACCCTGGTAGACAGAAACCCTGGCACAGCAAGTGTTTCACTCAAAAAACACCTGGCATGCCCTGCTCTACAAAGGTCTCTAGACCGTTTATGGCAGATTTTATCTAGCTTGCCACTACTGTGCCCTAAAGGAAACTGCACAGCTTTTCAACTTGTTCCATTATTTTCATTAGAGAAGGCGTTCTGATACTAAAATGTCAGTTAATGACAGCTTCTTTACACATTGGTAATGATGGAGGACTATGTGCTTTCTAATGGGGAACTGCCGGGTGCTTCAGGAGGTCCTGTGGGTGCTGCAGTTTCCAGAGCAGTACTGCCAGGTAACCCAAAACAGAAGCTGTTTCACGGGGATATGTTTCCTCAAGGAAATGGAGGCTCCAGGCTCTTGTAGATCTGGAAGAAGAGCAGTGGTGATGGAGAGTTTTAATTTTGTGCTGGGCTCCATGGTGGATTTAATGGAGAGGCTTCCTCAACTGTGGATGACATTCAAGCTTGCACCTTCCCTATGCCCAGCACATAAAGCAAACAAAATGTTGACAAAAAAGAACCATACTCCATTCAGCTCGTAGGAGGCCTTTGAGGGTCACAGGGTGCACTAATGAGTAATGCTGGCGTAGTTTGGAGCTCTGGCCCTTCCCAAGCGCAGAACTAGTTTTAGTTTCCCTAGTTTGCCCCTGCATGAGTCATTGCAGTACTGGAACTCCCAAACCAACCTTCGCAGGCTGCTGATCTATTTTTAGAAGAAGGCATAGTTAAGACTTGTGCCTTCTGCTGGCCAGACCATTCACAAAGGGTAGCTCATACGGTGCTTCCAATTTTCAGAAAAGCATCTCTGTTCAAAAGACAGATATAAAACTGTGTGAGGGGAGGGTGCAGTTTGGGAGAGGCAGAAGAGCCTCAGTGATAACACACGCAGTTTCAAGCTAAGTTTTCTCCTTCAGTCTCAAGGCATTTTTCAACACCCTGCAGTACAAACTGAATAAATAGCTTTTCCCAATGCAATAAATGCTCAGTGCAGTCATTCCCACTGTAAAAAGTTATGGCAGGGGACATGTGTTTAGCGCATCCCTTCGTTTTCAGCCGATTCTGGATTGACTGGCACTGCGGCAGCCAGCCGGCCAATGCTGACGGCAGCCAATGCGAGGCCTCCTCGGCAGGCTGGGACTACAACGCTGAGGACAGCCATGGTGAACCAACAGATGAGGGAGCCTGAGCACAGACACCTCATGCCCATCCAGGCTGCAGAGGTCGCCAAGGGAAGTGTTGCTGAGCCTGCAGTACATAGACACTGGGACATCTCCTAACTGTGGGGACATCATGTAAGTTTTGTCTTCTGCTGCCATCTAAAACATTACAGAAAGCTTCTCTGAGCTGTGGCAGCGGAAAGGAAGACAAATGCATTTATATATAACTGCGTGATAAAAACATGTCAGTCACTTATGGATGATTTACCAGCAAGTGCTAGAAAAAAAGACAGAAATGAACTTTTGGGGTCCTTTTGTGAGCAGAGGTCAGTGCTGCCAGCACCACACAGCTTCTTGAAACGAACAAGGAAAATAAATCGTTCAAAAAATGCAATCTAGAGTCACAGAGAAATCTCTTAGTTCTTTTAAAGAAGAAAGGAAGAACATCCTGAACTGGAAGATAAGGTCAGTATAGTTTTAATGTTTTTCACAATAATGCATTTCTGTGAACAGTTTTCCATTTTAGTACCAACGGAAATAAAGTAACCACATTAGTTCTATTTTTCCCATTAACTGATACATTCACTATTTTTTTTACCAAACTCTCATTTACTTCCTACTGAAAATTTCAGCCATCTTATCAAAATAGAAAAAAGGTAAAATCCATAAAATTCCAATACGATTTATTTTTTTCCATGTAGTTGATTTTTTTCATTGTCAGTTGGATAAAAACTGTGATTCCCAACTACATATGTGAAATTTTCAGGTTCTGTTGCATCACGAGAAGAATTGCTCCAGTTGGCTGCTAGATTTTTGTTTACGTTTTAGGATGTAAAAAGGCCTGGGTTTAGTTTCTGTTTTGTTTCCAAAGCTGCCACCTCCCTGTCTCCCATGATTGGGAGCTGTGGGGGCACTACGCTGGCGAGGGCTGAGCATGGCAGCCTGTGTCTGCCTGCAGCTGGAGACACGGCTGACACTACTGGGGGTAATGTGTGCGCCCAGGGTGTCCCCAGCTCCAGAGAGGAGTCAACGCTGGAACGTTAATCCTGGGCTCAACACCCAACCCGAACACTGTAGAGCGCAAAGATGGCTGGACAAGACCCTAGGCAGGTATTTGCCTGTGACCTTTCAGTAATCTATGTTTTAAACTGAAGCCAAAGCACTAGCCACTGCCTGTCTGACAACTGTACAGATGCTTTTGCAGGGAGAAGCCATGGTTGTAGCTGTTTTTGCCCAATACCACAACCAAACTTACACTGCAATCCACTGGAACCACAGAGGGCTGACGTGGGAGCAAGAGCAGCTGGGCATGGGCAGCACTGCAGCCCGGAGCATGTGGAGAAGGGCCCTGTGGCCTGGGGAGCCTCCGTGTGCGACAGGCTGCACATGCGACCTGGGCAGCCACGGCTGTGAGAGCTGCAACTTCTCCGTGGAGCTGAGGGCAGAAGATGATCCTCTGAAGTCTGGCCTTGGTGTTGGGTGCGTCTGAAACAGCGGCAGTTATTTTATGCTTGTTTTTTGGCTTTAAAATATTTTTAACATAATGGGATTTTTTAATTTGTATATGAATTTTGCATGATATTTATTCCTGGCTGTTCTTTTCTTCAGGACTACTTTTTGATGATCCGTGTATTGCACAGTATATTCCTCTGCAAGCAGGTGGCTAACTTCAAGGAGGTCATTGCAAAGATGAACCAGAGGAGGGACTATCTGCATCTGCCTTTAAATGTTTAGTATTTGATACCTGGATTAAAAGTGCCTTAAGGCAAAACGTTCATCTTGGTTTCTTTAGGCTATAAGACTTTTGATAACACGGATGAGATGGGGAGCTATGTGTTTACTGGTGCTTCTCTGAAGCCGCAAGCATATTTCACCTGCCACTTCAGAGTTATTTCATCAAACACATTAAACACAATTATGACAAACTAAACACAATTTTGGAACAAATCTTTGGGCAAGATGATCAGAGTGATGCCTGAAAGCATGTGGGAGAGGAAAACCACCACCAACAAAAGGATGAAAGGCCAGACTAACTGGAACGGGAAAGTGCCTTCATCTTGTACCCTTCTTCCCTGCTTAGAACACTGACAGCAGTTACCAAATTCCAGTTTTATTCTGGTGAATGGTTGTCTTGGCAGGGCTCCATTTGGAGCTTAGCATAAAATGGTTTAGCAGAGCAATCATTCTTTAGATTAAAAAGGCTGTTAGTATTTCCAATGTTGGTAAGACACTATTACTACTACTTCATTTCTCCCTCCTAATTAACCACAGAGGAAATACTAACCAATTATTACATATATTCAGCCTGTACAGTTTGGTCTGGTACGTGTCCCAGCCCTGAATGCAGCTTCCAGCTCTGGTTAGGTCTTTTCAGAACACATACAGTGCAGCTAGACAGGAAACACAAAGATTACAAGAGGAGTTCTGCAAGGGTCAGTGCTGCTCTGGAAAAGGAGATGAGCAGTGGGGTTGAGAAGGGCTTCTGAAGATGCGATTACTGAGATGATTGGGGAAAGGAAGGCAGACTGTGAGGAGCTCTGAGATAATAGCTGAGTGACTGGGCAGGTGAAATGTTAAATTCATGGTATGTAAAGGTATGCGCATACATAAGGAAAAAATATCCTGAATTAATGTATAATAATATGGCCTCTGAGCTGAGACAAGACTTTACAGCTGGAAAGAGACTTTTTTCGAGGTGGAAAGTGATTAAGTACCATAAGAAGGATAGATGGCATTGATTATTCACTGTTTCACTCTTCAGGTAACTTGAAGCTGTTCTTAAAGTCTTCTAGACAGGAATGCGCCCTCCCCCTACCCTTTTTAGCATTTTCCATTTTCTTCATCTACACTTTCATCTTCAAGAGCTATGAACCCAGGGCAATTGCTTGCTTGCAGTTCCTGGTCTGACATACTTGTTTACATTGCCCCTCCAGAATTGGGCTCGGGATGTTTATCACCCACATAATGTCTCACATATGTCCTGACATAAGAGCGAGGACATAACAAGGCTGCTACAGCGAACACATGGCAGGCACTTGCTCTGCATGCAGAGGCCCAAGTGTAATTTGAAAGTGACTCAGAAGACTGGCGTTTCTTATTCAAGCTACATTCTTTTAATACCAAAATGCAAAGCCAGTTGTGACATGATTTGATCAGAGTAAGAAACTGCAAAACTAAGCAAGAAATCTACCCTTTGCCTTAGGCAAAATCATTCTCAGGCATCCAAATTACTCCACTGAAGTTCAAGCTAGAATGCCCAGATAGTAAGAGCCAGCCAGCTGCTGTGTCCCACTAGGTGAGCGGCCTGTGGGCAGAGGGGACTTCTGCAGGTTTGGGGGAGGTAGCCTGCCTCGTCAGTCAGCAACACTGCACGGGCTGAGGGGGCAGGTCCCCAGCTACGCCCAGGAGGTCAGCTGCACCAGGCCCTCCAAGCCTCAGCGGCAGCACTAACTAGCAGCAAGGGGCAGGGATTAGATGTGATTCCCTTTTATCCCTACTCCGAGTAACAAAAATAGGGAAATCTTGATTTTAGAAAGCTTTGTCACAGCTTTAATATTGCTTTAAGGTATTTTTTAGTCTGTGAAAGAGCGTAAGGCTTGTCCACAAGTTTCCAGTTGTCTATGTCACTATGCAGCTGTATCCTTGTAACACAACTATGCTGAGTGGGGCAGTATATTTCTCGGAAAGTGAAAAAAGTCACTGCTAGTGCAAAAAGTTAAAATAAATTTGGCAATGCACTTTGCTGCTTCATAATCAATACAGTCTGCAAGAAAATACTGCTTGTATTACCAGCCACTAGTAGAAAGGATGCCACTGTACATATGCTTTAGGGTAATTTGTTACAAAGAGTTATGCACTCATCATTGAAGATAGATGATATACTGTCAGTTAAACTCCTAGCTACAGAACACAATGAAGGTATCTGTAACACATTCAAGTCGTAAGATTAGTTATTCATTCAAATATTTAGATAAAGCACAAAAAAAGGAACAGAAAAATCTAATTCCACAGTGCTGTGCCAGAATATTACTTGAAATACCATTCAGGAGAGCAGTCGATGGGTTTCTCCTTCCAAAGAGTCTTCAGACGCTGGGCCCAAGCAAGCAGCATCTCCTTCCTTTCCTCCTCAGAGACAGATTCTGGACCAAAGCAGATGTGAGGAGCAAGGACTTTGACACCACAGTAGTGCATGATGCCATGCTGGACTCAAAAGAAACAAAGAGATGAGTCAGAAAATAGTTATTTTCTCAGTTGAAGTTCAAAAACATGAAAGATTCTGATCTAAAACCCAATATAAAGCATATTTTCTATACTGTACATTTGTCAGCAAAAGGGAGAAAAATGGACTGCAGAAATTCATTACCTATTTGGGAGTTAAGTACGGAAGGCTAGGCATTATGTAGAATGACATGCAATACACTGAAAAGTAAGGGTCATTTCACTTATTCTGTTCTATAGAATTTATTTCTAACGCTCAGAATTGCCCTCTTCAGCTGCCATATGCTATAAATTTGCATGGATCAGAGACAGTCTAATCCTCTTTGTACCGTTTGAATCTCTATGGATTGTTCCATAACTCTAGTACATTTCTCACCTACTTCTAAAACTGTTTAACCCTTTGCCTTCAGTTCAGCCACCCTATTCTGCTTGAGCAATAGAGCCTTTTAGCTCAGCTCAGCTCACTGTCTTCCCTCTGTTTATTTCTGAACTGTAGCTGTGTTTGCAGCTGAACTTGCAGTTCATGTCACCTTGCGAAGCAGTGTGGCTGGACAGCCACAGTGCTCATAAGGGCACAGAGGGGTCAGATTTCAGCAAGGAGGAGCTGGCACAATTTGCCTTACCGCCTGAACCTTCTCAAAGCATGTTTGCTATCTCTGACAAAAGGGTAGCAACAGGAGAGGACACGCTAACTGTTGCATGCTCATCCTTAACACCAGGATCCTGTGTGAGTGCTCCCCAAATTCCTCCACAAGTCAGGCAGTTACACGGAACACAGTACTTCATGCTAGAGGTAACCCTGTGACACCAGAGAAACTCAAAAGCAGACAACTTTTGAGCCTTCTCCGATTCCTGTATTGAGGAGGAGGCACTAAGCAGTTTTAAAACTGTTGTCTTAAGATTTTAGTGCCCAGCTTATAAACTGCAGATGCTTGGAACTGACAACCAACTATTTCTATATACTTTATACAAACTAAGTAATAGCAAAAATGTTAAAAATAATTTTCATAGTAAAAATTAAGACAAATAACAAGCAAATGTTCATGTTATACCTGCATGGGCCACAGGGCATAGCGAATATCACCACTGATACCTCCTTTTGTATACATCTCTTGGCTTCCTCCAGTGGTGAAAGAAAATAGGGCTAGTTTATTCTGGAATTAAGAAAATTGTATTTAGGATAGGCATGTTCAAGGAAGAACAAATGCATAGTTCAAGAGATATTCAGGGTACCAGAACATGGTACTGATACCAGAACATGAAGCAGCACTGACCCGGCTTTCACCTATGAAATGTTTGTTCCAGACTATGCCTGGAAAGGGTTGTGTACCTGCATATATCTCTGTTCTTCTCTTTCCTGAATGCAGAAAATGAATGCTACAGTAATCCCTTTTTTCCAAATACAGACTTGCTAGTCATTTGCCAAGAAATAAGTTCAGTACAATTTATGTTCTTTAGACTTCCTTCATTTGACGTTCTAAAAGTGCCATGTTTCTTCTGATTCTGTATCCCATAGACTTGTGCTCAGCATCTCTCCTCTTGATTTAGCTTCTATAGTTCAAAACACAGACCTGGATGAAGGGACAGAGTATACCCTCAGGGGGATCTTATCAATGTGTATAAATATCCAAAGGGAGGGTATTAGGAGGATGGGGACTGACTCTTTTCAGTGGTGCCCAGCAATGTGACAAGAGAAAACAGGCACAGACTGAAACACAAGAAGTTCCATCTGGACACAGGAAAGACTTTTTTATTGTGAGGGTGACCGAGCACTGGCACAGGCTGCCCAAAGAGGTTGTGAACTTTCCTTCTCTGGAGATATCCAGAACTCGCCTGGGTGTGACCCTGTGCAACATGTTCCAGATGACCCTGCCTTAGCAAAGTGATGAGGTGATTGATCTTCAGAGGTCCCTTCCAGCCTCTGCTATTCTGTGACTTATTGCAGTATCCTAATTGCCTTGAGTCTGCAACCAGCCCACAGCTAAAAAGCTTGGGAATACTCCTGTTCATCTCAGTGAGGCAGTCATCTCTGAAATTCAAACAAACTGAAATATTTTGAACAAACAACTGGAATTGTTAGAAAGATCAGGAATTAAGCAGATTCATATGCAACTAACACAAATGTAGAGTTGATAGTGGTTATTTCTGGGTACAACAGCTGTTACCAAGTCAGAGCCATTAGGCAGAGGGCTGAATTCTCTATTTATTGACTAAGTTGGTTATGCCCAATGATATGGAAGAAATGCAAAGTTATGAACTGGTGTCTGGATATACTGGTCTTAATTTATAAGCTACACAGAAAAAATGTCTCTAAGGTGATAACTGAAATAGAGTCAGGGAACCATAAGCATGGAGCATTTAAGGTTTCTACTTAAGTTTTGTAGTTTGATTTCAACCTCTGACTTTTAATCTCAGAACAGGAGTTTCTGTCATCTGTTCTAGTATGCCACCCATGACACATTCATGCAGCCCAACTGGGTGAGAAAGAATGAGAGACAGAGAAGTTTTAAGATCTCTTTTCAGACTGTATGACACCATAGTGCACTGTAATACACTTACCAAATTACAAAGCTCATCATTTAGGCCACCTGAAAATCTCAAGTAGATTGTTTAACAGTTCAGGAACCACTGCATTCTCCTCATCGTACTTCCTACCTTTCAGGCAGTTTTAAGAATCCAGAAGGTTACTTAATATGCTACCAAAGCATTATTATTGACAACTGCAGAAATGACATGATCAAACTATGGTGGGTTTCCAGTTAACAGACAGCCGAGCTATCCTATTTATTTGCATGCATGCTCCTGTCCTACACAACAGCTTAAACACCTATCTCAAAGATTAACATACGGGACTTTATATACATATATATTTACATGCATGTATATAAAGCTTTTCTTTTTTTTTTTTAAAGACTTGAGTGGGCACAAAGTTTCTACCTCATCTTCAATTATTGTGTCTTGCTTTTTAAGTATACCAGAATGTTTTGTCTCTTAAAATATTTTTACAGAAGTTCTAAGGTTGACCTGGGCCTGTGGCGTTTCTGTGCAGATGTTCTTCTAGAACATCTTGTTCTGAATAAAAGAAAAGTCTGTCGCCAATATGTAGGTCAAACATTTCCTCCATACTTTCCTGAAATATGCTTATTTTAAAGCTGAAGCTTCTGTAGATTCTCTGTTTAATCTTCCAGCTACTCTAAAATACCTTAGTGCACGGAAGGCTGTGCACTATGGGCTTGTTTGTAAGAATGAAGTTAAAGATGTTGACCTCCTACAGCCCCACTAGTCTGTGTGTTTGGCCATGGGTAAACCACCATTTTCTAATCTACTTCAGCTGTAATACCCATCATTAGACCATTAGCTCTTGGCACATATTGCAAAAGATGGATGTTTGGAAGACATTTTGGAGAAAGCTAAGGGAAGGTGGTCCAATGACAGACTAGAAGAGAGTTTCTGTATCTGCCTTACTGCCAAAGCAATTCCCGAGTGCTGCTGAGATATGATTCACACTTTAATTGCTAAGCAGTTCTATTTCGAAGACTGTAGGTAATCTAAGTCTAAATTCAGAGAGCACCTGAATAAACCAGAGACTTCAGAAAATGAGTTGTTCCTCCACAGAAAAAGCTGTGATCTATTTTCAGGACAGTCTGAAGTGTGAGTTATATGCAAACACAGTGGAAGGGAAAAACCTAAAGATTGCTGCACAAATCTTGATCGTAATAAAAGAAAACTGAAAACATACCTTCAGGTAACCAGAACTGTAACAATCTGGAAATTGGTGAGCAAATCCTTCGACCAAGACTCTGTCCATCCAGCCCTTCATAATTGCTGGCATACTCAACCAATACAAAGGAAACTAAGTAAAAAGTAAATTACTTGTTAATACAGAGTCTGAAACATCCTTAAACAACATAATATTCTCTTTATCTGTTCAGATCTTGCAGATGTTTTCTTCCAGTCCTTTGTCAAGAGGTAGTTAACTATGTTTGGCAAAATTAATTCAGATGATTTTTGTATTTAGTAGTCTCAAGTACTTAACCTGTGCATTTATAGTTTTTTGAATAGCATGGTGAATGTGAGAGCTTAATTAACAAATTAAGGTTGTAATGCGATGCAGTGGGAACTTGCCATTTGATTCAAACTTAAGTGTGTACAGAACAGTGTCACCTATTGCTGAAATAACAACATAATGCCAAATGGAAAATACTGCTGGAAAACACACACACAGCCCTATGATCAGCACTGACATCTTGTGATCATTTCTAATATAAGTTTTCAAAAATGTCATGGACTCTTATGAATGAGATACATTCTTTAATATCCTACTGACAGGGTGATCCAGGTTCACTACTGCTTTACAGAGAGAAAATCTTCCTCTCTAGCAGGAGGCCTCTGTATTCCTCGAACCTCTATTTAGCTCATGGAACCATAGCTTAAGATCTTCATGTCTTATTTGCACTCTCATGAATGCTTTGTGAACTGCTGTTCGAGGATGCTATTCCTAAGCCTTTGTACACACCACATAAGACATTCTGTAAGAGCTTAATGTGCATATGGCTTAATTCAAACTGGGCAATCATTATTATCTGTAGAAGTGGTCAGTTTAGTCTGTAGCTTATTTTAAATCACTGCACAATGTGTTTCAGCATTTTTGTTTCTGTGTTTTCTGTGCCAAAACACACTCAACTCTTCATAATATTTTAAAGACAGAAATTAGGAAGCAACCACTTCCTTCACGGGACATTTTACTAAACTTATCAGAAGCCTGTTGCAAAAGTGATGAAGTCTCATAGTGAAGTATTTATTCCAAATATGGTTATATCCTACATTTCATCTAGAATGGAATATTGGAATATATACAGGCTATGCGTAAGACCAACAGCTTTGCTGTGAATTTCGATGGAGTATTTTCATTTGTACCACACATCACCTCCTGAACACGAACGCTCCGGAGGCCACTATAATGCCCACATCAGCCTTGCTACTGACTGCCCATGCACAAATCTGGGAATGATTCATGCTGATCAGCACCGCTGACCTCACAGTGCCTTCTAGGGACCTAATTGTAGATGCCTTCCTGTTTCCAAAATTGTTAGTGTGAAGCCATTATTTATGTGAAAAGGTCACAATGTGCTAGCATGAATAATGCTCACCAATAATCTAGCATTTTTGTATGTTAAAATACACACCGTATCAGAAAATGATGACCCCTAGAAATTGCCACACTGCATGCCAACCATTTTGTGTTGATGGCAGAACTACCTCATACTTTAAGTCTTTCAAAATTCAATGTTCCTATTGAAATCTACAATCTTCTCACTTATTACCGTTTCTCTTTTGTTTAACCCTGTATATTACAACTAGTATTTTAATAAATTTTAAATAATGACCTGGAAAATCAGTAAGTCTGCTTCCTGCACCTTCTTTTGCTCTTCAATCACATCACTGGACAAACCTCCTCTCTTGTAAGCTTCCCGTACTTCAACTCCATAGTTGAACTTTTCCGGGTTGTGTAAGCAGCCTGTGGGTGGGAGTGAGTAGTCACTGCCAACTCTGTTTGCAGTGCTGCAACCAAACAGGAATTAAATATAGCTTGCACACTACATTTCTAAACTGAGTTACTGCTTTCTATTTTTCCCATTTTCTTTTCCTTTTCATGAATATTCAGTATCATCACAGCTGACAGACTGTAATTTTATTTTAACTGGAGAGGAAGGTGGTATCTAAGGGTAATAAAGTTTTGACATTTCTGTAGCAGTATATAAGTGCAGTAAGGAAGCCCTAAGCTTGGCTTTACCCTCTGGTGATGCAGGTAGGTGATTTAAGATGTCACCACCTCTTGCTAATTGCTCTGCCTCTGCAATAGGGATTACTGAAACCACTGCAGGGTCACAAGAGTTATGCAGGTAACCAGGAAACTCTGCAAGTGACGGAGAACAAGTATTGGCTGGTTTGGCAGACTCCACTCACAGCTGGGTAAGGTGATTCCTGTATGTCCGAGTCACACACATGTGCTCTTTCCTGCTGATTCCACTAGCAGATCATCAGTCTCCAGCAGAAGGACAAGGAAGACAGGTAGAAGCAGTAAATGTGTGAATTGAACTCTAATACAGCACAGTAGGGTATGTGCAGGCACGGCGAGTGCCCAAGAGCAGTGGACTTCAGGGATCGACATTGAACACATGTGGGCAAATGCAGTCTTCCCTCCCAGAAGGGTCACTGTGAGCCAAGGGTCATATTGAAGGGTGGTCACACAGAAAAGCTTAAGTCTGCTTGGTAGTAGGGTTCTTCTGCTTTTAGCCAGTGCTGGCATAGACATGTGCTATCTCCTTCTGATTCTTACTTCAAGGAGATGGGGCCAGCTGTACCAGGTTATGTTATGGATTTGTGCTTTCTGAACATGAAAAATACTGAATGTAAGTGCTATTAAGAGCACAGCAGCCATGCTTAATAACGAAAATATCATGTAAGGTTAATAACAGCACCACTAAGTATCTCAAGCTTATCTGCATCATTTTTAGTAATCATATACAGATAGGTGACAAACCAGCTCAAAAGTCCAAGCACTTAATGTGCAGAATGCATTTGTCATACTATTCTTTAAGAGAAGGTAGTTTTTAGAATGCCTCTTCATTTGATTGCAAATACTATAAAAATAATGTTATCCTTCATTCACTTTGGTCTAAAGGCAAAATGCTGTTTTACAAATATAGATATTTCACATGTTGTTTGTTGAGGAACCATTTCTACTAACTGGATTTATTTAAGCCAGAATGCATGTTGGGTTCCTACACTGACATTGCTTAGTCGGTGCTTACTGAAAATAAAGGTATAGGTCTTGTTTGTCAAAGAGTAAATGGCATAAAGAATTGGCAACTATTTTTTTCAAAGGATACCTCATGGTATGCTTTTAAATTGCTGATGTGGCACGATAGACAAGAAGAAAGATTGTCTCATTCTTATTGTTGAAAAAAGATGTATTTTTGGCAAATGTAATTGGTATTTGTCTCACCAACAATGTCATTTCTCGTTGCCCTTGGCTCAAACTGCATTGCATAGAGATCAGACACTGTGACACTGCAGCCTTGTTTGCTGAGTTCTTCCACTGCGACATTCTTCAAAGATCCATTCAAAGACTTAGGCTCTTGATGTGCATAGACTATTAGGACTTTCCTCCCTAGAAGCAGAATGAAAAGCGGAAGACACCTTAGAGCTAAGCCACTGTTAATCAGTTTTTGAAGCTAGGGTTTGGTGGCTCATGCTTTTGTGCTGTTTTCTCCATGCATCATGAAATTGGTTAAAAGGAAAAAAAAAGGTGCGTTTGACTCCTGTGTGGTAGAGCAAGTGATTCCTGCAGGACTCATCTGTAAATGTCAACCTGCAAAAACCTTCTGATACCCCGGGCGTTTCAGGTGGACTTCAGTGGACTATAAACGTGTTTCCATAGGAGGCTGCACTGCCTGGATGCACGATGCACAACCCAAGCCATGCCCTGCTTCCCCTCTGAGCCAGTTTCTTCATCAGGCAGCATTTGTACTCATCTGATTCTACCTCCCTTCAAAAACTCCTCGTTCGAGAGAGGAAAAATTCCTGCTGACTTGGCTCCTGAACCCACCTCTCTGTCAAACTAGTGCTGTATTAGTGTGATGGATGGGATGTGGCCAAAACAGGCCAATTTGGATTCCTCCAATCATTATGCAAGCAACTTGTGATTGCTCAGAGAATCCTCCACCTGCACTGTGGGTTTTTCCATTTAAGTGCAGAGCAAATGATAACATAAGGGCAAAAGTAATTTTCTCTCCCACTCTAGCATCCTCACAGTGGCTTCAATTGAAATCAACATTACTTCTTTGTAGGTGTGTCAGTGAGCTGTCTGGTTTATCTTTAGCTGATGATAAAAATGCATTTAAGCTAAAATGAGGGACCAGAGGATGGGCAGGGATGTAGCTTCTTAAATTAATGCAGCAAGTTATATCAGGGCTTACTTACTCATAATCTTCTTGAACACAAGCAGAGCGCTAAAATGGAATTACCATTCAATTTTAATTAATTCTCAAAAAAATTATTTCTCACTGAAGAGAAAGTGAAATACTTTGGAAGGGTAACACTAGTTTATACACAAATTCTGCAGAGAAGGAAATTCCAAGGAACTATTTAAAATAACAGGACCTGCAAAACATTCAGACCTTGGTTCCTAACACGCAACACAAAAACTCCACTGAATTCTATTTCTGCAGTGGACACCAGGCTTGTCTGGCCCAGATCACCATCTGAGGTATCAGAGGTAGTTGATAGGGTTGAGAATTTGAAAAGCAATACCTCATTTTCATACATGGGTTGTAAGAAGCAGTTATTCCTTCAGTGTGCATTGAGTGTCCTCCATGAAATGGTAGTTTTGCCAAAAGACCATTACAATTTGCGGTCAGGTGCTATTATAAATTTAACAACTGATGTTTGCATGCCATAGTGGTTTATTTCAAGCATATAAACTACAAGTTTAGATAAATTACTGCTCTCTTGCTCAGTATTTTTTTCTGGAATATCAAAGACTGCTACATTTTTGCAGTTCCTGTTCTCTCTCAGTTGATTAAGTAATTCAGTGGTTGGAGATGGAACCCGCTCAGGGAAGTGAAATGAGTAATTCTGCAAGCTGTTCAATTTCAGTGGAGTCAAGGGCTCTCACACATGGTGTCTGGAGAACACAAGGGTTTCCAAAAGCACTAGCCACTGGAGTAATTCCAGTGCTTTAAAAAAATCTGCACCTTAATATTCCAGCTAAACTCTAAGGGCATTGCAAGCACTAGCACGTCTAGGACCTGAGTCAAAATTTTGTTATTACGTGGCTCTTACCTGCCATCTTTTAAAAGTCTGTAGTTTCTCTCCTGAGAATCCAGCACGGCCTGCAAACAGAAACAACATTCACTTACGGGACTGACATCAGGACAAGGCGGAGGAAATGTCTGTCATGTTGCCACCTGGCCGCCCGCGCGTTCGGTGACACCGAACCGAACCGAGGCCAAGGGGCTCCCTGTGCCCAGCCCTCCCGCGGCCCCGCGCGCTCCAGCTGCACCCGCCTCCGGGAGAGGGAAGGTGCGGGGGCTGCAGACCTTCCTCCTGGCAAGCCTGGCCTGGCCAAGTCGCCTAGCAGCAGCGGGAGAGCTTGTGCGCTTCACCCTAAACGCAGATCCCCGCAGCTTTCAGCAGAGCATTGGCAGCCCTATTCACGATCGCTTGCTGCATCAACCCTTCCCCTCGCCCCAAGAGGGAGGAGGGGGCCCCCTTCCTTCTCTGCCACCTTTAAAACCCGTTGCAGACTCGCACCGAGCCGCAGGCCGCGGGCAGGCCGGGAAGGGCCGGGCCTCGCCGGGAAGGGCTGGGAAGGGGAGGAGAGGAGAGGGAGGAGAGGAGAGCAGTGGAGAGGGGAGCGCCTGCGCCGCGCACCGCCCGCCCGAGCAGCAGCGGGCCCCACCGCTGCCGCGCGGGGCCTNCCGGGAAGGGCTGGGAAGGGGAGGAGAGGAGAGGGAGGAGAGGAGAGCAGTGGAGAGGGGAGCGCCGCCACGCACCGCCCGCCCGCCCGCCTGAGCAGCAGCGAGCCCCACCGCTGTCCTGCGGGGCCTCCTGCACCATCGCGCCCCGCACGCCATCCATCGTCCCCGTTGTTGTTGCTGACAGGGCATGTGGCACGGCTGTTATATACAACAGTATATGATGTTACTAATACCTTATAACATTAATGCGTTCGTCCTGCATGCGGGTTGCCTCTGTGTGGGCACTGACCGTTCCCTGCTGACATGCAGCCCCCGCCACGGGCGCTTCCCCGTCCCTGCAGCCTGGGACAAGGAGCCGCGCGCGGTGCTGCAGTCCAGGTGTCCAAAGGTTCCTCAGCCCAGGTGTCCAGAGACCCTCTGGGCCACGCCGGAGCCAGCAGAACTGGGGCTCATCCCGACATGGAGCTCAGGAATGCGCCTGGGTCGCTCCGCAGGACTCCATGTAGCTCTAGAAAGCAGAACTGTTCGAGTCTCTTGTTTGGCAAGGAGTTTTAATGTGAGTAGGAACATAAGATGTATGAAGGACTCATTTTCTCTCAGAACATAGAAGTATTTTTCTCCCATCCGATATATTCTGGTTGTTGGTTGTTAGCAACATTTTGAAAGGTCCATCTGAATAATAACAACAGTAACAAGGCAGCATGTTTTTGTGGAGGAAAAACTTAAGAAAACATATTAATGATGCATCAGGTGTCTTTATAACCTATGTTATAAAAGCTGTATAAGAGGAAAGATTTTAATATCTGTTGTTTTACTATCTACAAAATAATGGTTTTGCTAACAGGAAGAAATTATAATACTGTAGGTGTGCACTGTGATCTTCAGAGAGTACTGTGGTCTCAGCCTTGAAGAACTTACGAATCTGAAGAGCATGAAGTAATTAAATATTTCTCCGGAGAAGACAGCCAGCCAGTGATCTCATTACAGAGGTGAAGAAAACCCTCAGTCTGAGTAAGGTAGTGAAAGCTTGCAGGATTAGTTCCCATGTTAATTCTTAATACATCTTGAATAATCTCTGGTTATTTCAGAAAATTTTAGAAAAATCCTTGCACTTTCCTATTTGTCTTTGAGAAAGATAAGGATTTCAGCAGTTACCTTCAGCAATTTCTTTTTACTCTTCTTAGTCTGATGACTGAATAGTATTTTTTTTTCAGAGCTTTTAGGAGAATTTTTATGTCACTCAGATTGGTTAGGGCAGTTTTAAGAAGCTGCTTCTGTATAGTTTATAGGACAGAAACAAGTTTCTTATGCTTCCCCTTCTGTGCTCGCCCTCCCCCTTTTTATAGTTAATTAACACTCAGGAAAGTGCCACAGTAGCTGAATCCAGGTTTCTTCCCATCAGGTGCCTTCCTAGGACCTAACTAACCCTTCTCTGCATGGAGACTTCACTTTGCAGGTTGGGCTTCTGGTCTTTTTTTTTTCTTCCTTTTTTTTTTTTTTTTTTCTTTATTTCCTTATTGTTCTTGCTTCATTTCTTGCTCCTCTCTCCAGCACTTCCTTGAAATAATAGAAGTGTTTTCTTTCTATTAATATTTTCTCTAAGGAATTAATTCATAAGTGCTAAAAAGCAGGTGAGATTGAACTAGGAGAAATTTCTCCTGTCATCTGTCAGTCATTTATGAGCACTGACTGAGTCATCCTTGATAGCAATATTGAATATTTACAGTTTCTCTTGCTTTGGATTGACATAGACTGTTTCCATCTAACACAAGACAGAGAGAACATAAGAAAATTAAAATGACTATGTTGATTCAGACCAGGCATTCTTTTAGCACACAATCTGATTTTCCACACCACTCTCGAGTATGTGTCTAGCAAAGAGCAACAACAGAGTAAATCTGTGACAGAGCCCTGGAACAGGTTGCCCAGAGAGGTTGTGAAGTCTCACTCTCTGGAGATCTTCCAAAGCCTCCTGGATGCCACCCTGTGCCACGTGCGCTGGGTGTCCCTGCTGGAGCAGGGGGATTGGACTAGATCATCTCTAGAGGTCCCTTCCAACCTCAACCATTCTGTAGTTCTGTGATATTCCTCCCACTGCTGCCTCAAACTGCAGCTATTTTCATCTCAAGCCCGGGCAAGTCAAAGTAGTTAATGTAGTAGTCTCCACTTTATCTCTCTGTCAAGTACTTTACTGGATCTCCCCTTGAATCCATGCCAGTTCCTTATATGCATAATGCCCTTGGCAAAGGGTTTTTCTGATTTACTTTCTGGTGTTTCATGAACAACTCCCTTCATTTTGTTCTGAACTTGTTTCCTGCCAGCTTTGTTTATTACTGCTTATTTCTTACATTGGTAGAGACAGAGATCAGTCAATATTTGCTCACCTTTGTGGTGCCACTCATGGTTTTTCAGATCTGCATCATATGCCCCCTGAACTGTCTCCCTGCCAGAGTGATCTTCGGGTGATCTTTGTACAGCAACTGTTCCATATTTTTAGTCATTCCTTTTACTCTTTTTTACTCTTTTCCATTTCTGCTGTATTCTTTCTGAAGTGAGGGAATCAGATCTGCCTGTAGTATTCATGGTGTAGATGAGCCTTGGATTTACCTGGTGATACTGTCACTTTCCCTGTTTTGCTCTCTAGGCCTTTTCTAAGAATCCCTAACATATCCTTTGCTTTTCTGACTGTGACTGTGTACTAAATGATGCCTCATGAAATTATCTGACATACCTCAAAAATTTACTTCTGAGTGGTGTCAGTCAGCTCAGAAGTCATTATTTCAGATGTGAGGCTGAGGTTGATGTTTTTTTCCCAGACTAAAAATAATTTTTAACTGTCTGGCCACTGACGTGGTGCCCAGAAGATCATGTTAGCCGTAGCTCCTATATAGCTCATAGGCACATAAAAAATAACCTTCATGCTACATGGATGAGTCGTTGTTAGGAAGGTTTTGGGACAAGTTGGTGGCTTAAATACTCTTCTGTTTGACTTGGATTTTTTACTGTGAGTAATCAGAGCTGGATTCTGTCCAGTTCGGTCTGCAGCCTGAATGAAGCCAAACACCTATTCTTAAACAGAGACCTTCACATCAAACCGAGCACAAACTCCCTCTGCTCCTTTTGAAGTTGTCTCATTGCAGGAAACTGCAGTTGAGCGCGTTTGGAAATAATCAAGTAAGTGGCCTTAATTTAGGAACTACCAATGAATATTAACCCTACTTTTTCCTTCTTCCTTTCAAGATATATTTTAGTTCCCTTGTTAGATAAGGATTCTCTAGTCGTGCTGATGTTATAACATATAGGGTTACCCTGTACCTCTTTCTTTCTCTTTCTGCTCAAGACTCGCATAATTGCTCTGCACATAGGTAGGCATGCAGGTGGGATTCTTCTCTCCGAACTTTAACCATGTAAAGGTTAGGACATCTAGTCTGAATTTGCTCTATAATTGAGAGTTACACCCCTTCAGATGAAAGTCCTTTCATCTATGTTAAGTGCGAGTGCAGAGAGTCTCACTGCTTACCTTAGACCCAGCATCTACATTGTTAAATGGAGACGAAAGAATAGGAGTATTAAGAATATTTGGATTCCTACAACCTTTTGAGTGATAGCTGTTGTTAGGGGCATGTAAAAGACCCCAGTTCTCCAAATGCAGAATGAACACCAAGAGCAGAGAAACAGCAGATAATTCCATATCTTGTTGCTATGCTGAAGCCAATCATTGTCTTGCACTTTGTGCAGTAAGAATGACATTATACAGTTATGGAGGTAGAATACTTTGGTATGAGTCAGAAGTTATAAAAGAGTGAGTCCTGTGTTGGGAAATGTGCTTATTGCAGTGATGTCACAAGCAAATTGAGTCATTGAGTCATTAATTGAGTCATAAACACAATCAAGAAAATAATAAATGTGAGTATAAAATGCAAACACTTGCATTGGTTCCTTGGCTACTGAACTTAAGTAACACCTTGTTTTCTTTTCTTTTTTTTTTTTTTTTTTTACATTTAGTCAAAAGATGCAGTGTACAATTTTATGACCCCCTAATACCTGCTATATAAATCCATGTAAAAATGCCAGTGGCTTATTTCTGTGTGCCTGAATTTTCAACTTGCAAATTACAAAACATTGGTTATGGTGAAAGGTACAGCTATCTATCTTGGGGGGAAAAATAAATTCGTATATAGCTGTGCAGGACTTATTATTGTTTCCTAATGCCTTTGTCTGGAAGTAATAGTGAGCTTTGGTTCTGCCTCTGGAGTGATAGGTTAAGGTTGTAGAACATTATGCATCCTGAGCACATTTGTTATGCCATCTAGTGGCTAATGCAAGATTTGTCTTCAGAGCAGAAGCCAAGAGGAAGACATTAAGACTTCACTAAGGATGTTTTTAATCTTTAACTCAAGTTCTGTTTTGGAAGAAACATTTTAAGAACTTTCATCATCAGTGAGCACAGGTAATTAAGAAAAAACATGCTAACAAAGTAGTGTGTAGAGTAAATTCTATCCAATCCTACTTTTTTCCTGTGCCAGAGAACAAAGGTGCTGAGAGAACAGTTGCAGTAGAGTGAATAGTGCAGTCCTCAGCTAAGATAGGTTAAAAGGAGAAATTAAGAAGTATTATTCTACAGAAAATATTTTGCATAATTTGGAAACACAGCAGATACCACAATAACATTGCAGTTGCTCTTAGGCTTTGTTTTGTCAGGTAGCAAAATGAGGCAGTTGCCCCCATATTGATCTGTCTTTTGAGCCGAAGAGGTGACGGGCTTATGCAACAGGAAGGAAGGAAGCAGAAACACTGCGTGACTAAAAGTCTCTTGTTTGACTTGTTTTTTCCTCTCAGTAGGGTATTGAGTAACAGAAATTGGTTAAGAAGTCTTTAAAGTATCTCCAAATGAAAAACAAACCGACAACAGGGATAGTTTCCTGGAAAACATTTTCTATCTGTTGCTCAGTTTGTTTTTTAATCCTGTGATTCTAAATATTTGATGATATCAAAATAAACCAGAAATCACTTAATTTAAATCTTATCTTTAGACATTTTATCAATATGAAACCTTAACTGCAGCTTCTGTTGGATATCTTGGTTCAGAAGGGAAATATTTTTTGAAGTACAAATGCTGTCATGCATAAACTTGCTATTTGTAAATTAGTAGCGTTCTGTTCTGCACTTTTTCAACCTTTGGAAAGCTATTTGGTTAGGAAGTCTGAACCGAATTTCAAATTTGACTGCAGTCTTAGTAGTAAATGGTAGAGAATAGAAGATCTAGAATTTGCTTTAGTATCTGAATAATGAGGATCTTTGCCAAGTTTGACCAGTCCTTCTTCACCCCATTTGTGGTAGTAGAAGGCAATAGTGTGTATTTGCATTGCTTTTCAGCTTGTGGAATAAATTGTTCAAGTAAATATAGGGTGGATTGAATATTAAAGTGTCATCTAAGCAAGTTGGCAATAAACTGGCCAGTTGATTTTACTAGCAAGGACTAGCAAGGACTTTATGGAGTATGTGGCAATGTGTTAACTGTCATGTTAACATAGCTTCTTGAGAAAGTACCTCTAAAATGTGCATATATTCTACAGCTCTACTTGTTTGATTTTGAATATTAGTTACTATGAATACTAGCCTCATGAAAAGTTTTAAAGATTTTTTTTTCTTCAGGGAGAGAAAGAGGGGGAGAGTGATTTTTTCCACACCAATAATTCTTATTTTGACAAAACAAAAACTCAGGAGACCTGTTTTTATATTTCTTGCCCTTCAAAGTTACTTTCCATCTCCTATGTAAGATTTACAATTGTCTATTATGCAGCAAAGATCATACATCAACTTGAAACACTGTTTCTCAGGCATGCTGATGCTTCTGTAGATTAGAAAGTGCAGCTGGAAATGAGCTTAGCTGCTTGGTTGAAATCTATTATGATGAGAGATGAACTTAATTCCATAAAGTCAATGAACTCTAGTTAGGCATCAGCAGGTATGTAAAGTGCTGTTTCTGGTGAGTTCAGTGAGATGTGACTTAAGAAGCAACGAATTTTAGATATTAACAAATCGGTTAATAAATTAATTTTATTCTTTCGGAAGTGTTTTTTTTTTTTTTTTTTTGCAAGTTCTGTATACACACCAGAGAACATGAGCTCATGTGGGCAAGTTCATTATGGGCTATGCCCATGACAACAACAACTTGGTTCCTGATCACTGTTGAGTCTTGCATTGGCTTGGGATCACACCATAATACAGGATCATGTCCCATACACGAGCATATCCCATGAGCTGAATCTTAATTGCCCTCAAATTAAAAATGTCTATAACATACCATCTTCTATCAGACTCTGGATTAATAATCTGGCCTGGAAACCATGAACAAATCTGTAATGATAGCTTTAAAACAAGTATGTTTTGTTGTGTTCAAAAGAATAATTATGCAGAGAACAAAATACTTGGGCGATAGGGAGTGTCCTCTGAATTTTTGTCATACAAAGAATTGCTAAGGTTTCTGTAGGAAAAAATAAATATTTAACTGTCTTGGAGATCTATTTTTAATTCAGTGATGAGTACTGAATGAAAAAGAGAAGACAGTACTCTGCTTGTCTACACAAAACCCAGAGGAGGGTGCTAAAGAGCCACTTTTCAAACAAAATCTTTCAAATAAACTGAACACCGGATCCATATACTGATGATTTTTCTCTTAGCAAAGTCACAAAATAAATAAGGGATTAGTCAAAAGTCTTTCTTGTGTTTGTCATATAGTTTATGCACGCTCATTCTGTAAGTACCATCTTTCAAATTTATTTTGTGACTACTTTTCATTGCTTCCTATCAGTGTTACTCCCCTGAACAGCCATTCTGTTACCTCAATCATCCTTTCTTGGGCTATTTTATATATAATAAGAAAGATCTAAATAACTAAGTTTCATCTGCATATTTAACAGTTTACTCATAGAAAAGAGATTGTTGCCAATAGTATTTGATAGAAATCAAGAGAGAAAAAAAATCTATTTAATGTTCAGGGAAACGGTTACCTCCAACCTGCCTATATTCAAAATGTGTGGTAAACGGGTCTATTGGCTAATCTGGTATATTTGAAATCCATCTGAACCAAACTTTTTGACTTAAAATTTACCCAGGCAAGTTTTAGGCAATGATTGTATTAAGTAAACCCCAGAGACAATCCTTGGAGCAGAACTGGCATTCAGATTTTCTCCTCTCTGCAATAAAAGCATAGGCTACAGTCTTGCTGTTCCGAATTACTGTTTAATTATATCCTGCATATTGAAGCCACATCATTAGGAGGAGGTACTTCACCTTCCTCCTGTTCTCATTTCCTGCTCTTCTATGACAGAATGGCGCTTCATGACTAAGGGGCACTGAGGTGTGAAACTTGTCCTGCCTGGGAGAGTCAGGATTTGAATTTCAGTCTTAACCATTAGACCATCACATAAAAGGAGAATTTAAAAAAGAAAGCTACTAGCACATTCTGGAAGAATATGCCTGCTTCCAGGGGTGGAAGATTGGGGCTAGTTGCTCTCATGGAATGTGCCTAAAATCAAAAACTGTAAAGGAAGGAGGTGGTCAAAGGCACGCTCCTGGTATTATTTGTGTTTATTATTGTATTTGTTATAGGCCATTTGCCTTTCTCTGGCCATGTGTCTCCTATCTTCCAAGGAAGTGTCTTTACCTGGAAGTCTAGGAAGTCTTACCACGGACTGAGCAGAAATTGAGCTGCCTCATGCAGGAATAAGCTACTGCACACTGGCTGCTCCCTGCTAATTGCCCTCCTGCAGGCTGCGAGCAGACAGTTCCTCTGGAGCAGCTGGCATTTGTTTAAGTTACTGGGAGGGAATAGCTGGTTGGATCCCAACCTTTCAGCCCTTACAAGCTCAGGTGCCCAAGCAGCTCCTTGGGCGTCTTACACCTAGAGGAGACCTGGGCTGTAATACATTCAGACTAAAGATAAGCAAAAGTTGTAATAATACTATGTATATGTTAACCTTTGCAGGACTCTGCAACATGCCTGTCTCTACGTGTCTCTCTATCAGTCACTCCTCCTTCAGGAGGTGTGAAAGGGTAGTTTTAACAGAAAATTAAGCCTTGCACATATATGCTTCCTCCGCATGCAGAAAGAAAATGTGTTCCCACCAAAGGGCATTGTCCCTTTCATCTATATAATGTAATATATAAATGCAGATCATAGCATAATAAGATGAGCTATAAGGTAGCTCGTCTACCACGTTTCAACCAGCGAGAGTAGAATGCAGGAATACAAGTGACTTTGTCAAATGGCAGAACATCATAGCGATGTAAAATGACATATTCATATTTCACTGATAATTGCATGATTTGCCTATGCATGATGTTTAGGTAGTTATAATTTGAGAAATATATCATTTAACTGATTAAGCTTGTCATTATAATGTGGTCTAAAATCACCTCTTCCTCCATATTTCAGATTACTTCTGCATTTACTTCTGCGTTTGGTCTGCATGACTTAGTTGGCAAAAATGAAGTGCATGGTTCACAGATCTACATCCCATGTATTAAACGGAATTAATCATATCGCTATAGTCATATTTTTATCTTCTCATTACACTGATGTGGGGTACCCCCTTTTGTGCCCGGACCTCCCACACAAGAGGCCCAGGCGCGACCTTACTTCCCTGAAACATTAACCCGTCATGCAAATCCACCACTGCGCAGCAGTGCTGTCACATCTGAGACTGACTTCCCTGCTGTACATCTGCACAACCCTTCTTCCTTCCCCTTCCCCCCTTTGCTCTGTTACCTGCCGTACTGCAAACCCCAAGAGCATATGAGCAAAGCTGAGAAATCCCCCGAACTCAGTTATCTGTGCAGCTATTCAGCATAGCTCTCGCAGCACTTATATGTGCTCTGCTTCCCCCATTTCTTTTTCCTTTTTGACCTTTTCTGTGGTCTATCATCACACAGCATCCTGCGTCACGCTACCTCACACACCAGAATAATCTCTATGCTTCAAGGGCCCAATGTGAAGTGCAGGATAGCAGCTGCTGTACAGGCAAAACTGGCAACAAAACCCTAAATGGAAAACTGAAGGTCCATCCCCTTTTCCCTCTTTTTTCTTCTTAGCCTCTCCCTCTCTCTGCCCCTCTCTTTGCCTCCGCTCTCCTCTTTCCTCTCCTCTTTCTCCCTTCTCCCCTACAAACTCAAAAGCTCTACTTAAATAATTCTCTAGGCATTTGTGAATAGAGGCATCACATTCTTTTTTTCTTTCCTTGTAGTTGCTCTATCCCTTAATAGAGTCCCTTGGTCCCGCTGTTGTATCTTATGAGAAACTACCATAGCAAGCTCTGTTTCATTTTGCCCCATCTCTGCCTCCCTAATTAATTACTGCCCCAGGAGCAGAATTTTATCCTGACAGTTAAAGTTTGCATTAGTTTTTGTGGTAGTGAATACCAATACTGAGCACTATACAGGTGCAGAGGCAGAGTAGTCGGGGAGACAAGCTGAGGATGGGGAAGCCAGAACACCTCTGCCCCTAACTGTCTCCTTGGTCAGGGGAAAGCTGCTTGCAGTCATATTTTGGGTGTTCCTTCACATACTGTGAGTAAGTGTATCTCAATTTTTGGGTCTCTGTCTTGAAGGGGCGGAGAGGGTAGCGTTGCAGTGCTGCACAGCCCCTGTTCCCACACAGTCTTCAGACACCTCTCAGCCCTGGGCGGCTGTGAAGAGGGAGCCGGGGCCGGGCACACAGACATGAAAGGCTGCCTTGGGAAGGAGCCCTTTGGCGCCATGGGGTGTGTGAAAGTGCTGGACACCACGAGCAGTCATGAGCAAAGGCGTGCTTGGGCCTCCGCGCAGCCTGCCAGTATGGCCAGGGGCAACCACGCGCACCTTGGCCTCCACAAGTTTTTCTCGGTCCCTTTCCACCTCCTACCGTGTGTTGGCCCCAGGCAGGTGAGGCTCTTCCTTGGCGCCTCCTCTGGCCTCAGGCTCCTCCAGGCCCTCCTGCCCCACCACCACCCCATAGCCCTGCAATGGCCGTCCCACCCCTGGGCGCTGAGGGTGGCCGCCGCTGGTGCGGGGCCCTGGCACAGCTAAGGGGGAACCTTCCCTCCGGGCACCCGGTTCGATTTAAAAAATAAGCAGAATGGGCACGGAAACCTCAGCGGGCTGCTGGCCCTGGCCTTCATGTGCTGCCTGTCCTGGTGGTAGGGCAGGAGTTGAGCAGGAACCTTTAGCCTGGGACTCCCAGAAACCGGTTCCTTCCTTCTTTTTTTTTGGCTTTTCTGTTGAAAGTCCTCTCCAAAATGTGTTGACATTGTGCTCCTTCTAACATCTGCATTCCTCAGCAGGACTTTCTAGTTTATCTGCAGGGATATGGGCAGCTCTGTGTGGCGTTCGGTACTGAATGCAGTGGGGTACCTCCTGCTTGGACTCCTTGAAGAGTTGCCATAATCATCACCCTAGGACAAATACGGAGCTACTTGTGCAATCTTGTAGGTGTCTGTGGTTACACTGCAGAGGGATTTAGTCAGTCCAGTCTCACCAGCAGAACATTTGGAGATAAAGCAGCATTTTCAGGCCTGCTGGAGATGCGCCAGGTTTTTATCGAGCCTTGTGTGTGCTGAGGTACGAGCTACGAAGGCTGTGTGAATATAATGCACATAATTTTGGCTGATTCTTGTGCTCCTATCCCTTGCGATGTAGTGACTCATCCATTTGTGTGCATGCACACAGCAAGCAACAGTCCTAAAATGGTTCTTATGGTTTCTGAAGTGGGTTGCTGTGTGACTTGCTCATGCCAGTGTCCTTTCTTCATGACATTGCTCTTGGAAACTACTGCTCTTAAAGACAGATTTCAATTTCTGTTTCAATTATTGAATCCTAACTCCTCACTTGACTTGCCTTCCTTGAGCAGTATAAAACCTAAAATCATTCTTTCACTATGTTGAAAGATCTCTGGAGAAGAACTAGGTCTTGATAGTTATTTACGTATCCCATAGCATTGATTATTTCTATTCTCACGTGCATACAATCATGTTTTGGAAAGCTGCCTGCTTAGATTTACATGGTAGGATCAATATAAAAGGATTATGAAAGTACCGTTCATATAGTTTGACTGAAATAGAAATGGGAATGCATGTTCGTGCCTCCAAGGTCAGTCTATGGAGGGACATTCAGACTTTCTCTTCTCCATATCATCATCACCCAGGCTCTCCCTGCCGTTTCCTGTCCTTTGAACTCCGATGAGAGCTCTTGACGTGGGGAATCTGTGTAATGAGAAGGAAATGGCAGTGGTCTAGGCAGATGTCAAATGTGCATCACTTTTTCCTTGCCCACAACCAAACACCCAGGAGACTACTGGGTAGGAGAATAGTTTGAGTAGTTTGAAACTGTTGCACAATATGCCTAACTCCTCTGCAGTAAAGAACAGGTTATCGTTATCATCAGATTATGTAAGGGGGAAAATGGCCCAAAGCCAGGAGCAACTAGCTGAAATCATGACGGTTATAGCTGTGCTGCCATATGTGAGAATGTTTCTGTGGAGGGTTTTCTCTGGCTTCCCCTAGAGTTTGAAAGATACCTGAGGAACCAATCATAGATCCACAGGACATGTGAGTGGGCTTTAGAGCCTATTTGCATTTGTCCCCAGACCCCCAGATCTTATAATGTGCCAAATCCTATTATAATTTTGGTTCTTAGAGTGTCTTTGTATATGAAGAAAATGATTGTATGTAAGAAACATAATATTTGTAAAAAGAAAAGAAAAAAAGAAATGGAGCCTTTATCCACTTGTTTACTTAATATTCCAAATAGAGATAGCTTCTCTGCCTTCAGAGGTAGTACAGAACTCCTAACAGAAAAACAGCTGTAAGCATCAAAACTGAGAAAATTTCTTCAGTAAGACCCAGAATCAAAACCAAATACTGTGAATGAAACTAAGACTGTGAGTTTTAGATGTAATTTCTCACTACTTGTAATAAATGTAATCAATGTTTTGTCAACAAAAGGACTAACTTGGACAGGAGCATGAATCTTCACTTACTTTTAACATTGGTGCAGTACAAGTTTTAAGCTGAGTCACTTAATGGAATGTCAGACTCTTTAACAGCCTGTGTTTGTTAAGGCAATGTACATAGTTCAGATATCATTTACATTACAAACATCAAATCTATAACTTTACTGGTAATTTATTCAATGTTGGAAGTTATCAGACATCTTAAGAAAGCCCAGATTATCATTAAAATAGCTGTGCAAGAGTGTACATAATTGCTGCAGGCAGAATCTCACCACAGCTGCAATCATACACACTTCCTCTATATTACTTGCAAGAAAGACAAAATATTTTATCCTCCTTTTTATTGAAGCTCCACATCATTGTTTGCATTCCAGAACTCATTTTTGGAGTGAAGGCTTATTCAGAAAAAACTTTCATGTTTGTATATCATCTTCCTAGTTTGAAGGGATGAAGGGATGAGCTGATCTTGCTGGGATTTTAACCTGCGCTCCCAATGGAGGGCGAGTAGCATAATGTACTGACAGGACAACAACTTACATACCTGACCAATATCTGACACTGCAGGAGATGATCCATGAAACATGCTAATTGGATATTCCTAAGAATGATATTAAGCCCCTTGGTAGTAGTCTGCATTATAAAACAAACAAAATCAATACATTTTGTGTCCTCTGTCAGTTACCACTTTCAAGGAGGGAAGTTGCAGTGGAGTTGAGCTCAGCTCCGTAGTGCAATGTTCCATGTAAAGGCGAGAACAAAATTAAAAACCTACCCCAACAACTTTTTCAAGATACCCAACTTAATACTGAACACCGTGAGTATGAAAATGGTATGCTGTGAATTAATTATATGCCTGATGCTGTAGTTACTCCCTGCACAATGCTGGCCTACAGGAGCCCTCACAAGAACATTTTGTGAGAAAGGAGAAGTTGGTTTTAAAGTCCCATGTTTCCTGCCTTCCTCTGTTGGCTGCTGTGGCAGTATCTAAGTCCTGTTGTGCACTCTGGGGTTTGCTTGGCTTCCTTAAGACTTACTGCGCTGCTGTGATGAAGGACTCAGCAGAGAATATTTCTTGAACTCACTTAGAAAGTATAGCAAAAATAATGGAGACTTCTAAGGGGTTAAAAAGGAGCAGATCCTGAGGAGTCTGGCAGCTCTGTGCAGGTTGCTCTCCATGCAATAATAACATGGTATTTTAGCATTTTGTGTATTGCACAAGCTTTTGAAAATGAAATTATGAAAGAAAGCGAAGGGCCCATATACATTATGAAACTATATTATGAGTAATGAAAGTACCACCTAGCCTGTAGGCCACCCTTTCTCCAGGAGCTGTTTGAGCCTTAATTTCTTTCTAACAGTATGGTGCAATTGGACACTATTTCATTTTCATGCCTGCACAGAAAAATCTTCCTTTGTTCCTGTCTCAGAATGACTCATGTGGGAACAATGTCACTATCATCATCATGTTGACTTACTCATGCAGGATGGTAGACAGCCAGAACCAGTCCAGTGCCTCTTAGTGATCTTGTTTGCCCGAAGATGTCAAGAGCGAGTAAAGGTAGAAGAAAGAAGAATTACGAGATGAAGTGCAGTGAAGCTAAGGCGCTCGAGATGCCCTTGGAGCAAAGGGAGTGTGGTGGAAGCGACTGCTGCTGTTGACCTGATGTCTGCTGCTACACCCATCCCTTTATTGATATAGCCAGCCTGGCTTTTCAGGGCTTTGACAAATTAAAAATGCATCTATTTGGATGCCCTTCCTATGCCTTCTGGTCTTTATGCACATCTCTTTCTCCTTTAATATCCAAAAATTGAGTGAGACTGTACAGTTCTCATTTGGCTCTTTTATATAACCAAGGGATTCTCCAGGAGGCCATCATGGACCCCAGAATGGGACTATTTCAGCCCCTCTAATGGACAGCCAATGTGATTTCATGGTTAGTTTTTAAGCAGATAGCAAAAGCCATGATTTTACCTGAGAAATGTGAACCAATGCATTACACTGTATGCTCCAGATTTATCTTTTTGTCCTCTTATTATTTTAGAAGAGTTTTCTATGAACAGGAAGGTATTTCCTGGTAAAGGAATATGTGTGAAATTTATCAATGAGTGTAAAGCTTAGCCTTCTTGAAATGTAACTGGCTCCTGTTTAGAATGGTAGTGTTCTGAGAAGAGAAGGGAAAAACTAAAAATCTTACCTATTAAAAAGGTAATCTTTAGGCTGGAGGAGTTCTAGAAGTGTGAGATAAAGCACAGGATGAACCTTAAAATAAGATTCCAAAATTTATACAAAATTAAAAACTTTGTAGTAAATCTCCTACCCTGCCACATACAGTTTTTAATGGCCAACCTATCTTTTTGCACCTTTGCTAACTTTTAAAAATTAAAGTCATACGATTTCCTCTCAGTATTTCTTCAGTTACTTGTGACTGAAGAGTAGCAGTCTATTTGTGACTGGTACTGGGGTAAAGTCTGATGGGGATATTTTGCATGAAGTTACAAAGCATTGCTGATGCTTTACAATTTATGCAAGTTGGACTTCTGCCAATCACTTCTGTGCTCATCATAAAAAAAAAGAGTTTTGACCTCAAAAATGCATCAAAAAGTGAATGATGGATCAAAAAATGAATGATGGATATACTGATGTATATAGATGTTTGTGTGATTCTTTTATGGAAATCTTTTTGCTGAACTTTATGCAATTGAAAAACTCCATTCAACATAATGTCAAGGGTGTGATTTGTGGCGCTTACTCCAGTCTCTTCTGGAAAGTTGCTGTAACAGAGAAGCGAGGGATTTCCCCATTAACGGAAGTCCCCACTTGATGGCGAACCAAAGCTGTACCCTTGAAAACATCCTTTTTATAGAAGCATCAGCATTTGCCAGTCTGGCATATTACTTCCATGGAAATTACATGGTGTCATATCTCTTCCGTCTCTCTCTGTAATTAGGATATTGGGAATGTTATAGAAGCCCCTTACTTGTCTTCTTACTTCAGTGGTGTCCTGAACACAGCTCAGAAAGATTCAAGATGCTAATGAACTTGTATGTCAAAGTAAAACCATTACCCCTCCACTCATACGAATCTGTCTTCACTTTAGGTGATGTTCTTTTTCTTTTTTTTTCTTTAATTACATGGTTTGTGTGTGTACGGGTATATATGTACGTACACACATATATAAAATAAGTGTGCATTCACATAAGTAATAAAAGTAAAGGACAGAATATAAGGTCTGTGCTAAAGCAAAAATTCTTTATTTTTTTCCAAAATAGTATTTCTTGTTAAATATTTACACATAACTAATTCATCAAAGATGAAGTTCCCATTTTCCCTAAAAGTCATATAATAATAAATATTTTTTCTAGGAAAGAGAAGTTAAACAAAAATAATTTCACTGCTTTAAAAGATATGGTCTCCAAAATGCTTGTGGAGATATGAAACATAAAAAAGATAGCTGAAAACAATATATCTTTTCTAGTCCTCTGATCTTGGATCTTCACCGGCTCTTAAGAAGAATCCCAAATTGTTTATACAGAGAAGGTGTCCCCACTGAACTTTAGTTTTTATTTGCAGGGTGTCTTTTCTAAGCAATTCCCTTCCGTTATTCAAAAGGTTAACTAGTTTCATGGAAGCTACTTGGGATGTTGAATAATCCAGTTTCCACTGGTTCTCCAAATATCGTAAATATGCAGGAAGTTCACTTAGCTGCATAAATTTAGGAGAAACCTGGCAAGTATGAAAGTAACTGTCTAACGTCTGTGTAGTCCCATTCATTAGCAGGAATTTAGAGGTTTGCCAAATATATGAAAAGATGACAAATTGTGCGTATAGTGCTCAATTGTGGTATTCAGCCAGCTATGGGAAGAAATTATGAGTGAAAGAGCATGGAGTTTATTTTAATTAGAATTTGCTCTAGTTATTATTGGTACTAGTGGGATTCCATCCCTGAAGATATGAATTTGAACAATGCATAGGACCTGCAATTATCAAAATGGATAGATGACCCATGACACGTTTTCTGCTCTTCACAGGGCATTAGCAGTGCTTTTAGGTCATTGTGCTTGAAGAAAGTCTGTCTCAGAGAGGAGTGCTCCTGTCCAGCTCCAGAGCTGTTCTTTCCTTTTGGCTTACCTGATGTGGGCCACCCAGAGACTGATTAAGTCTGGGACTAGAGTGTGGAATGACTAGCGAATAGTTTTATTCAAATGAATTCTCAAGCAAGAGGAACCCTTTTAGCCAACGTTATCTGGTAGCCCACATCCCCTACATCCTCTGCAAATGAGAGGCAGCAGGTAAGACGGTGATAAAGGGGCTGCATGTGTTCTCTGCAGCTCACAGGTCAAGATGAGGTTATTGATCACAGAAACATGTTAAATGTTACTCCTTGGACCCCAACTTAAGGGAAGCCCTTTGCCCCCCAGCCCTGTCCCCTTTAATGAGTTCATAAAATGTGAACAGAATGTGTGCCTATTGTGTGGCATTTGAATGACTCCACTAACATATTTGATACAATTATTGTTACTATACATACCCTTGTAAGAAAGGAATTGTGCTTATATTTGAGATTGAACACACAGAGAGATGAGGGAACTTGCCCAGCACTGATCAGAGGGAGTCTATGGCAGGAGAGAAACTGAATTGACTTGTGTTTTGTTTAAGAATCACAAATTTGAGATGATCTTTACCATTCTGTGCTTTTCTTCCAGGTTTCTGGAGGAAGGTAATAGGAAAGTAGCAAAATGCTGTTCCAGGTACAGCTTTTGCAGGGCTTATTTAATATTTAATTATGATATCAACTTGGCATCAAAGAAAATAGAAATGGCCCTGCTATAGAAGGTCTACTTTGCTTTTGTGTTATGAAGAATTTCCTTGTACTGGTTAGTGTGTAGAAACTGTAGTGTTGCTTTATCTGGTGCACTTCCTTGCCCGGAAAGATTGGAAAATCACTCTGCCCCTGCCACAAGTGTCCATACGTAGACAGACTGATGTACATCGATAGTAAAAGTGGGTTGTCTGGACCCTACAGTTCCAGTGGGGTTCCTATAGCATATATTTGCTTTGTGCAGAACAGACACACCGTATGAGTTTTGGAAGATAGCAAGCTGCTAGGTTACTTGGATGTGTTTCAGTAGTTTTACGCTGAAAAGAATCTGACTTGTCTTCTCCACACACTTCTTTCACACTGGTAGTTTCTGGGACTTTCCCTTCCTGGCTGCTCTCTGTGGTTTGTAAATTAAGGCAATCCTTCCCTTTGATTCCCATCTGGCACTTTCAGGAGCTAAGCCAACTGGCTGGTTTCTCTCATCCTTCGCACTCAGATGAGTTCTCAGAGCAGTGAGGAGCTGCAGGTGTAATTGCAAGAAAACCCATTTCTCAATGTAATATGGAGCTGCAGAGATTTTCCACATTTTGAAAATGGGTAGAAAAGCTTTGCACAGTCCAGCTGACAGGATTGTGTGGCCAGTCAGGGAAGTTCAAGAAATGGTTCCTTGCTACACTGACTGCATTTGCAAGATGTCAGCTTTTCTCCACTCCCTGGAGGTGCTTGGATCTATGATTTCAAATAAACCTGTCCCTATTTTTGAACTTTTGTTCAAGTGGCAAAAGTATTGCTTAAGTTTTTCCAACCACTGCACCACTATTTGTTTCCCATAGTAAGTAACACAGCTGGTCAAAGAATTCACCTGTCTAAAGTATAAAATAAATCTCTGTCTTTTCCTAACAATTGGCAGATACCTCCTGGAGAAAATAATGAACAACAGAATTGAGGTCTCTGGGAATTTGCCCTTAAAAGGAAAAAATGACCTGCAGCATGAGATGAAGAGGGGGAAGCAAAGGGGGAAAAAGTAGGGGGAAAAAGTCAAATTTGTCAAAGGTTTTTTACCGTAGTGGTATTAGACATGAAGCAGCTGCTGGTTTCACCCAAAACTATGCCAGGCTGAGCAGCAGTTATCTGAAGTCATGGCATAATCATAAGCAGCTCTTTGGTTAAAATTGTAGGCTCCAACTGAGAATTACCTGCAGGGTTTATTCTTGCTACTATTTTCAGTACCCGGACTAGCTGGCCAACCGCTTGTAGTAACTTGTATACTAAAGACCAGGGTGATGGCAATAGCCTCAAGCTTTGTGTCAGGTTAAGGAAAAGAGGCCTTTTGATGGTCACTCCTGAAGAGTCTGGCCAGGGTTGTTCACTGAGGTAAAACCACATACGGCCATTTGGCATAGCCTCAACCTGAATCCAGGCTATTTTCCTTTAAGATTTTGGCTGCATTCAAATGCACTAAACTTGAAGAGCAATGTACTACCTAGCATGAGCGATAAGAGTCTTGCGCCTTGTTATGGAGTACTAACCCCTTGGAGCTGGACACTTCATTATGTTTTGTTAACTGTTTATTTTTATTTAAAGAAAAGAGACTTAGAGCATAATATACTGGGACAGTTTAAGTCTGGATCCAGGTTTTTCCAGGTAATGCAACACCAGTGTAAAACAAAATATCAATTTTCTTTCTGCTTCATTGTCCTTTCATTATTTTTGATGTTGTGTATTGCATTGTAGCAAAATAAAACTAACTTTGAGCAGCATTTTTACTTTCTATGATTCTGGTTACATGATTAACTAAAGTTTCATCTTTCTCTTTAGTAATGAAACTGCTATTTCAAGTGTCTGTACATGCAAAAAAAAAAAGATAATCTTATTTTTAATTTCCTTAATTTTCATAATCTCCATATAAAATTGTGCTGTTGATTTAGACTATGACAAAATGCACTGATAGACACCCACAGGAAGCTATTTATATTTATATATATATAAATATATATACATTATTGTTTTTCCCCAGTGGCTTTTTTCACTCATTCCTTCCTAAAGTAGGAATAGAAGGTAGTAACTTACCATGAATGATTCTATGTGGTCATAAGGATCTAGTAGATTTTTTTTATCTCAAGATGCAGCACTGAGATAAGGAAGGAAGTGGGATGTCAAGTGAGAAACTTCAGGATTTGATACAAGTCCAGATATGATTTCAGTGTTTGTTTGATGCTTCATTTTGTGTCTAATACAAAACAAAAGGCAGAACTGTAATTCTGAATGAAAGATTTTTTACTATATAAAGTGTGTCCACTGGATTACAACAGTAAAATTTCCCTTTAAAAGCAATGATACAAAGAAAATAGTATTAGTTGCACTACTTCAAGGTAAACAAAAGATGTCACTGTCAGACACAAAAAGAGCTAATCGTATTAAAGATTTTTCTGAAGCTATTCAGATCATGCCATTATGATACAATAAAGATTATTTTTAGTTTCTTTCTTTTTATGAAGGGAAACCACTGAAGACACTTCATGAAACTACTTTATCTGAAAAAAAAAAACAAATTCTAATTTATGAAGCCCCTTTGTTGATAGGAATGTTTGCAGAAATGCTTCCAAGTTCCTGTAAATGTCCCCACATTTCACATTCACCATATCATGTGAGCCTATTCTTAACCCTAAAGATGTGGTGTGAATCATTATATCGAAATGAAAGAAGAAGAATATGGAGAATAGAAAGTTTGCGAATTGTGAAGACAGAACATAGCATAGGCTAGAACAAAAGAGGAAGTTTGCAAGCAGTAGATTTTGAAGGAAAATAACAATAAGGAAGGGATTATCTCTCCATGCTACCAGTGTTTCAGTGGTGTTAATCTGAATGTAATACAGTAATGAACTGTAGAGTATGGGTCTCAATTTTCCATGATTGGAGTAAACCATTTATGTAACATATATGTATCAGTGTACATACATTTGTACATATGTACATACATACCATTGAAGTAAAATGTATGTTGCCTCTTCAAAGAGTAGGATTGGATCCTTCCTTTATAGTCAGACTAAACAATAGGATAGTGTTTTCACAAAAGCAGCATTATTAGTAGGAAAGTTCCTGGGACTGGCATTTCCTTCCTTTCTCTTCTGAACCACCTCTTCCAGAGCCATCCTGGGCTGGATCTGAAAATCATTATCTCAGACCACTTTTGTTCTTCCCGCTTTCTCAGAGTTTCAGCTATTCTCTCCATTTCTTAAATGTGATAGAACAGAATGAGGTCCCCAGGTCTTCCTCACACTGTATTGAGATCAAGTTCTCAGTGGCCCCAGTATTTTGAAGAAATTTCCAGCATGCACAATAACTCTTTTTTCCTGCTTCCCTTCAGCCTGGATATCCTCTGACAAAAGATCATAATTCTTGTACATAGTTTTTGATGATTTGCTTTTTTTTTTTTTTTTTTTTAGTGTGGGAACAAGGTTCAGAAAAGAGGTAGTTCAAGGAAAAAAAAAATGTCCCATTGTCCCTCTGTTAGTCCCTTGGGGAATCTGCTGAAAGCTCAGGGTAACTGGAGACTTGCGTTCATTTCTCTGAGTCCTGTCTGCTTTGGGGAACTTCCCCTTCTGGGGGAAATCCAGGTTCAGCTGCAGCTGGTGAAATCCCAGACAGCTGGACAGAAGGAGAGGGGACTGTAAAGGGCCTAGAAATTGCTTCACAGAAGCCAAAGCATATGTGTAGACAACCTCCATGCCTGTAGACGTATAAAGATCTTGGAAGATGGGTAGTCTTGAGAGCTAAACCTACTAGTTGTTTCATGATGAAACAGCCACTTTGGTTCCTCTCTGGAAAAAATATGAGTTTGGAAAGATATAGAAAGCCAGTTGTGGAAAGATAAGGGACTTTTTCCTGATAAAGTACTAGAGGAAAGCTGAGGACATATGTAAAGATTTATCCATATGGAAAAAGAATAGGGGGGTATGTGATGATGAACCTCAGGTTCACTAGCTGGGAGATAGAGGTTTTGTCAACCACACTTTGTCATGGATTGGTAGTGGGTTGCATAGAGAATATATCTGAATGTGTGTGCATCCATGGGCAGGGACATTTCAGGAGAAAGCGGGTTATATAGCTCAGGTGCTTATTTAACCAGGTTTAGAAATTCCACTCGTTCTTTCAATATTTATTTTCAGATCCAGTTTTGGTTACTGGCATTATGCCATTGATCTTATTACTAGGTCAAGTCAGCTGTGGACATCATCCTACACTGTGTCTAAAATGAGAATTTATTTGCATCTATTTATGTAATTTGTTGAGTAAGAACAATTCAGGTAAAGGAATAATCCCTTTTGAACCCCTGTTTTGATTCTATCCAAACAATGGATTTTTTTTATTTCTTTTAGAGGATCTTTAGACCAGATTCTCATTTTCTAGTGGAATGATATTAGAAGTTTTAAAGGTTTGATATGACTCCGGGTAAAGAGCTAGAGTTCTTATGATAACTGTAAGACAGTTATAGTTATAACAACTTAAAATGTATTAAGAGATATTTCGAATCTTAACAAAAATGTGGATCAATTTTGAGTCCCATAGCAACTTCCTTGAAAGGTAAATATCAGTTTTCTGTTATTTTACTTATTTTGCCATCTGCATAAGTAAATCAGCTATGCCATTTCACATAGTGTTACATTAATTATAGCATGACACATAACATGTAATGAGAACTAAATCATTCATTTAGATTCAGAAAAAAAATCTAAAAATTGAGGTTTTTTTCTTAAGAAGTCTATATAACATGTACAATTTGTATTTCTTAAGCTATTTCCACAATTGTAACCTTTTCCTAAAGTTTTTGAAGTCTTTGTATAGTAAATGGTTGCACGATATATTCACAGATGTTCTTTGGATTGCCAATTCACATTTTTATTTTCTAACAATTTTAGGTTGATCCTCTGTAGAGATTCCTTCCCTTGATGCTGTTGTAAAATGTTGTCTATAGGTCTAGAATTTGTACTGGTTAAATCAATTTCTATAAGTAGAAACAGTACTTTATTTATTTATTTATTTATTTTCCAGTCATGCAACAGCCTAATCACCTCACCTGGCACTAATACATATTCTAGTAGTGGTGCATGCAGAGATGTCTCTATCAGCATGATGGGCAACACGCCAGATGTTGAATTTTAAAAAAGTCTTCTTATAAAATCTGCTCAGATAGAGAAGTTATGGAGCTCAGCAGAGTTCTGTATTTGTACTATATTTGTTTATTTTTTTTATTGATTAGTTTCTCAGAGTGTCCAGATAGAAAATTTATGTTCTAGGGTACATGCCTAGAAATTAGAATGAAATTGATTCTTGTTTATTCTTATTCTTACTGAGTCTTGTTATTGATTCCACGTCTTGTACAACATTTTGCCGTTGTACTGGATTTTTATGGCATACTTGTTGTACCTGGGAGTAGTAGCTGTCTTAGAGCCCTTGATAGATCTGGTAAATTAAAATGATCATAGAAAATGTGAATGATCAAATTACATAACTGATCTGGTAAATGAA
This sequence comes from Crypturellus undulatus, assembly GCA_013389825.1. Classification (NCBI taxonomy): domain Eukaryota; kingdom Metazoa; phylum Chordata; class Aves; order Tinamiformes; family Tinamidae; genus Crypturellus; species Crypturellus undulatus. The sequence goes on along the minus strand of VWPW01006802.1, from coordinate 1,115,705 downwards.
AATGATCATAGAAAACGTGAATGATCAAATTACATAACTTGACACACACTAATTTGAATTATGTAAGGTTTACAAACCTCAGCCAGCGTATTTTAGAAAAAATCTGATTTGAAATGTTTAATCTATGTAAGTATCATAGTGTGTAGGAGCACTGAAGAGTGCCACGGTATTAATATAAGGATAACACAGCTATCATGTATTCATTTATTTATTTACTTGCATCTATTTCTATACAACTGAGAATTTTTATTCAGTTTATTAGAGGTCTATGCAAACTCTAAGTTGTTTAGCTCTAAACCTGTTGCTAAGGTGGTACTCTCCTCTTGGAGTTTAGAATAAGTTAAAAATCAAAAAAAGTAACAGGACCACAGTCTAGTGATGAAGAAAGTAAACTGATGTTAGTGTTATTCACCAGGAACTCTTCCTAACTGTGAAAAGTAGCATAGAAGAAAATACGAAGATTTATTTCTGAAAATGTAGCAAGTGGCTGTATCATAGTGTATTTGGAGAGTCTCTTGTGTACTCAACATTTCAATAACAAACAACACACTGGGGCTGAACTGTTACAGCCCTACAAAAGAAAATTAGTAAGATTATGTTTAGTGTAATAGACAAGCTAGTATAAGAAGAGATGTCTTAAGAAATGAGATTAAATCAAAATATCAGCATTGGAGGGTCATCTTTGCTGGAATATCTGCATGGGATTTGACTGCTTTGCCAAAGCTAGAAATAAATAATTTTGCAGGTATTGAGATGATATATGATAAGAAGCAAATCAAAATGATAGCCGGATGAACTGAGAAATACTATATTTAAGGATGCTATTCAATTGTATTTGCAAGATTTAGTTGTAGCGTACCATGAGGATCAAGGCAAAAATCCAAGTTAAATATCACGCTGTGTTTCATGGGCATAAATGATTGGTGATGTTTCCATTGTAAGAGAAAAAAAAGCAGGTAGGTGGGCGTTAGTGAGGGGAGAATGATTAATTCTATTAAACTTACACTGACGATTGCACATGCAGAGAGAGTTGTCAGAAAGACAGGCTGAGTTGTTAACTTAGCCAAAGTGATTCATGTCTAGAGTGGAAATATGAATTTGTAAGCTATGAAGTTCCTAAGTTAACTGGAGAAGTGACAATTTAGAGAGAAGAGGCAGAAAAAGAGGTGGGAACCAAAACCATGGTTTGGTTTGAAGCATTTCCTTTTCTGTCCAGAATGATGGAGTGACTTTCACATTCTAAATGAGCTGCTAGAGAGGATGGAAGAGAATTAGGAGAAAATAGAGACCCTGAAAGCGGATGAGGTCACATTTGCAGGAATACATAGTACCTGTGGTAGGAAAACTGGCAGATCAAAGTGTGAAAACGGCAGTGCTAGAATTCTAAGTTTCAATTAAGGAGAAGTCATGAGAGATGGGAATGAAAAATAGTTTAGCTGAATTCAACTGCCATAAGCTAGGTTGGAGAAGACATATGGTATAATAGAAAAACCCAAATCCCAAGACAGCGCTTATAGGTGCCATATTCAACAAACGTAGAGTGTCTGAAATCATGAGTTAAGTATTTGCCAAGTAGACTACATTGTTAGATGTTTCTAGAAGAAAAGTAGCTCTCCCGTGTACCAAGTATCAAAGTTGCAGAAAACAACTGTAGCAAGCTAAAGCAGAGACATGGTACAAAAGGATGAATTAATCAAAAGAAGTGAGATATATGTAAGATTAGAAATGGAATAGCTGGTTTGATGAAAAAAAAAAAGAGAAAATCCAGCAATGCAATTAAAACTAGCTGATATGAACCCAAACTATAAAGATATATAGTGAAAAAGGAAGAAAATAGACAAAAGACCTAAAATAACAACTAGAAATATGTGATTGAATTAAGAAAATATATTTTAATATGAAAATGAAGAACTATGTCAACAGTATACTGATTTTAAAGAAACAAATTTGCTTCTCATGTTTGTATCAACCTTTTCTGTGTAAGGATTGGCCATAATTTTAGGTCTTTTGCCTTACTAATAAAATTTATCTTTACCTGCTTCCTAATGAAGTTTATCCCAAACAAGAAGAGAGGTAGAAAAAAAATGTAGAAACAGTAGACTTTCTTAAAAACGGAATACAATCAAAACTAATTGTGTTGGGAGAGGAAATAGCCAAAGAGGAAAGAAAGCTTAAGAAAAAGAGATAAGGAGTGATGCAAGGAGGTGCAACATAGACTAAGAGACAGAAGAAAGAAGTATCATGAAAGCAAGAGATGTTGAAGGAGGAGAGCAGATAAATGATTTGTGAAATGAGAAAGGTAAGAAAGCTTAAGGGATGAACAACTGAAAGCAAGCTAAAGTGAAGAGGAAAATCACAGCATATTTAGCAGCTATAACTTGAAAGAAATTGATGGCTTCTAGTATGATTTAACACATATTCTGAAACATCCTTGCAGTTCTCAACCAGACAGGTAACACTAGATAGCTGTGAAGACACATCTTTACACTTTTTGCCTGCTGGGCTTTTTCCAGTGGAATCAACCTTTTTCAACCTCTTCTTTCGCTAAAGTTTAAATTTTCCATTTCTTATTATGAAGATTAATATTTTCACCTGAGAAAGACTGTTGAAAGAGTTTACTTTATTCTGCATCTCTTCATTCTTGAGCTCTCATTTCATGAACCTACCCTGTTATCTTAGAAAGTCCTTCTGCTGACTGGAATGAGTTTCTGCACAGAAACACAGTGAAGCTATCATTCATCTTTTCTTTCTAAAATGGTATCAAGAAGCTGCTCTAGCATGGATTAGTTTGGATAAGTATGGACTCCCACTGCTTCAGTTTGGTAAATTTAATCTCAATCACTTGTGGTAGAAGATATATTTTATATTCCTTATTCAGATTAAATTCCTTTGGAAATCACCAGAAGATTTGTTTGAGTATGGTTTGTATGCTCAGAAACAGAGGTAACGTTTTGGAGTCAGTTTCAAGACTGAGTAGTGTTGAAGGATAAATTTGAATGACAAAATGAAACTCGGAAGTACTCAGAACGCTTAAAATCAACACCCCAAACCAAATGCTTTAAGCTCTGATTGGAATGCACTGAAAACTATCAAAATATTTTCATCTGGAGCAAAGGGTGAGAAAGGCTTTGGGAAGTTCCAGCAAAAGCTCAAATTTGGTTAAGGCCACTCTTGAATTTCCCCCACCCACATATGTCACCTGATATTCAACCATATTCATAGAAAACAGAAACTATATGGAAGATTTTAGTTTCAGATGCATTTCCTAGACTTCTGTATAGGACCAAGACTATATGACAAAAGTTAAGACCATTGGTGCTATTAGAAACTAGTAATCTCTTCTGAAATGCTGCAGTATACCAAGAGATGCAATTCTTAAAAGGCTGCACTTCTAAAAGATCAATCAATAAAACTCATTTGTGTATTTCTTAATTTCTACTTTAGAAACTACACTCAATCAGAAGAGTGAATGCTTTACAAATGTATAATAAAATACATTTCTGGCTACAAAGATCTTAAGATCAGTATAAGCATAAGAAAAATGGTATGAGTGAGGAAAATAGTGTTATCCCAATTTTCCTGAGACAATTTTTAGCATAACCTTTGGATATGTTGACCTTTTAGACAGTGATATGGTAAATAGATGCCTAAGATTGTTTTAAATAAATAATCCTGTCTTCACAATGTAAATTGGATTCTTTAAGCTTCCCTATTGTTATTTCCTGACTAATTCATATGAAGTTCTGCAGTGTATACATACCCAATCCATGAAATAATTGTAGGTTTTCTGAATCTCAAATACAGTATCTTTGTCACCACTCTTCTTTCCTTCCATTAAAAAATATGAGATATTTTGGATATGAGAACCAGAAAGCAAGCTAGGATCATGGAATTAATCTTAATTTTTAGTTTAAAATATTTATTTTAATTAACTGAGGTGATCAGCTCTTTTAGAAACAGGAAAAAATAGTGGAAAGCAAAATCTGCAATACTCTGGATCATTTTAATTAATTATCAAAGATTTCAGGAAGCAAAACACCGAAATTGAAATATAAAAGTACATATAATACTAAATTTAAAACTCAGATATCTAGATCACTAACTTGGATCCCTGATATCTGAAAGGAAGGGATGAGTTTTAGAGATCTGGTGTAGGAGGAAACTGGATAGTTTAGATACAGTTTAAATACGCAGATTTACAGAGGTGGGTAGTTAAAAGATGGCACGTAATGGTGAGACCTGACTGAAGACACCTGTGTTGTTTTGATGACTGTGACTGTGAAGAAGACTTTAGGGATAAAGGCTTAAAGTTCTGTCTGTGTTATCTTTAAAGCTGAACGATGAGGAAATACAGAAACAGAATATCCCTTAGGATGTTAGAGGAAAAGTTCAAGGAAGAAAGACTTGTGAGAGGTTAAGGCTAACAGGACTGAGCAATTATTGCTGTATTTTTCTATGAAATCCCTCATCAGTAAGTTATATAAAGAATAAATAAGTAGAATCAGAGAATCAGAGAATAATTTAGGTTGCTTCTCAACATCGTTTAGTACCAGCTCCTGCTGCAAGTAGAGCCAAAGACAAAGTTATATCAGATTGCTCAGGGCCATGGCCTATTATTTTTGGTTACCCCAAGGATGGAGATTCAACTAGATTGTAAGATGTAACCTCCAAACTCAAATCTTAGTTTTTATTCATTTTTTCCAACAGAATTTATATTCTGAAAGTTTCGTAGGGCTAGAATTTTTAAAACCTCAGAGTTTGGAGGTTACATCTTACAATCTAGTAATGTCGTGTGCTTGAGTAAGTGCCAAACCAAATTTATTTTCTCACCTCTATGCCACACGCAGAAAAGCAACCCCCTACTTGAGGCAAGGCCTGACAATTGAATGCCACAAGCACACATAAGCACGTTAAGCAGGTAGCAGATTTCCAGCTAAGCAAATGGGACATTTATTCAGCAGATAAGGAAAATTTGTATTCAGAGCAGTACATTTTAGGTCTTGGGGAGATACTTACAGCTTCTAGATTGCCTACATTATCTACTGGCATGTGGTTTGGCTCTTCTCAGGTCTATGAATCTATGGTTCCCTTCTGAGGTGTGAATGTCATAGAAGTCAAACTATAGAGATCAAACTCTAGCCAGACTGGCTGCTGTCCACATAATTGCCACTTTCTTCTTTTGCATTTTTTGTTGAGGTAACAATCTTCTCTTTGGAGAGCTGCAGCACTGGAAGTTCCACCTGGATATGAAGAAAAACTTCTTTATCATGAAGGTGACCAAACACTGGCACAGGCTGCCCAGTGAGGTTGTGGAGTCTCCTACTTTGGAGGTATTCCAAAGCCATCTGAACATGGACCTTGGCAACACGCTTCAGGTGATTCTACTTAAGCAGGGTTTAGATGAGATGATCTCTTTCCAGACAAAACCGTTCTGTGATTCTGTGATTGTATGATTAAGGGACATAATACAATTTGCTGCGGAAAAACTGCAAGAGGGAGAAAGTAATTTTGAGCTCTAGAGATCATGATGAATTGAAACTCTCAGGCTTTTTGTGTGCAAATGAGCACATGTATGTTCGGAAATACTGAAGCTGACAACTGTGAAGCTGCATTACTTTACAGAATAGAACTGCCTGCAAAATAGTGTCTGCTTGAAATCGAACAAGACCTTTGGTAAGATCAGTGATCTGTAAACACTACTGTATATAAAAAATCCTTGAGTCAAAATTGAAGAACCTAAGAACAGTTGTGCCAAGTTAGCCTGAACGTTCTTTTAATCCTTCTGCAATGGCAGCAAACAGCAGATGCCTAGAAGGGAATAAAAAGGTAAGGTAAGCATACAGTGAAACTTCTCCAGAATAATCTCCTGGCCTTCAGCAATTTATAGCTCAGAGACTATGAGTGCCAAAGGCTTTTCTATTCAGTAATCCTTTCTGGATTTTTCTACTTGTTTTTGAGCCCATACTAAGTATTAGTACACACAGGGTTTTTTTTTAACAAGAACTTCCACAGCTCAGTTCAGTTCTTTTTGTCTGAACCTGCTGTCTGATAGTTTTATTTGATGACCCTTAACCCTTGAATTGGTAAAGACGAGGAATAGCCATTGCCAGTTCACTTTCCCTATGGGACATAATTTGATATGGGACATATTTGATAAATCTCTGAATATTTCTTCTACAGCCATCTCTTTTCTAATCTGGGCAGTCTCCTTTGTCACTACTGTATCTTGTTCCACGCTCGTACTGTGGAGACCTATCCGTAAATCATTCTCAAGCTTTACAGAATCACACAATCACAGAATGGTTGAGGTTGGAAGGGACCTCTAGAAATCATCTAGTCCAACATCCCTGCTCTGTCACCCTCACAGGAAAGAAGTTCTTCCTCACTGGTGGAGATGGAACTTGCTGTGTTTTAATTTGTACCCATTACTCCTTGTCCTGTCACTAGTCACAACTGAGAAGAGTTTGGTCCCACTCTCCCTACATTCTCCCCTCAGGTATTTATACATATTGACAAGATCCCTTCTCAGTTTTCTCTTCTCCAGGCTAAACAGGCCCAACTCGCTTAGTCTTTCTTCATATGATAGATTCTCCAGTCCCTTAAACATCTTTGTCAGTCTACACTGCACCCTCTCTAGAAGCTCCCTGTCCCTCTTGTCCTGGGGAGCCCAGAACTGCACCAATACTCCAGGTGCGGCCTCACCAGAGCTGAGCAGAGGGGCAGAGCTGAGCAGAGGGGCAGAGCTGAGCAGAGGGGCAGGATCCCCTCCCTCAACCTGTTGGCAACGCTCCTGCTCATACAGGATCCCATTGGCCTTCTTGGCCACGAGGGCACATTGCTGACTCATGGTTAACCTGTTGTCAACCAGGACTCCCAAATCCCTCTCCGCATAGCTGCTTTCCAGCAGGCCAACCCCTAATCTGTACTGGTGCCTGGGGTTATTCCTCACCAGGTGCAGGACCCTGCACTATCCTTGTTAAATCTTGTGAGGTTCCCCTCTGCCCAACTCTGCAACCTCTCCAGCTCCCTCTGGAGCACAGCCCTCGGAGTGTCGACCACTCCACCCAGTTTGGTATCGCCCGCAGACTTGCTGAGGGTGCACTCTGTGCCCTTGTCGAAGTCACTGATGAACAAATTGAACAGCACTGGGCCCAGTGCTGATCCCTGCAGGACTGCACTGGCCACAGGCATCCAATTAGACTCGGCTCCATTTGTCACCCTCTGAGCTCTGCCATCCAGCCAGTTCTCAATCCTGCTGCTGTCCACTCATCTAACCCGCACTTCCTGAGCTTCCCTATGAGGATGTTATGTTGAAAGCCTTGCTGAAGTCAAGGTGCACAGCATCCATGGCTCTCCCCTCATCACCCATCCATTCATCCCATCCTAGAAGGCTATCAGCTTGGTCAAGCATGACTTCTTGGTGAATCCTTGCTGACTACTCCTGATCACCTTTCTTTCTTTGACATGCTGAGAGATGGTCTCTAGGATGAGGTGCTCCATCACCTTTCCAGGGATGGAGGTGAGGCTGACTGGCCTGCAGTTTCCTGAGTTTTCCATCTTGCCCCTTTTGAAGACTAGAGTGACGTTGGTTTCTTCCAGTCCTTTGACACCTCCTTGCTCTCCATGACCTCTCAAAGATGATGGAGAGCGGCTGAGCAGTAACTCCCACCAGTTCCCTCAGCACTCGGGTGCATCTCATCTGGGTCCATAGATTTATGTGCATCCTGTTTGCCTAAATAATCCCTAACCCAATCCTCCTCGACCAGCAGAAAGTCCTCCTCTTTCCTGCTTCTCTCTCTTGTCTCTGGGCTCTGTAGTTCAAGGGGACTACCCTCAGCAGTAAAGACAGAAGCAAAGACGGCATTTAGTGCCTCTGCCTTCTCTGCATCCTCCGTCACCAAAGCACCCACCCCATTCAGCAGTGGACTAACATGTTCCCTAGTCTTCCTCTTGCTGCTAATGTATTTATAGAAGCCCTTCCTGTTGTCCTTGACATCGCTTGCTAATTCTGATTTCAGATGGGCCTCGACCTTCCTCATTGCATCCTTGCATTCCTGTAAAGCTTCCAGAAGAAATGGGTAGTGGGGAAGAACTTTCTTACTCACTAGAGATATGTTCTCCACATAAAAAAAAATAGAATAATTTTAAATAATATACTGTTTTCATTGAAAAAATAGTGATTTCTGTTGTAAAAGCATTAAGGATATACCAATTTCCAGTCTTTTCTTTCCTCTTGTTGCCACTTCCAATAACTTGGTTTGCAAAGCAGGCACTTAAAAGGCTAAGTTTACTTTTATACTAGAAATCAGTTTAGCTATAAAAATGTCAGCCACTCCCCATGCACAAAGGTCCAAATGAAGCTCCTCTGTATGATTTCTTCCTTTCTCAGTAATGAACAGTGGCTGAAACTCAGATTCTTGGAAAGTCAGATTTGCATATAAAGGAAAAAAGAGTGTTCAGTAATAACCAGTGCTTGTCCCACTTGTAATTTGATCTCTGGACAGCCAAAGATAGTAAGGCTTGGAACTGTGAATAGGGAGCAAAAATGGGTTTGTGAGACAGAGAGGAATAGTGACATAAGTGAGCAACAAAGATTAAGGGGAAGGATAAATGGGAAGTTGTATAAACATGTACTGGAGAAATAGAGTAATCCTTCCACGTATGCAGAAAATCTGTGCTTTGGCTGCTGGAATGAGTAATGATTCATTACTGCAACAGAATAAAGAACAGCTATCCTTATTCTGGCTTTGCCATGTTAGTAGAGGAAACCAGGTTCTTGGTTGTAAGGTTTAGGATACAAATTTTCACTAAAGAATCAACTGTGTACTGAAAGCACCAGATTTCAGAGGGGTGAAACTAGCCAACCAGCCGAGGGACTGAACTCTTCTATATAACCCCAGAACAGCTCATAACAGCAGCAGCGGCAGCAATGTAGACAACCCAAACATCAATATGCAGCAGACCTATCCTTCCTTTTGCCAACACAGAAGTCATTTGAGTGACTTCTGTGTTGGCAAGTTGTTTGAAAACTTTCAGATTTAAGGACAAGGGATATGGCCCTGTTAATGTCAGTGGTGTAGCACTTGATGCACCAGGACTGACTCTCACCCCTTTGTTTACAATAGAACATGAATTATGTTTATTGGGGATTTTTTTGAAGGCAGATATAGACATGCTTGAGTTGAATCAGCAAATGTAAGTCCATTTACCGAAGATCTGATTTCCTTTAGAATCAGAAATGCACTGAATTTGCAGCATGAACAGAATGTTAAAGGTCATATTCCTTGAGAGTCAGTGCTTTGTTTTGTTTTGTTTCATGCAGTACTTCTGAATCTATTATTTCCTGTTTGTAATCTAAAATAATCCCTACTGTCAGAACAAATAAACCAAAAGAGATCTTCATGTTTCAGAGAGCACAGTCTACTACAAAGATTGTCCACCAAAACATCAAATGGAAGTTCTTCTCTTCTGTATAGAAGACTCCTATAGGTGTCAGCTATGTATAAGTGGAGGGGGCTATGGAAGGAGAGGACAGGATAACCAGCAGAATGGTTCTTTGCTCTATTTTTTTCCCCTTTTAATTCCTTCAGATGGATATTTGCAGCACTGTAAGCTATTGTCACTGTGGACTAGCACCAGCTCTGCTGCTCAGGTGTGATTCATAGCAACACCACAAAGCAGAACCATGTCCTGAGAGAGCAGCAACATGAGATACCCACCACAGAGGATGTGTATCTCAATGCATACAATTTCCATTAGATCTCCTCCTTTCTACATCTTCTGCACACTCTTCTTTGAGAAGAGACTAAATAGAAAGCAAAATGTGGAAATGTTAAAATGCTTGTCACTTTATGTTACTTCTCTGTTTCCTATATTTGAGGAGCTAATAATGTATTTGATTAATATAGATGCTAGCTTTGTGTGAATACATCTGTCATAATCCCACTGACTCCAGGATGTGGTTGCCCCTCTGGTGAAGTTGTTTAGAGATGTATGGGGGTTCATGAAGTTCTTTAGGTTTTGAAAACCTGCAGTCACTGTCTGGCTTTTCTGGCATGTTTTCTGAGCACAGAATCTATGCAGCCACTTCCAGGAAAAGGGATCCTGTGGTCCATCTGTCCCAGCTCCTTTTTGAAAACTGCTTTGTTCGAGCACCTTTTGTCTTTGTTCTTTCTTTCATATTGTGGTACATTATGCTCAGCTCTGCAGACAATCTGGTGCCATTAAGCTATTACCTATGCCATTGGTTGCTTTTTTTGGTGCTTCTAATTTGCATGGAAAATTATTCATGTTAATAACTCTTCATTGTTCCTGTCTTATCTTCCTAAGTCATGTCAGAGCTACACAATACAAACCCTACTGTCAAAAGGCGGCTGTATACTTGAAGGCATTAAGTGATTTGCCTTCAGTGAATTAAAATTAATTCAAGGCATTTGGTGACTTGCCTACAACCAGAATTCTTAAGCTTTTACTTTCCCCACAGGTCATGCTATTCACTTTTGCCTATGATATCAGTTTTTGAACCAGATACTTCTGCCTGTTAAAACAGATACTTCTTTTTTTACAGTTGAGCCTTGTCCTGCTTCAGAGAGAAGCAGCCTGTCATTCCACTTGGAGATGCAATCAGAGCAGCTTGCAGTACGTGAGAGGTATTTTCTGAGCAGAGCTCTACTTACAATCTTGTCTTATAGATTAGTCTTAACAGTTAGTCTCATGAACATTTTCCTCATCTTCAAATTGTGCTGACCTGTTCACATTATAAGAAAAAAAATATTATTCAATAGATATAACGCAAAACACAGAACACTAATATTAGATGCAATGTCTTGTACATACCTGCAGAAACCTGTAACATGTTTTTAGAGTACAAGGGTCTGCTTTAAAAAACATCGAAGTATCTTTTCAGTTGCTGTTTAAAACCACTCTTGTTTCTCAGTTTTTAAGTACTATCACTCAGTACTAGTTTTGCTTCCTAATGTTGATCTGCTTTCAGCTGAGCTTTTGTTTCACAAAGTTTGTGAAACACACCTGCTTAAACACTTTAGCAATATGGAGCAAATCTGAAAATGGCTGGGTATCTATTATTTCATAACTGAAACCTTGTCAGGTTTCTTTTGTATTTTAGTATGATATTGTAAGCCACACAGGAAACCTACCTTCATTTCTATAGTGACTTATTCTAGAATATTTGGTTAGATATTATCAACTATATAATATATTAAAATTACTCAGTGTTGGCACCACTCCTAAATACAAGCCCATCTATATGCTTAATAGCTCTATTCAGCTATTAAAAGAGATTAAAATGAGTTTCATTTTCTGCCAGACCTCAAATAAAGTAACCATCAAAGCAGGTGAAATAATAATAAAAAGAAAAAAAAGACATTGTGAGATTTCCTGAAGCGTCTTTTATTTATTTACAAAAAAGTAAGGTCAAGTGATTCTTTACAACAAATGTTCCTGTTCCTACTGAAGTCCTTGACAAAATGTTACTGATTTCTCTGGTAGCGTAAGTCCTTCCCTGTTAAGCAGTAAAAGTACACACCCTGACTGTGATTGATTTTTAGGTACAGAACCAGGTTCAAAGGTATAAGATCATGAGACAAAAAAAAAAAATACTGATAGGCAGGATAGTCAACAAGTGTCATCAGCATTACTGTGTGAAATTAGGAGAAATACACTTTTTTTTTTCACATACAGTGGTCTGGCAGACTGCACAATTTTCTTGGGTCAAGGGGAAGCTTAGATATCAATAAAACTAAAAATTCTGGGGGGCTCAAACTGCTACACATCTACTTGCTCTCCATCTTTCTTCCCATTCCAATCCCTCCAGCATTTGGATGATAGTGATTATCAAAATGCTTTTGACAGGATTGCCCATACCCACAAAAGCACATTAAAAAAGCCTTAGGTTAAAAGAAGATTCTTTTGAGAATTAGTAACTAACTAGAAGATGAAAAACAAAGCTGGGAGTGACTGATCAGTTATCACAATTGAAGGAAGCTGCAAGTGGAAGTGCAGCCTAGGTACTGCATAAATGCTATTCAACATCCTCACAAACGTGCTGAAAAAAATGGATGATGATACAAAGTCGCACCCAATAGTCAAAACTGAACGCTGACTGGGAGTGGAGGATCTTGCATTATCAAGTGACTCTGTAGGAAAATGGCAGAGAAAACTTAATTCTGATAAATGCAAAATAATGCATATGGAAAAAATACAACCCTAGCAAATGCAGGCAGTTCTAAGGGAGCAGTTGTCACTCAAGAAAAAGATCTTGAAAACACTGTGAATGTAAATATAAAAACATCAGCTTAATGTTCAGACCAGGCACAGGGTGCGCCCCTTGGCTCAAAAAAAGTGACTGCTGGTTAGCAGAAACTGGAAGGTATAGAAAGAGAAGGGGTACTCACCCTGTTTCTCATTCTTCTTATAACGGTAGATGCCCAGTGCTTGCCATTGCTGAGAAAGATGTGAAGCTATATGGATGTTTGGCATGATCTAATAGAGCTGCTTTTATATCCTGATGTAAAACAAACTGTGCGAGAGAGGAGATGTAACCTGAGGCCACAGAGGAAAGTGAAACTATTGAAAAGTGTATGACTGGAGAACCAATGTAACAAACTGTGCATCTAACCAAGTCCCACACAGAGAACCAAAGGATCCAAACAAACAAAAGAAAACAAAAAACAAAGCACAGAAGACATCACAGGGAGATTATGAATTAATCCTTAGCATACTAGAAGCTGGTCGGCTGTTGCTATTTCTTTAGCTTGATGCTGGACCTTGACATAAATCACATCCTCAAAGGCACTGAATAGACACTGACAGTAATTGCAATGATATTCCTCCAAAGTATCAGAAAGATTCATCCTGAGTGGACATATACTAAGGGAGAAAACACAATTTTTATAACTTTTAGAAGGAAGGCAACCAAGGGACACTGAGTCTGCTATTTAATGTTAGAACATCTTAGTGGTTTAAAACCACTAAGTCTAAAACACCGAGAGAGACATGTTTGCTGGCTGTAAGTTTGCAGTGCTCTGCCTCCCTCCCACCTCCCATCCCCAGGGCTGCCTCACAAAGAGCTCTCAGAGAGTCAGCAGAGCGTCCTGGGCGTGCAGACCCNTAAAACCACTAAGTCTAAAACACCGAGAGAGACATGTTTGCTGGCTGTAAGTTTGCAGTGCTCTGCAAACCCACCTCCCATTGCCAGGGCTGCCTCACAAAGATCTCTCAGAGAGTCAGCCAGAGCGTCCTGGGCCTGCAGACCCCCAGATGCCACCAGGATGTACTAACACGCAGCCGAGGCTGCCGGGTAGCTCGGAGGCAACACTGAAGAGATACAGTAGCTGTGACCAGATTGATAACTACAACAGGCTGAAGTAAGCAAGCAAAGGGAAAGCTGTGCAAGAATGAATGAACAAATAATTCCTGATGACAAGAATACTGTTATTTCAAGAAAGAGCCACAGGTACAAGACACATTGCAAGGGCCTCAAGATTAACTGAATATTCTTGGGAATGATGTGAGTATGTTGGAAACATAAGTATTTGTATTTGTGGGTTTCATAAATGGTATATAAATAGTGTTTAAGAGTTACAATCTTAAATTTTGGCTGAGGAAAACAAATATGGGATGGAGAACTGCAGCTTTAACTGGTCTCATTTTTCCAAACACAGGAAATCTCAAGTTGTGTTCCTTTAAGCAGAAGCTCTTGGAAAACAAATAAAATGCATGCCAAGTGGCTTGGTTGGATGCAGGCAGCAATTACTGAACACGGCAGCCCATACCGTGAGTGTCAAGTGACTGTGGGAGAGCTGAGCACCCCTTGGCACTGACCACAGCGCTGGTTGATTCAACCCTGTCTACTGACTTCAGCAGATCATATCCTTAGCAGGCCACAACTGAGGGGAACGCTGCTGCTGACCAAGCTTCCACGGGAATTTCAGAAAGTGATGTCTTTCCACTCCAAAAAGTTTTTCACGGACTATGTAAGAGAAATGCAAAGTTTATTACTGTCACCTTGCTCTGCAGAGGTATGGTGAAGATTGTGTTCCCTAGTGTTATGCAGATAGGAACTAGAAGTGGAATTTAGGCTATTATAAAAACACTTTTCTATTTGAGAACGCTATTGTCTGTCCAGGAAAGCAAATATATCCTTAGCTTATCAAGAGAATGCATTTGGATATTTTCATTCACACTCAACGATAGACTATTTTTAGCAACTAATAATGTATATGTGCTTTGCAGTATGCTCTTTGATGGTCTACTTTATATTGAAAATAGCACTGTAATAAAAAGTTTGCTTTTAAGAACCCAAAATTTTACTGTACTTCCCCCAAATCTGGGATTAATAGAAAATGACTTACTCTGTAACATGGCCGTATCTCACTGTAAAAAATAAAACCAGTTTCTTTCTTATGTATGCAATGGAGGTAAGGGTCTCGGGTTGACCCGATGCAAAAAAAAAAAAAATCAAAACAATATAAAGAAGTAAGGTTTAGAACTGGCTGTCGTAAAAGTTAAACAAATCATCTAATTTTAACCGACTAATGAAATCAGAATGTTCAAGGCCTATTCTTTTTTCTATCGCTACTTTTCTAAATGTTTTAACCTGCAAGGATAGTATCTGCAGTCCATTTGCAATCTATGTTGAGTTTTAAGGCGGATTGATTTTTTTCAAGTCTTAGCACATACCAACAGGAGTAGCTGCTAGCAATTCTGGAGATACAGAAGTGCAAGAGTTTGGTACCTAGTTGTCACGGCAGCTAACCTACGTCTAAATCACCTTGTACGCTTCTGGGAAAGCTTCTCAAGTCCCAGCCATTCTGTGGTGTTCCTCCTGTCGGAATTGCCCGTTCCTTTGGGAGATCTGCCCTTTGTGGAGAAGGGCACAGGCGCAGTCCTTTCCTCCTAGCATACACTCGTCCTGCTGATGTTGCCCATTAACGGAAAGGAAGCTGACAGGAATGCAAGGCCCGTGATGAAGCTCTCCCAGCTACTCCAGCTGTTGGCAGCAGTTTCTTGGCAGCTGTTTTTTTCTTTGCCAAAATAAGCTACTCCCTTCAGTTTCATGACTTAGAGCAAACAGCAATACCAGTGATTTTGATGAAATTACTGCAGATTCATAGTGGCATAACAGAAGCCAAGCTTGGCCCTAAGACAATTTATAAAGCAATGAATGAGTTCTGCTCTGTGGTTAATGATAATAAATAGGAGCACCATCTCTTCTATCCGGTACACAGGCTCTGAAGTGCTTTAATAATGTCTATAAGCACAATCCAGGCACATGCACATTTCCATTCTTCAAAGAAGACGTTGTGAGTCCTCCAAGCTCTTTGCCACGCACTGGCCATCCCCATAGCACAGTCAGAAAAAAACCTCAGTGCTACTTATGAATTTTCATGTTATTTATTTCTGATGAAACAGTTCAATTTCATCAAATCAGTATATTTCAGAGGAAAACCATTCTTCTGGCTATTTCTGGCCAGCCACGCTTTTTATCTTCTCTCTTGCCACCTCTGGGAACTCAGCCATGATGCAGTTTCCGTGGAACCCAGCCCGGCACTTATCAGTTCTTGACAGACCCTGGATGGCTGACATGCCTTCTACCTACAGCTGAATGCGAGCTCAGAGATCTAGTGTTTACAGAAAGTGAGATCAGGTGGCAAGAAGTAGAGAGTATTTACTTCTTTGTTTTTAACATTGTTAGCTCAACCTGCTGTCAAAGCAGTCTAATTTTTTTTTAAGAAGGCTCACTTTCAGTATCAGCGTGGTTCTGTTTCTTTTGTTATTTTTCTTTTGTTTCTTTTGTTATTTTTCAGGCAATTGCCTAGAAGATCAAAATATCAAAGACATGACATCACAAGATATATTTGCGTGCAAAGTCAAGAATTGGAATTACATAATTTATTACCCTCATATCACAAAGCAGTACAAAAATCCCTGCATCTGTGGGATTACGGGCCATCTCTCTTTTCAAGGATACTGAAAGCTACGATACTCATCAAGAGCTTTTCACTCTCATGTGCTTAGTTCATTTTTTCAGTCTAGTCATCTCAGGATAGCTGCTTTTTAAAATGGACTTTCAAAGTATTAGTGCAGATACTAGACTCAAGGAATAGGATTCTCAGAAGTAACTATCAATGAATACACTGTGTTGATTTAGGTGTGCTGAAGACCAGCCCCCATAAATGCATTATGTAATAGTTTATTAAATGACAGCTGAACAACTAAAAGGGATGATTTCCTGGAATAACTGTCGAGAGGCACAGGTCTGGCAATAATATCAGGATTCTCCTTCTAGAGCTGTGGGGGAGAAAAGGAGATACTGTACATCACAGTAAATGTTTAAGTGGATTTCCTCCCACTGTTTTTTTTTTTTTTTTAATCATGGTGTTTTATATTCTCCCACTCAATTTTTTTGCTATTTCATTTTAAAAAGCTGCCTACATGCAACAAAATTCTAATAAATGAAGCACTGCAGGCTAAAGTATTCATCCTGAAGGGAGAGTCATGGAACCTGAAAATAAAACAGAAAACTGCATTGACATTCCCCATTCAAAAAAAAAAGTCAGATGACTAAGTTAGAAATACTTGTATTCCATGTGTATTGCCTAATATAACATAATGATTTCATGTGTATGGCCCACACACAATACTTTTCAAAGCCCTTTAGGGATAGAAATATTGTAATTTTCACTTTATAAATGAAGAAACTGAACTGCCGAGAACAGAAGTGCCCAGCCCACAATCTTCCACATATTGACCACAAGGCTTTCCAGTTATCATAGACCTCTTAGCAAACACTGAAGATCATTGCAGTTACCAGGGATATCATTTATTAAGGCTACCATATTGTTTCACAAAAAGAAACTATTGCTGCAAAGTGTTGCTGGTGCAGAATTCTTTCATCTTAGAGGCAGAATGTACTTAGCAGTTTTTATGGTAAGCCATGATTCATACCTTTTGGACCTCGGTCTTATTTGGTGTGGCATAAGAATAAAGCTAAATGCAATTTGGAGAGCTAGGCCAATAAAATATTAAAGCCAATAGCTGTCATAAAGCTCATTGCTGAGCTTTCCAGACATACTGAGGGGGAAGGAGAGAAGTGAAGTACATTAAGTGAATGGCTATACTTCCTGGCTTTACGAAGATAACACGTTTATGTGGCTGAGAACCACATAACAGACACCGCAAACTCCGTGGAGCTTCAGGGAGGTTTAGGAATGGTTCACAACCTAAGGCAGTGACTCCTTGGTGTCCCTCTGCTCTGCTGCAAGCATAGTGCAGACGTACTGCTAGACCCCAGAGGCTGCGGGAGGTGTCTGTGTGGCGAAGCCAAGGTGCTGATCCCGAACAGCTCCGCTGGAACATGCACTGGCTTCCTGCTGATCTGCCAGCATGATTGGCGTTGGTGTGGAGGAAGCCAGCGTTTGCCCCAGGAGGGCTGGCTCTTGCTGGACTGTCCCATGACATGGGTTGAAGTGTAGCTCAGAAGGGCTCCCATGGCCAACCCATTCAGACACAGCAGACAGGATCTGGCCTCAGCAGTCCGATCCCCTCACACAGTCCCATGACAGCAACCCTTAGGCTACACNGACATGGGTTGAAGTGTAGCTCAGAAGGGCTCCCATGGCCAACCCATTCAGACACAGCAGACAGGACCTGGCCTCAGCAGTCCGATCCCCAAGGCTACACCTTGCCTCCTCAGCAGTCACTCAACACACGTTGTTTGAAACTGCCCCCCTCCACAGGGAGCAGGCACTGGGAACTTCCTCTGGAATAGTTCTCTGAACCAGTTCATTATTGGGTCAGATGAGGGCTGGGACTAGCTTAAGGATGAGGACGTGGAGGTAATGTTGAGGGTGGGGTGGAGGATGTGTGAATGCCTCCTTGGTAACAGCCAACCTGCAAAAGCAGGTTGCTCTCTAAAATTCTTCCCTAAAACTGTGCTGGTACTGGCAACTACTGCCTCCTTCCTCATAAAGCACCCTCCATCCCTGCCACTCCTATGTCATTTCAGAGTTCATCCATTAACTCGATATCCTGCTTACCGACTGTTTGCATCATCCTCTTCATCCTCTTTCCATTGCCTGTCTTCTGCTGCAAATTCCCCTGACCAGGCCAATCTTACTGAAATGTGCCCAGCAAACTACAGCTAACATGGAACTCTCTGAATCACAGAGAACATATGGATATCCATGTAATTGGGGGAGGGGCAGGATTATCCATATATTTTGGTGATTTTTGTTTTTTTTTTTTCCCCAAAGTGGCATTTATGTTAAAACAACCGCTGAGAATAAAGATGTCATTTTCTACAGTAAAATATTTCAAGTATTTCTGAAGATACTTCACGTTTCACACAGATATTTATATAATGGCATAGAGCAGCTGAAGTGGATATGTATCCCTCTTGTCCTTTGTTCGCATTCGTGCCATGAAGGATTTCACTTTCTGGGGGGTAGTGTTACTGAACTGGTTAATGGCAGCGATGTTATGTAGTAATATCTTACCTCTGAGTATTTAAACTATGTGTACCCTTTAAGTACCTGCATGACATTCCTCCTCTTTTACATTAATTCTTATGGGTAAATCTGCTTTGGTCTTCATCAAACCACCGATCTCCAGACCTGTCATAAACACGTCCCTGCAAAACGGGGGGTATGGCAGTGTCATGTCACGTGTAACTGAGTGTTAGGGAGCAAGCGCGTGGCTTTGAGCCCAGGCCTGTCAGGCCCCATGCAATGAGCATCTTTCCGCCAAACTATTTGTTTGCTCCTCTCTCTTCGTCTTGGCCGAGGCTTCCTGTTCGCACGTGCTACCCAGCTGTGCAGCAGCACACAGGGTGCACCGAGGTGGATGAACTTGTCCCCTCGCAAGGTCCTGCTGCCGGGGCCATCCCAGGTGGGCTGGCCTCACGCCTGCAGCTGGGTGCCCTCCCGCGCGGTGACTCCGGCACGTGAGCAGGGAAGAGGGCTGGGAAGTGGGAACCTCGCGGGGACGGGGCCAGGGTGCTAGGGCTAACACAACCCGCCAGCAGGTGCTGGGGCCTGTGCCGGCCCTTAGGAAGCCAAGTGAAGAGGCAGGACCCGCGGTGCGGTGCAGACCCGCTCCGCAGAGTGCACACAGCGGCGGGCAGCGGCGCGGGGCACGGACAGCGCCGCCCCCGCGCGCGGGGCCGCCCGCG